>SJYV01015136.1:1267385-1334846 GCA_006410875.1 Neotragus pygmaeus
TTTTTGACCTTTCAAACTTGCATACCCCACTCCTTGAAAAATCGCATCAGTGATGCTGGATCTGCAGGTGTTCATGTTCATGTCCAGTTTCCAGGACAGCAGAGGGGAGCCAGTGACCTCTTCAGTAGTTTATCAAAGACCCTTCAATTTTATTCTGGCATTTAATCTGCCACAGAAACCGTTTATTGCTTCATCTGCCTGAGTAACGTGGACACTGTCACTTAATTAACTTTACCATTTGGGTGCATGTTTAAAACTGTCAGGTGGGAAGTAAATTTAGTGCTGTCTTATGATTAATAAAATGTTAAAAGTCTTTTTTTGTGAGAGCCAAGTGGCTGGCACCTGAACAAAAATGGCTAGGATTGTTATTTTGGTTACTGTAATTATGTGGACCGGCAGGAAAAAAGCTGCATTTATTTGTGCTTTTTATGTATTTGTTTTTAAGACAAGTCAGTATGTGTGTGGTTGATTAAACATAGAATTACATCATATCTTAACAGGTGAAATGAATTATGGTGCCCCTTTTATAGGACGGGGGAGCTTGGTGGGCTGCTGTCTTTGGGGTTGAACAGAGTTCGACACTACTGAAGCGACTTAGCAGCAACATAGGTATGCTTTGAAAAGAAATGCCTCAGGTCCTAGAATTGATAATTGTATATTTATTGAGTGATTATTCATGCTAAGTGCAGACCTAGGCTCATTTACTTATGTTGTTCCAACTAAACTTCCAGAAATCTGAGAAATAAGCATTATTTTCCCCATATTACAGATAAGGAAACAAAGCTCTGAGATGTTCAGTTGTTTGCACAAGGTCACATACCTACTATTGACTGAAATAATATCAAAAATAGTGATTTTTAGGTCTAAAATCAGTACTTCTAAACAATAAAATCAGCACTTCTTTTTATGACAGTGGGAGAACTGCTTTGATTAAACCCAGTGAAATTGTTACAAATATACTTGAAGGCCTTGGTCATTGTTTATTTTTCCTCCTGCTTCATGCCCCACTCACAAAGGGATTTGGACTGGGGAGTCCCAAGATCACTTCTGTGTTTGGTGATTTGCTAAAAAGAAGCACAAGACTCAGCATGTAGTTGCAAACATGGCTAAGATATATTATAATGAAAGGCTAAGAAAGCAAGATAAGCAAAGATCATGGCTCATGGGCAGAGTCTGGAGAAAACCCGACACACTTTCAAAAGTCCTCTTCTAGTGGAGGCATGGTAGATGCGCTTAATTCCTCCAGCAATGAGTTGCAACAGTGTGTGAGTCTGGTCTACAGAAAAGCTCATTAAAGACTCAGCACTCAGTGCTTTTTGGGAATAGTTACAAAGGTACTCTGATTAGCATGCTCCGAAATTCCACAAGGACAGTAAGTGTTCCTCATAAGCCACATTGTTTGCATAATTTAGGCACAGTGAGATGTTCATATTGTTTAAAGAAAGTTTTACAGCAGAGTAGGGAAATTTAACCAATCAAGTTTCCAGATGTTGGTTAGGGGCCATATTTATAAGAAGGCCTTGCAAAGTATAGCAATCTCAAGGCTAGTATGTTAACTCTTACACAGGATTTGAGTAGTGTTATTGAATGACCCCAAATTAAGCTATTATGTCATTTGTAATTCTTGAAATTGAATCAGAAAAGGAGTAAGGCTCATGCCTTGGAGTGCTGAAAAGGACTTGAAACATGTGAGAAATATATCAAAATATCATTCATTTCATTTAGAAGTTTTATTCCTTTCCTTATGTATTCTCAAAGTATTTACTGAACACTTACTGTGTTAAGTCAGTTCCCCACAGCAAAGGAAAAAGTCAGTTTTCATTCCAATCCCAAAGAAAGGCAATATCAAAGAATGTTCAAACTACCATGCAGTTGCACTCATCTCAAACACTAGCAAAGTAATGCTCAACATTCTTCAAGCCAGGCTTCAACAGTACATGAACCGTGAACTTCCATATGTTCAAGCTGGATTTAGGAAAGGCAAAGGAACCAGAGATTAAATTGCCAACATCCACTGGATCATTGAAAAAAGAAACAGAGTTCCAAAATAATACCTACTTCTGCTTTATTAACTTCATCAAAGCCTTTGACTGTGTGGATCACAGCAAACTGTAGAACATTCTTAAAGAGATGGGACTACCAGAGCACCTGATCTGCCTGCTGAGAAATCTGTATGCAGGTCAAGAAGCAGCAGTTAGAACTGGACATGGAACAACAGACTGGTTCCAAATCGGGCAAGGAGTACATCAAGGCAGTATATTGTCACCTTGCTTATTTCACTTCTATGCAGAGTACATCATGTGAAATGCTGGGCTGCATGAAGTGCAAGCTGGAATCAAGATTACCAGGAGAAATATCAATAACCTCAGATATTTAGATGCCACCACCTTTATGCCAGAAAGCGAAGAAGAACTGAAAAGCCTCCTGATGAAAGAGGAGAGTCCAAAGTTGGCTTAAAGCTCAACATTCAGAAAACGAAGATCATGGCATCTGGTCCCATCACTTCATGGCAAATAGATGGGGAAACAATGGAAACAGTGGCTGACTTTATTTGGGGGGGGGGCTCCAAAATCACTGCAGATGGTGACTGCAGCCATGAAATTAAAAGACGCTTGCTTCTTGAGAGAAAAGTTATGACCATCCTAGACAGGATATTAAAAAGCAGAGACATTACTTGACCAACAAAGGTCTGTCTAGTCAAAACTGTGGTTTTTCCAGTAGTCATGTTTGGATATGAGAGTTGGACTATACAGAAAGCTGAGTGTCAAAGAATTGATGCTTTTGAACTGTGGTGTTGGAGAAGACTCTTGAGAGTCCCTTGGACTGCAAGGAGATCCAATCAGTTCATCCTAAAGGAAATCAGTCCGAATATTCTTTGGAGCTACTGATGCTGAAGCTGAAACTCCAGTACTTTGGCTACCTGATGTAAAGAACTGACTCATTGAAAAAGACCCTGATTCTGCAAAGATAGAAGGTGGGAGGAGAAGGAGACATAAGTGGATGAGATGATTGGATGGCATCACCGACTTGATGGACATGAGTTTGAGGAAGCTCCGGGAGTTGGTGATGGACAGAGAGGCCTGGCATGCTGCAATCCATGGGGTTGCAGAGAGTCAGACATGACTGAACCAAACTGTGTTAGATGACATCAGAGAATAGTGATGAAGATCATAGGCTCTGTATCCAGAGGCCTGGGTTTAAATTTTACCACTGCCATTCATGAGTTACATGACCTTTGGCAAGTTTCTTAACTTTTCTGTGGTCAGGTTTTCTTATCTGTATCCTGGGTGCCACCTTGTAAGATTAGGGAAGGTAAGAAGCTGTCTGGTACTTGGTAACTGAAGAGAACAACATAGAAGATAGAGGCAAACAAACATGAGAGTACCTTAGAGTGTGATTGCTGCTTCAGTGGGCGAAATTTGACGTGCTTTGAGAGCACATGGGAGAAACTGTGTACAGTTTGGAAGAAGCTAAGTGAAGGTCTTAGCTTAAGGCCTGTTTCTTAGCGGGTCAAAGGAACATCACAGTTAGAAGGCGTTGGGTAGAGAGATTGGTGTGTTTGAATACAAGAAATAATAAGTGGTATGTCTGGAAGATAGATGAACTTGTAGAGACAAGCAGGGACCATATAATAAAGAGTCTTACCAGTCCTGTTAGGAAATTTTTACTTGGCATGAGAATAATGAGATGTCCTAGGGGAAATAATGCCTTTTGGAAACAAGTTAGCATGACCCTCATAGAACTTTCTTCTAGAGCGTTCTTACATAGAGCTTTCTTACTGAAGGTTGCATTGGCTGCTTCTCTTTTCAAAAGACAGTCCTGACTCCTCTTTCTCTGCACTTCTCTGTAGAGGTCAGGAGCATTCTGGACTAAGTTGAGACAATTTTAGGGACGGCCAACAATAGATCAGATCAGTTTCAATCTGCCTCATCCTATGAAAAATGTGTATGTGAAAATAACAGAAGGACAGAATGGGGAGGTTTTATTTTATTCATGTCTAGCAAAGGAAGCCAAGGAAACCACCTCTAGGTACTAACACATCAGTGCTCACTGAACTGCAGCCGAGTGCAGCCCTAGACTGAAGCCCAGTGGAAGGTCATTTCCATGTGTTACGGGAAGGTTCTCATTCTGCAGTTTCTTGGCCTCCTACATTTTTTGACTGATGGTTTATTCCTTCCAGTTATTAGTATCTCTTAACACTTTGTTATTTGCTTTTGCAACCTTTTTTTCACACACAAATGCATACAGGAAATGATTTATAATGAGAGCACCAGCTATAATAATGGATCTGTTGTTGTTTGTGGGGTAAAGGGAAATGGAAATTAGTAATTTCCTGCTGCTTTTGCTGATTTTACTTTGGTAATAATGCCGCTTTATGTGAGATACATGTTTCCATTTGGTTCTAAGTGAAAATATCATCTTAAGCTAATTTTATACAACATATAACCAGTAAATGAAATTTTCTAATTGCTTTTTACTGTGAGGCCACTGTAGTACTTCTTAGACAAAAGGGTTCTCAGCCAAACCCCCACATTTTATAGAGGTCCTTTATGTTTTTCTGTCTCTCTCACACACAGATTTATGGAGGGATATACAGGCAACTCTGTCACAAGCAGTTAGCATAGAGAAGCGTACAGTGCCAAGTATTTCATCTCAGGTTCAGCACTGACCAGCCAGGGTGAATCATCTCCATATCTTTTGTCCTATGTCTTTGAAATAAAAGGTAGTTGAGTAAATACAGTGAATGTTTGTGAGCTGGTCTGCTGCCGACAGTGCAGATGGACCTTGCTTCAAAGACTGGAGCAATGGAAGCGCTTTAACAGATAAAAGGCAAATCAATTTAAGTGTCAGCTTTTCCTCTGTTTTCATGAACATGAAAGATCTTGCATAATGAAGTAACTTTCCCATTTAATGTCTGTATTCTGGTTTCTTATTCTAATGCGTGCTTCTCATGAATTAACAGTTTTGGCAACCATTGCATAAGGCATCTGAGGAACATTGCGTAGGTCTATACCTCACTGCCCGATGTGGAAGCCAATAGCTAGAGAAGTCAATAGCTACAGAAGACTCTTGGAATTAAGTAATGTTAACATTTAGTTCCTCAGGTGTACTAGCCACATTTCAGGTGCTCATTCCGCACACATGGCTCGTGGCTAGCACACAGATGACACAGCTATGGGACATTTCCATCATGGCAGTTCTGTTGAGCCACACTTGCCTAGATGTAATGTGTGTTTCAATTCTTTATCAGTGCTGNGGGGGGGGGGCTCCAAAATCACTGCAGATGGTGACTGCAGCCATGAAATTAAAAGACGCTTGCTTCTTGAGAGAAAAGTTATGACCATCCTAGACAGGATATTAAAAAGCAGAGACATTACTTGACCAACAAAGGTCTGTCTAGTCAAAACTGTGGTTTTTCCAGTAGTCATGTTTGGATATGAGAGTTGGACTATACAGAAAGCTGAGTGTCAAAGAATTGATGCTTTTGAACTGTGGTGTTGGAGAAGACTCTTGAGAGTCCCTTGGACTGCAAGGAGATCCAATCAGTTCATCCTAAAGGAAATCAGTCCGAATATTCTTTGGAGCTACTGATGCTGAAGCTGAAACTCCAGTACTTTGGCTACCTGATGTAAAGAACTGACTCATTGAAAAAGACCCTGATTCTGCAAAGATAGAAGGTGGGAGGAGAAGGAGACATAAGTGGATGAGATGATTGGATGGCATCACCGACTTGATGGACATGAGTTTGAGGAAGCTCCGGGAGTTGGTGATGGACAGAGAGGCCTGGCATGCTGCAATCCATGGGGTTGCAGAGAGTCAGACATGACTGAACCAAACTGTGTTAGATGACATCAGAGAATAGTGATGAAGATCATAGGCTCTGTATCCAGAGGCCTGGGTTTAAATTTTACCACTGCCATTCATGAGTTACATGACCTTTGGCAAGTTTCTTAACTTTTCTGTGGTCAGGTTTTCTTATCTGTATCCTGGGTGCCACCTTGTAAGATTAGGGAAGGTAAGAAGCTGTCTGGTACTTGGTAACTGAAGAGAACAACATAGAAGATAGAGGCAAACAAACATGAGAGTACCTTAGAGTGTGATTGCTGCTTCAGTGGGCGAAATTTGACGTGCTTTGAGAGCACATGGGAGAAACTGTGTACAGTTTGGAAGAAGCTAAGTGAAGGTCTTAGCTTAAGGCCTGTTTCTTAGCGGGTCAAAGGAACATCACAGTTAGAAGGCGTTGGGTAGAGAGATTGGTGTGTTTGAATACAAGAAATAATAAGTGGTATGTCTGGAAGATAGATGAACTTGTAGAGACAAGCAGGGACCATATAATAAAGAGTCTTACCAGTCCTGTTAGGAAATTTTTACTTGGCATGAGAATAATGAGATGTCCTAGGGGAAATAATGCCTTTTGGAAACAAGTTAGCATGACCCTCATAGAACTTTCTTCTAGAGCGTTCTTACATAGAGCTTTCTTACTGAAGGTTGCATTGGCTGCTTCTCTTTTCAAAAGACAGTCCTGACTCCTCTTTCTCTGCACTTCTCTGTAGAGGTCAGGAGCATTCTGGACTAAGTTGAGACAATTTTAGGGACGGCCAACAATAGATCAGATCAGTTTCAATCTGCCTCATCCTATGAAAAGTGTGTATGTGAAAATAACAGAAGGACAGAATGGGGAGGTTTTATTTTATTCATGTCTAGCAAAGGAAGCCAAGGAAACCACCTCTAGGTACTAACACATCAGTGCTCACTGAACTGCAGCCGAGTGCAGCCCTAGACTGAAGCCCAGTGGAAGGTCATTTCCATGTGTTACGGGAAGGTTCTCATTCTGCAGTTTCTTGGCCTCCTACATTTTTTGACTGATGGTTTATTCCTTCCAGTTATTAGTATCTCTTAACACTTTGTTATTTGCTTTTGCAACCTTTTTTTCACACACAAATGCATACA
Organism: Neotragus pygmaeus; assembly: GCA_006410875.1. Taxonomy (NCBI): domain Eukaryota; kingdom Metazoa; phylum Chordata; class Mammalia; order Artiodactyla; family Bovidae; genus Neotragus; species Neotragus pygmaeus. Next base: position 1,274,337 of record SJYV01015136.1, read on the forward strand.
GGAAATGATTTATAATGAGAGCACCAGCTATAATAATGGATCTGTTGTTGTTTGTGGGGTAAAGGGAAATGGAAATTAGTAATTTCCTGCTGCTTTTGCTGATTTTACTTTGGTAATAATGCCGCTTTATGTGAGATACATGTTTCCATTTGGTTCTAAGTGAAAATATCATCTTAAGCTAATTTTATACAACATATAACCAGTAAATGAAATTTTCTAATTGCTTTTTACTGTGAGGCCACTGTAGTACTTCTTAGACAAAAGGGTTCTCAGCCAAACCCCCACATTTTATAGAGGTCCTTTATGTTTTTCTGTCTCTCTCACACACAGATTTATGGAGGGATATACAGGCAACTCTGTCACAAGCAGTTAGCATAGAGAAGCGTACAGTGCCAAGTATTTCATCTCAGGTTCAGCACTGACCAGCCAGGGTGAATCATCTCCATATCTTTTGTCCTATGTCTTTGAAATAAAAGGTAGTTGAGTAAATACAGTGAATGTTTGTGAGCTGGTCTGCTGCCGACAGTGCAGATGGACCTTGCTTCAAAGACTGGAGCAATGGAAGCGCTTTAACAGATAAAAGGCAAATCAATTTAAGTGTCAGCTTTTCCTCTGTTTTCATGAACATGAAAGATCTTGCATAATGAAGTAACTTTCCCATTTAATGTCTGTATTCTGGTTTCTTATTCTAATGCGTGCTTCTCATGAATTAACAGTTTTGGCAACCATTGCATAAGGCATCTGAGGAACATTGCGTAGGTCTATACCTCACTGCCCGATGTGGAAGCCAATAGCTAGAGAAGTCAATAGCTACAGAAGACTCTTGGAATTAAGTAATGTTAACATTTAGTTCCTCAGGTGTACTAGCCACATTTCAGGTGCTCATTCCGCACACATGGCTCGTGGCTAGCACACAGATGACACAGCTATGGGACATTTCCATCATGGCAGTTCTGTTGAGCCACACTTGCCTAGATGTAATGTGTGTTTCAATTCTTTATCAGTGCTGAGTGCTGACACCTGTATAGACACTGCATACTAGAATTATTTAATATGAATAGTTAGAATTAAGTATTTAATTTTTTATTTTTATTTTTTTTACTTTATAATACTCTATTGGCTTTGCCATACATTGACATGACTCCACCACAGGCATGTGTTATGTTGGCCTCCATTTGTGCTTTTCCCCAGAGTCTCACAAATAACAGCTGAGGTTCGGAGGCCCTTGTCCTTTCTTAAGGTAACCTGTATATTAGGAATACTGATTTCTGTGGGTCTTTCGCTAATTGCAATATTCTGAAATCTTTGGCCGTGTGTGAACAGGATCCATGATGACAGTGAGTGGAAACATAATGACTTGAAACTGTAATTTTGTCATACAACTCACCTAGTAAATAATTTCAATGCTACAGATAATCTTTCATTAAATATACCTCAGTAATCGGTGTGCTAAGGCATTCTGGCATGGCTTCGTGAGATCCATGTTATGGTAGTGCCTCTTGGGTTTGCTAATCATATTCCATATTGTGACCACTGAAGATGGCAAAATATAATTTTCACTTGACTTTGATTTTAGGGTGGTGAGTATTCCAGGAACTTAGGGATGGATTCCATTTTATTTCATGATTGATTCTCTCACTTTCTTTCCAACACCACACAAACAGACACACAAAATTGCACTTTTTCTGTAAAGGAAGAAAAGATATTTGGCTGTAGGAATGACTGACTGACACGGTCATGGTCACTGCGGTATGTCTGTCACATGATCTTTGCTGCTGCTGCTACTGTTGAGTCGCTTCAGTCGTGTCCGACTCTGTGCGACCCCATAGACAGAAGCCCACCAGATTCCCCCATCCCTGGGATTCTCCAGGCAAGAACACTGGAGTGGGTTGCCATTTCCTTCTCCAATGCATGAAAGTGAAAAGTGAAAGTGAAGTCGCTCAGTCGTGTCAGACTCAGCGACCCCATGGATTGCAGCCCACCAGGCTCCTCCCTCCATGGGATTTTCCAGGCAAGAGTACTGGAGTGGGGTGCCATTGCCTTCTCCGCACATGATCTTTAGCTTGCTTTAAATCCTGCTGTATGGTTTTTACCCTAAGAGAACATCTCAGCATGCAAGTTTCATAGAGGCGTTTGTTTGGGGAAAACATTAATACCAACAAGTCTGAAATCTTTACATCAAGTGATGAAATTTTTCCCTTCCAGTAAGACCAAGAGGGCCTCCCTGGTGGCTCAGAGGTTAAAGCGTCTGCCTCCAATGCGGGAGACCTGGGTTTGGAAGATCCCCTGGAGAAGGAAATGGCAACCTACTCCAGTATTCTTGCCGGGAGAATCCCACGGACGGAGGAGCCTGGTAGGCTACAGTCCACGGGGTCGCAAAGAGTCAGACACGACTGAGCAGCTTCACCTCACCTCAAGACCAAGAGGACCTATCAAATAGGAAAAATTTTTTGTTCTTGCTGTTTTGTTAGAGACCTAAACACCCTCCATGTATTTAAGGAAACCTATAGAATATGATTCTTCTTTAGATGTTTAAATCTTCCCCTGCAAGTATACTTAAATTTTTTTCCAAAGTGAAAGAGAAAAATTAAAACTATTTTTATTTTGGGTAAAAACAAAGATGTTCAGCTTTTCAAAAGAACCATGGAAAGGACTAGAAGCAAAGGTGGTCAGTATTTTAGGGGAAATTGCATCACATTGTTTACATTTATAACACAGGCTTTTGGTTTTGTTTATGGAACATTTCCACACAAGGCTCATTGATTCTCAGACTGCTGAATCACAAAGCAGCTGCTTCTATTAGAAGCACAGTTATTTAACTTACTACTGATTACCTCATAAGCACATAATTTCTCAGTCACAGTCACTGGTATATATTTCTTTCTCTAGAGGTCATCTTTAATGAGGCAGAAAAGCTCTTCCCATAACTTGCCCATCCATGTGGCAATATTTTGATGTCATTTGTCCCTGTTTATCATCTCTATTAGGAGACCTCTTTTCTAAGAGAGAAGAGGTATTTGTTTTGCCAGTTCAAATCATCTCTGGGCCAACATTCTCTTAATTTTTCAAATTTGGAAAAACAGAACTGCCATAGCATTTGTTTTGGTGTTGAAGTGGGGATGGGATAGGAGACTACTAGCAAATTGCTTTGTAAGTGCTTAATGATAATATTAATAAAAAATTTAACAATATTGCAGACACTCATTAATTAGACAGGGCAATGCTTCTGTAAAGCTATGATTCATCTCCTTGTTCTGAAATGATTCACGATGGCAATGATTTTGGGTTAATTGTCCATTGTGATACAAATTTTGGATCCATGGCTTCATTAATTGTAGGTTTCTGTCTATGTTAGATTGTCTGGCATCATTACACTAATTTGCATAGACTGAAGAACACCTTCAAAAGTTTGCTTGCATTTCCTCTAATGTGGCCGGTAAGTCATTCTCTGTCCCAGTGGAAAAGATGAATCCCCTGCAGTGGCAGAAAGCCCTGGAGTGGCTAAGGTACCGTTTGGGAGAAGATAGGAGATTTTTGGACAAGAAGGCTAGGCTCTGAATGATGAGGGGATTGAGATGTTCCAACTCTACTTTCAGAGGAGACTGTTAGGGAGAACATTAGCTTTGAAACGAGGGGAATCTAGGTTTCAGTCTCAGCTCTGTCATTCAGGAGCCTGTGGATTATTAGAGCACACAGCATGTGTAAGATAGTGATTGGTGGTGGTGATGGTGAGGGTGGTTGTTAATTATAGTGTGATGTGCTGTGCTCAGTCACTTCAGTCGTGTCCAACTCTTTGTAAACCAGTGGACTATAGCTCGCCAGGCTCCTCTGTCCATGAGATTATCCAGGCAAGAATACTAGCATGGGTTGCCATGTCCTCCTCCAGGGGATTTTCCTGACCCAGGGATGGAACTCCCGTCTCTTATGTCTCGTGTATTGGCAGGTGGGTTCATTAAGACTAGCACCACCTGTGAAGCCCATTATTTTTGGCACCATCTTTTCTTCCATAATAATATGCTATATCCCTTCTGACTTAATCTTTTAAACTTTTTAATTAATTATTGGAGGACAATACCATCTACTCAATAGGTCAAATTAAAGTGAGAGTTGAAATTTGGAACCTAGTAGGTGGCAATCAGTGACTGGAGGGCGTTGCACTAGATTCAGCTGTGCGCTTCTGCTCATTGTCAGTTCTTGACTCCAGCCTGTACCTGTGAGCATCTCCTCCCCTAAACTCCTTGATATGTATACATGTATATCCATGTGTTGTTCAGCTACAGCCTATGACTTTGTGAAAAGGGCATTCTTGATAACATATGAATTCAAAGGAGATCAAAGAATCTATTCATGGATTCTACAAAACCCTTATTCTTTTTTATAATTCCTTTGGGGTGTGGTAAATAAAGGCTAGAATTTGAAATATGAAAGAGAAGAGCTAAACACCTTAACCCTTCAAAATCCAGAGGTGAAACACAAAGGCAGAATGTTTCATGGTTATCAATTATTCATTGATTCTTAAAAGTAATAAACATCCTCGAGGCTGCTGTGTACATGAGCTCAGGGCTAGGGCAGTGGCAACATAAAGACATAATAAATAGAATTAATACTCATTGATTCTATGTAACTAATAAAACGAACTACATAACTGAGCAGAAAAATGCCTTTTAAAAGGGACTAAAAGTATTTCCTCTGGGTTTGAAAAAGTGTATTTCTCCCCATGGAAATTGTTGTGAACCAAAATAGCACATACTAATAGTTATCATTTACAGAGGACCCACTATGTAATGATACTTTTTATTTCTAATCCCTGTGGCAACCTTGCAAAGCAGATTTCATTATCCCTATGTTCCTGATGAGGAAATTGAGCTTGGGAAGGGTCATATAATTGTCTGAGGAAAATTTTACAAAGCTACTAGGAAAGCAGTTATGTTTGGAATGCCTCAGATATCACTCTTACTAGATCCTTTGTCATTCTATCCATAATGACATAGTAATATATCCTCTTATTAACCAAGTAATGCAGATGATATTCAGGTACTTAAGTATTTATCTTTCAAGAACCAGAAAAGAATGAGTATGGATTCTTATATGTGGTGTTATAGATTAGGATGTGTGGTTCTTGATGTTTGCACTGGGCACTGTGGCAGGCATTGAAATGAAAAAATAAAACACATTTCATTACCTTCCAGTATTCACAGCCTAGGGCAAAGATGACAGACAGCTGGTCCAAAGACAGTTCTTCTCCCTTCTGGTTCCAATAGTAGACAGAGCTTGAATGCAGGTCAAGTAAGCTTCTCAACAGTTCTCTCTCAATATTGACCCTAGGCAATCTCTAACCATTGATTAAAATTAGCATACAACAGAAACAAAACGTGTTTGTCACTCTTCTCTTAGAGAATACATATAATCAGTCGTTTGCAACATACTGTGACAGGCCTAGTGAAGAGTTGTAAATAGTTTTGTCTCTAGAACTTTGAATCACTTTGGATCCCTGAAGGGCAGGATGATCACTTCTCACTCTAGACATTGGGAGAGAGCAAACAGAGAAAGCTTTACACAGATTATCTTTAGGGATAGGTAAAGTTATGACAAGGAATGAGATGAGTGATTTAGGCAGTGGTCAAAGAATGGAGGAATTTATAGATTAAGGAGTTTTGATTCTATCTTGTAGATAAAGGGTTTTCTAGAAAACTTTACAAAAGGAGCAAACCAATCAGGAAAACCTTATAAAAACCTTATTCACAGGAATATGACTGAATGATGACCCTTGAAATACTGCAATCCATCTTGGAAAAAGTAGGTGAAGACCTAGATTAGAGCAATAAAGTCAGTAATAGAGACTGGAGGCATGACTGGAAAGCAATCTACAGAGTTTATATATGTATAGATCTGATAAACATTAGTGATTTAGATATAGTGAAGGATGCCATGATGGAGAAAGTAATGCCTAGGGTAACTTTTGATTTCTGATTTGGGTTAATGAGTTGACAGGAAGAACAGTGAGTTTTAGGAGAGAGTCAGTGATTTCAGTGGGAAAAACTACAAAAGCATTACTTTCTATTATACAGAAATGTTTGTGTTTTTTTTTTTTTTGAGGGGGGTGGGAGGTTAAAGGACAGGTGATTGTAAGGAAAACTTTAGAATATTCTCATTGATATATTCGAAATTTAATTTTGATGGCAAACATAAGTACAATTTTCATGCTACTCATCTTTATTTTTATATCCTTTATTTATTGGTAAAAGTTAAAATCAGTAGAGACTTGAAGTTTATTGATTCAAGACTGAGTATGGAGCCCCTTAGAGGCAATGATTATTACAGAATCAAGTGCGTTTTTCTTCATGAATACCGGTGATCATTGTGTTGTTCCATGTGGATATCCATGTCCACTCTGGTTTAGATTGCCTTTAGTTTTCTGGGTGATCATGACCCCAAGTAGATAACTCAATAAGTTTTTCTTCCTGGGGCATTCAGTCATGCCAAATTCACCAAGTAGGGTTTCCAGAAATCTTTTATTCTTTGCTTTTATTTGAAAAACACTGAACACTCAAATAGAAATCAACAAACTCTAATCAAAAGTGGAAATATTATGAAATTGGTGATCCTCATTTATAATTGTCTGACCACAGTGAATGTTCCAGGTAGCTCCTAGAAAAATCCATTCTATGGAATATCTTGTGTGTACTGAGGGCTGTTGGCTAGAACAGTCTGTATTTGAGTCGTATGATAGCTCTTGATTGTATCTGAATCTTTTTACCTCTTATGATGGTAAAACTGTGTGTTTGTGTGTATACCCATGAGCACATGCATAGTGGAACTTTATTTTTTTCAGAGAACTTCATCTATGTGTTTATGGAGGAAAGGACCACTGAAAATTCCTACTATTTAGAAAACATTTCCACTATTTTCCAGACGAAGATAAAGATGACATTGAGTAGTTTTACTAATCCTTTGCTTTTGTGAAGACTCGTGTTAGAATTCCTCGATTTACTTGTTGATATTAATTTTGTTTATTTAGAATGTATTACACAACACAGAGACAATTTAACTATTGGAGAGAGTCATTAGTTCTGTTCAACCTATACGAGAATTACTGAGTGTCTGCTTTTCAAATAATACTCTTCCACTTGCCTGGTGGTCCGAATAAGCCATTTTTTTTTTTTTTTTAAACAGCCTAAGCTCAGAGAACTTTAGATCCAATTGTTGAGACAAGAGACATAGTGTTAATGCTATAAGAAATCTTATATGTGATCTTCAACTTACTGTAGGTGTAGACAAGGTTTGTTGTTGTTGTTTTTTAAATCATCTAAGTTAAAGGCTATGGTTTTTCCAGTGGTCATGTATGCATGTGAGAGTTGGACTGTGAAGAAAGCTGAACACCAAAGAATTGATGCTTTTGAACTGTGGTGTTGGAGAAGACTCTTGAGAGTCCCTTGGACTGCAAGGAGATTCAACCAGTCCACTCTAAAGGAGATCAGCCCTGGGTGTTCTTTGGAAGGAATGATGCTAAAGCTGAAACTCCAATACTTTAGCCACCTCATGTGAAGAGTTGACTCATTGGAAAAGACTATGATGCTGGGAGGGATTGGGGGCAGGAAGAGAAGGGGACGACAGAGGATGAGATGGGTGGATGCCATCACTGACTCAATGGATGTTGAGTTTGGGTGAACTCAAGGAGTTGGTGATGGACAGGGAGGCCTGATGTGCTGCAATTCATGGGGTTGCAAAGAGTCAGACATGACTGAGCAACTGAACTGAAGTTTTATCATCTTCAAAATGAGATAGTTAAGACAAAGTAATTTTGGACCAAGTGTTCTGAAATGTTTTCCTAATTTTAATAATCACAATTTTCAACTTTATTGATTGTGAAGTGAATGAAAGAGAAAAATGCAGTTTTAGAAATTGAAGAGAACACTGGTTGGACTTGCAAAATCATTCGTCAGATTTGGTTGCTTTTAATAAAGAAACAAACCATATGAGTTGATGGAATTCTGTACCAGAGGATAGCTTCTGAGTTTAAGGCTTTGATTTCCTTCCCTCCACTTCTACTGTCACATACATGGAACTCATGAGTACAATATCAGTTTGATATAGTGATCTTCCAGACTGAGGGCGCTTCAGGACAATCTCAGCTCTAATGGACCATTACCCAACTAACTTTGTCATGGTGGGGGAGGAGGGAAGAGTGTGGGGAATGGTGTAAGAAGTTGTAGAAGTTTTGGAAGAGAGGGGATAGAATTTTTCTCTTTGTTTAGAGGACAGAACTAGAATTTCATGCAATTTCTGTTCTATCATCAACTATTAATAAACACAATGAAAAGAGATTAAAGATGAGGGAAAATGATAGGATGAATAAATGAATGAATATGAATTTATCAATTTTTTTTTGCAGCGTGTGGCATTATGTTTACCAGCTGGGTTTGGTTTTCTTTTATTATTATTCTTTTCTCAGTACTTAAATGGTTCCCTGGAAGGATTGTATGATAAATAGCAACAGATACATGGTCTAGAATTTGGATCTGTGTTAAAAGCATCTCCCAAATTAGTTGAGTTACTTACTTACATATCTATGACCCATTTCTCTTGAGTATCCTTTTGGTTATTGTTTTCTTTTCTGCCTTATTATGACCTTGGGTGAGAGTGAATTTAGACTTGTAATATATGGTTGTTTATACCAGAAGATTATTAGGACCTGTTCTGAACAGAACATGTTTTATTTCCATTAAGTGCATATTCTTTTTGTTTGCTGAGTTTTGTATTTGTGTTTAACTGTCCTTACAAATCTGCTGTGCATTTCCAGGGGTGAAAAACACGCTTTTATATGTAGTAAGTCTGGCTAAGGTTTGGGGATGAGTTTTGTTCTTCATTTTTCACTCTCTGTCTCAGAAATAACAAACCCTAACTGTTATTCTCCCCAGTTCTATCATATTGTTGCACTTAGTAGACAAGAAGGTGTTCCTATGTTTTAAATAGAATTGAAATCTACGTGGCTATGTAATTTTACACAGCCAATCCACTTCATAATGTCAAAACACTTTTATTTCTGCATGGAAGATTTTTCTACCTTGGTCTCATTAATGTTGCACCTGTTTCTTTAACTGTGGAGTCACTGATGGAGTGCTAAATAGAATCCAGAGAGAGTCTTTATAAGTATAATGAACTTGGTCTAAACTAATTGAGAAATTATGACTTATTTTTAAGATTTGACCTAGAATTAATGTAACTTTTGCACTATTGACACTAAAAAGCTCTGTGAAGCAATTTAAAACAAATCAAAAGACTGCAGACAAGCAAATACTTTCTTTTGACTTCTTCATTTATAACTTTAAAGTTTTCTGGGTATATAAGTAAATCATATTACTTATAAATTCTTAAATATAAAGCAAGAATAAACAATTGTGTATAATCCTACCAAAGAAGAAAAGCCACTGTTAAATATTTAAACTTAAGTCCTTTTATTTAAAAATAATATACTTCATACTTCATATTATTTTTAAGTGCTACGTTGTTACATAAAATATTCCATACAACACTTTAAATATCTACATAATTATATATATGAAAGTTTATTAGATCAGCTTATAAGATCTTTAACCTGATATCTAATTGTTTATAGTTATTAATTTTAGATGATTATATATAAGAAAACTAATGCCNTGGGTTGGGAAGATCCCCTGGAGGAGGGCATGGCCACCCACCCCAGTATTCTTACCTAGAGAATGCCATGGACAGAGGAGCCTGGAGGACTACAGTCCATGGGGTCACAAAGAGTTGGACATGGATGAGTGACTAAGCACGTATACACACACACAGACACACACACACACATATATAAGGGTAATGTCTCCCTCTATACAGGTCAGGAAGCAACAGTTAGAACTGGACATGAAACAACAGACTGGTTCCAAATAGGAAAAGGCATATGTCAAGGCTGTTTATTGTCACCCTACTTATTTAAGAGGAGAAGGGGACGACTGAGGATGAGATGGCTGGATGGCATCATGGTCTCCATGGACGTGAGTCTGAGTGAACTCCGAGAGATGGTAATGAACAGGGAGGCCTGGCGTGCTGCGATTCATGGGGTCGCAAAGAGTCGGACATGACTGAGTGACTGAACAGAACTGAACTGAGTACATCATGAGAAAGGCTGGGCTGGAAGAAGCCCAAGCTGGAATCAAGATTGCCAGGAGAAATATCAATAACCACAGATATGCAGATGACACCACCCTTATGGCAGAAAGTGAAGAGGAACTAAAGAGGCTCTTGATGAAAGTGAAAGAGGAGAGTGAAAAATTTGGCTTAAAGCTCAACATTCAGAAAACGAAGATCATGGCATCCAGTCCCATCACTCCATGAGAAATAGATGGGGAAACAGTGGAAACAGTGGCTGACTTTATTTTTCTGGGCTCCAGAATCACTGCGGATGATGATTGCAGCCATGAAATTAAAAGGTTCCTTAGAAGGAAAGTTATGACCAACTTAGACAGCACATTAAAAAGCAAAGATATTACTTTGCCAACAAAGGTCTATTCTAGTCAAGGCTATGGTTTTTCCAGTGGTCATGTATGCATGTGAGAGTTGGACTGTGAAGAAAGCTGAACACCAAAGAATTGATGCTTTTGAACTGTGGTGTTGGAGAAGACTCTTGAGAGTCCCTTGGACTGCAAGGAGATTCAACCAGTCCACTCTAAAGGAGATCAGCCCTGGGTGTTCTTTGGAAGGAATGATGCTAAAGCTGAAACTCCAATACTTTAGCCACCTCATGTGAAGAGTTGACTCATTGGAAAAGACTATGATGCTGGGAGGGATTGGGGGCAGGAAGAGAAGGGGACGACAGAGGATGAGATGGGTGGATGCCATCACTGACTCAATGGATGTTGAGTTTGGGTGAACTCAAGGAGTTGGTGATGGACAGGGAGGCCTGATGTGCTGCAATTCATGGGGTTGCAAAGAGTCAGACATGACTGAGCAACTGAACTGAAGTTTTATCATCTTCAAAATGAGATAGTTAAGACAAAGTAATTTTGGACCAAGTGTTCTGAAATGTTTTCCTAATTTTAATAATCACAATTTTCAACTTTATTGATTGTGAAGTGAATGAAAGAGAAAAATGCAGTTTTAGAAATTGAAGAGAACACTGGTTGGACTTGCAAAATCATTCGTCAGATTTGGTTGCTTTTAATAAAGACACAAACCATATGAGTTGATGGAATTCTGTACCAGAGGATAGCTTCTGAGTTTAAGGCTTTGATTTCCTTCCCTCCACTTCTACTGTCACATACATGGAACTCATGAGTACAATATCAGTTTGATATAGTGATCTTCCAGACTGAGGGCGCTTCAGGACAATCTCAGCTCTAATGGACCATTACCCAACTAACTTTGTCATGGTGGGGGAGGAGGGAAGAGTGTGGGGAATGGTGTAAGAAGTTGTAGAAGTTTTGGAAGAGAGGGGATAGAATTTTTCTCTTTGTTTAGAGGACAGAACTAGAATTTCATGCAATTTCTGTTCTATCATCAACTATTAATAAACACAATGAAAAGAGATTAAAGATGAGGGAAAATGATAGGATGAATAAATGAATGAATATGAATTTATCAATTTTTTTTTGCAGCGTGTGGCATTATGTTTACCAGCTGGGTTTGGTTTTCTTTTATTATTATTCTTTTCTCAGTACTTAAATGGTTCCCTGGAAGGATTGTATGATAAATAGCAACAGATACATGGTCTAGAATTTGGATCTGTGTTAAAAGCATCTCCCAAATTAGTTGAGTTACTTACTTACATATCTATGACCCATTTCTCTTGAGTATCCTTTTGGTTATTGTTTTCTTTTCTGCCTTATTATGACCTTGGGTGAGAGTGAATTTAGACTTGTAATATATGGTTGTTTATACCAGAAGATTATTAGGACCTGTTCTGAACAGAACATGTTTTATTTCCATTAAGTGCATATTCTTTTTGTTTGCTGAGTTTTGTATTTGTGTTTAACTGTCCTTACAAATCTGCTGTGCATTTCCAGGGGTGAAAAACACGCTTTTATATGTAGTAAGTCTGGCTAAGGTTTGGGGATGAGTTTTGTTCTTCATTTTTCACTCTCTGTCTCAGAAATAACAAACCCTAACTGTTATTCTCCCCAGTTCTATCATATTGTTGCACTTAGTAGACAAGAAGGTGTTCCTATGTTTTAAATAGAATTGAAATCTACGTGGCTATGTAATTTTACACAGCCAATCCACTTCATAATGTCAAAACACTTTTATTTCTGCATGGAAGATTTTTCTACCTTGGTCTCATTAATGTTGCACCTGTTTCTTTAACTGTGGAGTCACTGATGGAGTGCTAAATAGAATCCAGAGAGAGTCTTTATAAGTATAATGAACTTGGTCTAAACTAATTGAGAAATTATGACTTATTTTTAAGATTTGACCTAGAATTAATGTAACTTTTGCACTATTGACACTAAAAAGCTCTGTGAAGCAATTTAAAACAAATCAAAAGACTGCAGACAAGCAAATACTTTCTTTTGACTTCTTCATTTATAACTTTAAAGTTTTCTGGGTATATAAGTAAATCATATTACTTATAAATTCTTAAATATAAAGCAAGAATAAACAATTGTGTATAATCCTACCAAAGAAGAAAAGCCACTGTTAAATATTTAAACTTAAGTCCTTTTATTTAAAAATAATATACTTCATACTTCATATTATTTTTAAGTGCTACGTTGTTACATAAAATATTCCATACAACACTTTAAATATCTACATAATTATATATATGAAAGTTTATTAGATCAGCTTATAAGATCTTTAACCTGATATCTAATTGTTTATAGTTATTAATTTTAGATGATTATATATAAGAAAACTAATGCCGAGCACTTATTAAAGTCCATGCTCTATTCTTTATTCCAGTAATTTTAGCCTCCTAATAATCCCATGAAGGAGGTGATACAATTGTCCCCCTTTTAAAAAGGAAATGACTTAGGCTTAGAGATTTTCTGTAACTTGATAAAAGTAGCTCAGCTAGTAAGTGTGAATTTAACCCTTGTGCTGCCATTCTCTGAAGTCCATATCTCCAATTACTGGACCCTGTGCCTGCCAATGCAGGAGACAGGAAGATCATCTGGGAAGGGAAGGTCCTCTGAAGAAGGATATGGCAACCCGTCCAGTATTCTTGCCTGGAGAATCCCATGGACAGAGGAGCTTGGTGGTCTGCAGCCATGTGGTCACAAAGAGACACGAGTGGTCATCTGAGCATGCAACACATCTGACTTCAGAATCTGTAGTCTTAGCCAATAGAGAAAATTGGGATGGCAACTGTTCCTTTATATTTCAGTGCAACTTATCTGGACAAATGTTATATAAAGGAAAAGAAACCTCAGAGTTAGAGGTCTGTTTTTTTCATTAATGTGTGACTGTGGGCATTTTAAAATTAATTACTTTTGAGTATAGTTGCTTTATAATGTAGTTTGTTTCTACTGTACAGCAAAATGAATCAGCCATGCATATACATATAACCCCTCCCTTTTGGACTTTCTTCCTGTACAGGTCACCAATTGTGGACATTTTTTAATCTCTGAAATCCAATGTCATTGCTTATCACATTGAACTCATAATTCCTGCTTTCTGGTCATTTTGTGAGAATGCCTCTTGTTCACTATTTCAGCCCTCAGAGGCTGGGAACAGAGTTCAGTGTTCATGAAGCAATAATGAATACAGATGTACTTGATGCTTGGATACAGATGTACTTGATGCTTGGATCCAGAAAGGTTAATTATTAGTTTCATATCAGCCCACTTCATATTTGTGCTGTAAAATTCTGAAATCTTTACATATCTTTTACCCCTAAGATTTTTCAAGAAAATCTTTTTGTTCCTTTGGTGTCAGACTCTAGCAATCTTTCCTGTAGTGAAAATAGTTTTGATTGCCCAGGGTCTGGTCCCTTGTCAATATTAGTTAATGACTTTTGAATTATTTTCTCTTTAGCTCAGTGAACTCGCTGGACTCAGTTTTCTGCTTAAAAGATTTGAAAATGCCTACCATTGAGTCAGTGTGATCTTGCTTATTAATCTTATCATTTCTAAGTTAGAAATGTTGAATCAAGTCTAATCTTCTTCATAATTCATAGTCTTAAAATTTCCCATCGTTTGGGGACATCTGCTTATGTTCTTTTGCAGCTTTAACAATATCCTTCCCATTTGTATAGTGAGGCTTAGCATGAAGTGATCAGGTCTTAAAAGTAATAGGCAGAGGCTGTTAGCCATAGGTGTGCTTTTTTGAACATTTATCTTGAATATGAAATCTAGAAAAATAGAATGTGAATTCTAAAGATTCAATGAAGCTTTTAAACAGACATGTACCTAGGCTTGATAGAGCATCAAGCAGGCTGGAGAAAGATGAATTTGCATAAAGAGAAAATAGCTTTATTATTGGGCTTACCAGGTGGCACTAGTGGTGAAGAACAGAGATGCAAGAGACATGGGTTCGATCCCTGGGTTGGGAAGCTCCCCTGGAGAAGATAAGTTACAAATTTTACTTGTATTGAAAGTAAATAAGATTGCAAAATCACAAAGCAAGAACAATGGAGAAAAAGTGTGTATGTGCCTATACAGTAATTCCAAAATTTGATTTCATTCAAAAAGGATAGATATGCAAAGTTAAATAGAGGTAGATGAAGAAGATTTATATACATTAAAGATTAACTGCAAGGGGANTACTTTTTATATTTTAATATTTTTAATCCTTTTCTGGTTTGTTTTATGGTTTAGAATGTGGTCTATGTTCAATGATCCACATGCATCTGAAAATAAATGTGTATTCTGGTGTAGAGCATTTTATGTCAATTAGATCAAGTTGACTGATAGTGTTACTTATGTCTTCTACACCCTTGTTGAGTATCTAATGACTTATTCTACTGATTACTGAGTATATTGGAGTCTCCAACCACAGGGTGGATTTATCTATTCTTCCTTTCAGTTCTATCAGCTTTTGCTTCATGTATTTTGAAGTTCTGTCATTAGGTAAATTACACATTTAGGATAGTTATGTTATCATGCTTAATTGATCACTTTTTCATTATATCCCTCCTTATCCCTAGTAATATTCCTGTTTTAAAGCGTCTTTTCTGGGGATTTCCCTGATGGTCCAGNCCTTTCAGTTCTATCAGCTTTTGCTTCATGTATTTTGAAGTTCTGTCATTAGGTAAATTACACATTTAGGATAGTTATGTTATCATGCTTAATTGATCACTTTTTCATTATATCCCTCCTTATCCCTAGTAATATTCCTGTTTTAAAGCGTCTTTTCTGGGGATTTCCCTGATGGTCCAGTAGTTAAGAATCTGCCTTCCAATGCAGGTGATGCAGGTTCAATCCCTTGTCAGGGAACTAAGATCCCACATGTAGTAGGGCAACTAAGTTCATGTGCCACAACTACTGAGCCAGTGCACAACTAGTTGCCTGCATGCCATAAGGAGGAGCCTGTGTATCAAATGAAAGATTCTGCATGCCATAATGAAGATCCTGTGTTCTGCAACTAATATCAGAGGCAGTCAAACGAATAAATATTAAAAAATAGTGTCTTATATGATATTAATATAGGAATTCCAGTTTTCTTTTGATTAATGTTTGCATAGTGTATCATTTTCAGTTCCTTTTATTTTTAACTTATCTACATATTCATATTTAAGTGAGTTTCTTATAGACAGCATGCAGTTGGATGTTGATTTTTTAGCCAATCTTATATTCTTTTTTTCTTTTCTTGATCTTTTAATTGGTGTGATCAAACTACAATCTGTGGGCTGGCTATTTGTTTGGCAATAAAGTTTTATGGGAATAGAGCCATGTCTATTTGTTTAAATATTATCTATGTCTATTTTCCTTCCTGTAATGGCAGAGTTGAGTAGCTGTGTCTGAGACCCTATGGCCTGCTAGCCTAAAATATTTATTAATATTATTAGCCCTTAAAGAAAAGTACCTTGACCTCTGATTTATACCATTTATACTTAACACAATTATTGATATAGTTGGACATTCTTAAAACTTCATTAAAATTAATTTTGTTGTTGTTGTGTTAGTCGTTCAGTTGTGTCTGACTCTTTGCAACCCCATGGACTATAGCCTGCCAGGCTCCTCTGTCCATGGAATTCTCCAGGCAAGAATACTGGGGTGGGTTGCCATGCCCTGCACCAGGGGATCTTACCAACCCAGGGATTGAACCCACGTCTCCTACATTGCAGGTAGTTTCTTTATCAAATGAGACACCAGGGGAGCCCAAAACTAATTATATTTAGAACAGCTAGAAAATCAAGAAGAAAAATACTATAAACTTTAAGATATTTAGTTCACTTAAAATGTTAGACTGATATTACATTGAGTTAGTAAATGGATAATAGATACCAAGATAACTTTTAAGTAAAACCAAATACTTTCATTACTAAGCATAGTTTTAAGTTTATATACTATTGCTTCTTATTTTTATATGCTATAGAGAGGCAGTATCTTTGGGTTATGTTAAAGAATGTGTTCATTTTTCCTCTTTAAAAGGGATGAAGGCAGTCATAGAAAGTTGTGCTGTGTATTCATGAACTCTGCTAGTCTGCTACACTACTAGTGAGTGAGAGATGGGTCTCAATTATATCTCTCTAAGTTTCTCTTTGAAATAAAAATTACTTTGGTTAAAAGTTACAATTAAAACAAGTGGTTGAGATTATATTATGAGCAATAGCGTCAAATGGATATGTGCCTTTGTTTTTAAAGGAAAATGTAGTTTACTTCCAAATCAGTGGTTCTCAAACTTTCTGTTCTCAGGACTCCCATGTACTCTGAAAAAATTATCAAAGAGATTTTTCATATGTAGGTTATAACTATTGATATTTACCATTTTAGAAATTAAAATTTAAATATATTTCCTGATTTAATTAATTTGAGATGAAGTCACTGTGTGTTAATGTCAATTAAAAAGTAATTGTATTTTTGAAAGTGAATGAGAAGAGGGAGATGGGAGGGATGTTCAAGTGGGAGGGGACATGGGTAAACCTATGGCTGATTCATGTTGATGTTTGGTAGAAACCAACATAATACTGTAAAGCAATTATCCTTCAATTAAAAATAAATAAAATTAAAAAAAAGAATGAGAAAATTGTTTCACAGTTTTGAAAAGCTCCTTAATGCCTGACTTAACAGAAATAGATTCTTGTATTTTCTTCTGCATCCAATCTTATTACAGTGTCACACACCATGGAGCCTGAAAAACTGTCTTAGTCTTTTCATAAAACTAGTTTTGACAGGCAGATCCCCAAAAAGGTTGTCAGTTTGTTCAAGTAAAGCAAAAAATAAATAAATAAATAAATAAAATAAAATTCCAAAAAATAGCAATTTCCAAATTAAATCTATCAAACATTTAAAAAAAAGAATAGAGCATAATGAAGGACAAATCTGGAAAGTAAATTTCATTTGCCCTACTTTAAACCTGAGTCTAAAATAAAGCTCTGTAATGTATTAGAATGGAGCAAAGTTATCTTGATTTTTTTGATGGGCTTGCTTCCTTAGTTTACTAAATGATGGTTTCACTTATAATATAAAAGTTTATTCTTTGCCTTGTATGTAATCTACCTAGATAGCAGATTTGGTGTTTTACCAGAAAAATTTTTTGATCTTTATTATCTTTGTGATGTCTTTATTTTTGATCACTTAATGACAAAAAGATTAAGAGAAAAGCTTTCTCATTTATTGAAGAGCTAAAGTTCTTTAGAATTGTGTTATTTTCTATGCTTATTTGTAAATGTGTTACTGTCATTTTGCTTAGATGGGTAACCAAGTACTGTTTCTCAGGCACCCACAATTGTACNAGTGGCTGACTTTATTTTTCTGGGCTCCAGAATCACTGCGGATGATGATTGCAGCCATGAAATTAAAAGGTTCCTTAGAAGGAAAGTTATGACCAACTTAGACAGCACATTAAAAAGCAAAGATATTACTTTGCCAACAAAGGTCTATTCTAGTCAAGGCTATGGTTTTTCCAGTGGTCAGGTATGGATGTGAGAGTTGTACTATAAAGAAAGTTGAGTGCTGAATAATTGATGCTTTTGAACTGTGGTGTTGGAGAAGACTCTTGAGAGTCCCTTGGACTGCAAGGAGATCCAACCAGTCCATCCTAAAGATCAGTCCTGGATGTTCATTGGAAGAACTGATATTGAAGCTGAAACTCCAATAGTTTGGCCACCAGATGCAGAGTGCTGACTCATTTGAAAAGACCCTAATGCTGGGAAAGATTGAGGGCAGAAGGAGAAGGGGATGACAGAGGATGAGATAATTGGATGGCATCACCGACACAGTGGACATGGGTTTGGGTGGACTCCAGGAGTTGGTGATGGACAGGGAGGCCTGGTGTGCTGCGGTCTGTGGGGTCACAAAGAGTCGGACATGACTGAGTGACTGAACTGAACTGAACTGAATGTCTCCCTCTAGAGCAGAGGGCAAGTTTATTCACTGTCAAATGTAGTTAAGATAACATTTCCCTCTGGAATAGATGTTAGACAGCTTTTCTTGGGGTCCATTAAATCGGATTTTCTAAGCTTCAGGTCTCTCAACGCATACATGCACATCCACTATGTGTACAGGATGTACCAAGTGACTCCATCTGAGTCCCAATGAACTTGGAGGGCAAGGCAAACCAATGCAAATGTAAGAGTTTATGCTATGACCTATGCTTTGAAAAATGCAATTTTTGACCTACAAATATCACATCTTCCACCAGCATCCTTGAACCTGTGTTTGGTGAAGTGATTAGTTTACAAGTAGTATAAAATCTTCACAGTTTTTGAAATAATTTCTAGTTAGACCTCAAAATAACCATGTGATAAACTATTTCTTTTTATTCATATATAAACAGAGGTTTATTCCAAAAGCTCTTTAAAAATAAAAAAGTTAGGGACTAATAATGTCTCTGGGTTTGAGTTAGTAGACCTCAAAATAAACATCTATATTGGGAAGCCAGACTTGAAGTTTCTATTCTGAGTTCTGCATGACTAATTCTGAGTAGCTGACTACATATGGCTCTAATCTAATATGGTTATGTTCTTGCTCTAATTGCATTTACTCCACGCACCAGGAAATCAATGTGGGGCTTCTTCAAGCTACATGTAGGTCCATATATGCCTATAAATATATGTTCAGAAACCAGAGAAATGACAACTGGTGTACTCACCAGTTGCAGTGGACTCACTATGAGATAGGCCAATACTAGAACTGTATTTACTAGCTGATTTCCACATACCTCTGTTTTAACAGGAGCGACACACTGGTACTTTGGTTCCATGGGTATTCATTTCAGCTCAGACCTTGTATCCAACCTTGTACCCAGACCTTGAAAATCTGATCTTCTCCCTTTCCCTATTATAAACGGTCCTGTTTTTCTGGGGGAAGGCCTGGGGAAATCATCACTAAGAAGATGGAAACTATTTTAACTGATGGGCACTAAGGATTAGAACTGGTCCAAGATTCGAAACTGGGCAATGGATCATGGTCTATTATTAAGGAGCTAACTCATTGTCTCTCTATCTATTTTTCATAGAATATTATGTTCTATGAAGCATATACATAGATCCTTATGGATCAGGACCTTCTGGAGGCCATCATGACCATGCTCTCCACTGAGAATTATGCCTTGACTCTGATGGCTAGTGCTTCCCCCATAGCTCAGCTGGTAAAGAATCAACCTACAATACAGGAGACACCAGTTCCATTCCTGGAATGGGAAGATCTGCTGGAGAAGGGATGGGCTACCTACTCCAATATTCTTGGGCTTCCCTGGTGGCTCAGACAGTAAAGAATCCAGCTGCAGTGTGGGAGACCTGGGTTTGATCCTTGGATTGGGAAGATCCCCTGGAGAAGGGAATAGCTACCCACTGGCCAGGAGAATTCCACAGTCCATGGGGTCTCAAAGAGTCAGACATGATAAAGCCACTTTCACTTTCATTTTTCTGATGGTTAAGTCTTGGCACCTGGTCTCTGCTGTACCAGAATTCTATCATTTTCCTTGCTACTGGGGATCTCAGCATCTTTCACCATCAGAACAAGGTTCTGGGGGGACTTACATCACCTGACTTTAAGGATTACATAAAGCATGTAGTACCATCCTAAAAATATACAAATGGATCATAAGAAGCTCAAAAATATACCACTCACATAGTCAAAAGAGTTTTGAAAAATATATCCACTGGGGAAAGGACAGGTTTTCCAACAAATAGTTTATAATTTCATTTTGACATTGAAGTTGCTCAGTTGTGTCAGACTCTTTGCAACCCCATGGACTGTAGCCTACCAGGCTCTTCCATTCATGGAATTTTTCCAGGCAAGAGTACTGGAGTGGGTTGCCATTTCCTTCTCCAAGAGATCTTCTTGACCCAGGGATTGAACCTGGGTCTCCCACATTGTAGGAAGACGCTTTACCGTTTGAGCCACCAGGGAAGTATTGAAGACTTATTTCCACCTCCAACCATACATAATTTTATATGAATTATCTGGGCTTCCCCAGTGGCTCAATGGTAAAGAACCTGCCTGCCAATGTAGGAGACGCAAGAGATGAGGATTTGATCCCTGGATCAGGAAGATCCCCTGGAGAAGGAAATGGCTACACAACACAGTATTCTTCCCTGGAAAATGCCAGGACAGAGGAGCCTGGTGGGCTACCGCCCATGGAGTAGCAAAAGAATCCGACATGACTTAGTGACTAAACAACAACATACACAGGCTAATAAAGTGAAATTATAAAACTTCTAGGAAACTATCTTTGCATCTTGGGATCAGGCAATGAATTCATAGGACATAAAGCAATAGTGTGGCTCAGAGGTTAAAGGGTCTACCTGCAAGGCAGTAGACCTGGGTTCAATCCCTGGGTCGGGAAGAGCCCCTGGAGAAGGAAATGGCAACCCACTCCAGTATTCTTGCCTGGAGAATTCCATGGACAGAGGAGCCTGGTAGGTTACAGTCCACGGGGTCGCAAAGAGTCGGACACGACTGAGTGAGTTCACTTTCACTTTCAAAGCAATAGTGTACAAGAAAATTATAATTTAAGTGTAATTATTTAGTGTCTATTTAAAGATAATAAATTAAATCTTTGTATTCCTATCCTCCTCTCCCTCTGGATACATTACTAAAATTAATACATCAGAACTCTTAAAGTTCTAAATAATGAAGATAACAGAAAACATCATCAGTGGATGAGCAATTCAATAAAACTCTGACAAAAGCAGTGGTATTGTTAGAGCAAGCCAAAGGTTAGAGTGTTAGCAAAAAAGAACATAGAGAACAAAAGAGTAGATTTGCCACAAAGACAAAAATGTCATGGAATCCAACAAAACAGACATAGTATTGGAGAACAGGAATGAAATGTGAAGCTGAAAGTAAACGGAGGAAATTTACTGCAAATTGTGATAGGCATCAGTACCATTCACTCATATTTCTGCTTGTTGCTTCCTGCCATGTGTTAGGATGGTACTGCCCACCTCTTAAAAGTCAGTTAGGCTGTTTATGACACACTTTGTTAATTAAATGTTAGCTGAAATACGTGTCACCTCTTTTAATACCTGTGACACTTTACTGTCCTTTTGTCCTACCTCTTTAGCTGCACAAACTTAAGCTGTTTAGCAGGCATCTCTGTCTCTCTTTATCCATTAAGTCACATGTTCTTTGTAGTTCTGTCCTAAGCCTCTTATGTTAATACTTCAAATTCTCCAAGGCAGATCCCATCCATTCTATGGCTTTCTTAACATCTGCACTTGTGACTCGCAAATGTCCATATTCTGCCAAGATTTCTGCTGACCTCAAGACTCACACACTCAACTATTTACCAGACATTTTTACTTAGATATTTCATAGACAGATAACACTCACCATTGTAAAAACTTAGCTCAACTTTCAAAACTTTCTTCTTCTCCTGGCTATGCTATTTCTATGAATGAATCACCATTAATGACATCACTACACTATGAAAAAATCCTAAACTAGAAGTTATTTTTGAGTCCCTCTTTTATGAACAATTTTCCCATGTAACAGACACATGAAAGAAAAGACTAAATTAATCTCAAAATATTGTTCATCCAAATGTTTGACTGCATCAATTTTCAAATCAATTTTATTGAGATATAATTTGAATACAGTAAAATTCACCCTTTTTAAGTGGACATTTGGTTGAATTATAACAAATATATACATTCATATAACCGATACATCATTCATGAAGTAGTAAATCTCCATTATCACAGAAAGTTTTTTCTTTCTCCTTGTCAGTTAATCCTCTCCCCTCCAACCCTAGGCGACCATTGGTCTAGTTTCTATTCATTTAGATTAGTTTTGGTTGTTCTGGAACCTCATGTGAATACTTATACAATGTGCGTGTCTTATTTAGTTGAAGGAGTTCTCTATGTATTATAAATACAAATCCTTTCCCCCTTATATGTGTTGTAAAAATTATTTCCTAAACTGTATTTTTGCATTTTCATTATTTTATTTTTAAATTAATTTTTATTGGGGTATAGTTGATTTACAATGTTATGTTAGGTTCTACTATACAGCACAATGAATCAGTTATACGTGTATATATATATATATATATATATGTCCATTCTTTTTTGGATTCTTTTCCCATGACTATGACTGTGTGCTCAGTCATGTCTGACTCTTTGTGACCGCATGGATTGTGGCTCACCAGGTTCCTTTGACCATGAAATTTTCCAGGCAAGAATACTGCAGTGGGCTGCCATTTTCTACTCTAGCTGATCTTTGCAACTCAGGGATCGTTCCTGGCGTCTTGTGTTTCCTGCATTGGCAAGTGGTTTCTTTAGCACTAGTACAACCTGGAAGCCCAAAAAGGTCATTATACAGGTCATTATAAAGTATTGAGTAGAGTTCCCTGTGCTATACAATATGCCTCTGTTGGTTGTCTATTTTACATGTAGTAGTGTGTGAATGTTATTCCCAAGCTCATAATTTATCCCTCCCCCCACATTTCCCCTTTAGTAACCATAAGTTTGTTTTTGAAATCTGTGAATCTGTTTTGTAAATAAGTTCATTTATATCATTAAAAAAAAATTAGATTCTGCACGAGTGATATCATATTTTTATTTCATTTAGTATAATAATCTCTAGATCATCCCTGTTGCTGCAAATAGCATTATTTTGTTCTTTTATTTCACAAATGAGTACTATTTCACGGCATCTATGTACCACATCTTCTTTATCCAGTTCTCTGTCGATGGACATTTAGGTTGCTTCCATGTCTTGCCTATTGTAAATAATGCCGGAATGAAAATTAGGATGCAAGTATCTTTTCAAATTATGGTTTACTCCAGATGTATACCCAGGAGTATGGTTGTTATATTATATGGTAGTTCTATCTTTATTTTTTAAAGTACTTTTTCAAGTTTATATATAAACAGTTGATCTTTGAACAACTAAGTAACATGTATTTGAGCTGCATGGGTCCACTCAAAGCACATTTCTTTTACTAAAAGTAAAAGGCAGTCTTCTTTCATTAAATACATGCTGCAGTCTTACCCAATCAGCAGGTGATTGAATCCACGGATGCAAAAGCTTGGATGCAGAGGGTTGGATGTTAAAAAGTTTTACATGGATTTTTTTTTTTTTTTTTTTTTTTTGTGCGTGAAAGGTTGGCTCTCTAAGCCCTGTGTATAGTTAGTGTGCTTGCACCCTATATTTAAAACTTTTTGCTTATAATAAGGACACAAAGATTCTTTCCTAGAAGTTTTAGCACTTTAATTTCTATATTTAGATCTATAATTATTTTTAATTATCTTAATATTTTATTATTTAAGTTATTTTTGTATGATGTGAAGTAGGGATCAGGTACATTTTGTTCATGTAGATAGTTATTGCTGCATCATTAAAAAAAAACACAAAAACTGCTTTCCCCCAATGAATTATCCTGTTGCCTTTGTTGAAAATTGAATGGCCATATATGTGTAGATCTATTTCTATACTCTCTTTTCTGTTTCATTCATCTGTGTGTCTGCCTTTATGCCAACACCACCCTGTCCTGATGACTTTGCTTTTATAGTAAGGCTTGAAACAAGGTAGTGCATATCACCTAAATTATTTTGTTCTTCTTACTTTTTTCAAAAATTTTTTGGTTATTCTAAGTCCTTTGCATTTCCAAACTGATTTTAAAATCAGTTTGTCAACACCTGCAAAGAAGGGCAAGCTATCTAGGAGTTTGGTTGCTAAATGTATACATTAATTTAGGGAGAAAGAGCATCCTGGAAAAACATATTAAAAATTTCGGAGACTCTGATTCTTCATCTGAAAAATTGAAAAGGAAGAATGGCTTGCATGTACATTATATAGTCTAGGCAAAAGATTTTATGCCAAATTCTGAACCTTGCCAGACACATAGTAAATGATTATCATTATGACTATTAATATTATTACCCAAATAGTTTTATATATGTTAGCTCATGTTCTTCTGAGTCTAACCATGTAAGATGAAAAGAACAGCACTTAGTATCATCAGGTTTCTACTGAGAACCTTTATTGGATGTTAACTTTATGGATAAGGAAAGAATTATTCCGGTAATTAAGTATCTTGCTCAAAACCACATGGGTAGTAGGTGGTGAATACGCATCTCAAATCAAGTCAGTCTTCTAATTCTGACACCTTTTTGTTACAATAGGTATTCAAAAAAAAAAAAAAAAAACAACCAGAGGAGGCATCAAGGAGACAAAGGACTCAGAACATGGCTTCATTTTAAGCAGAACCAGGATAAGGGCTGACAAAAGGAGAAACTCTGGCTCCTTAGTTCTCTGTGTCTATACCCAAGCTCATCACACTTTCCATTCCCCTGTCCTCACTGGCCCCTCATCCAGAGAATTGTTTTGTCAGCTTTTCTACAATGGACCTAAAGTCTGAAGGTTTGGTGGAGACCTGGCCTCCCTGCCACTGGGTCAGCCAAAAGAGAACTGGATGCTCAGTCAACACTCCCTGTACCACTCTGTCCCAAGCACTCCACTGCTGCAGCCTCATGGGAGTTAGTCCTCAGGCCATTTCCTGAAGCTGACATGCAGTTGACAGAGACCAGGGGGGTATGTTTTGGTGCAAATATCCCCCCTGCTTGCTTGGCTATGCTTGCTTAGTTTGATAGTTTCCACTTTCCAGTATGACCTCATGTTGAAAGCTTCTGGATAATTAATAAAGGTTCTCTCAGCCCTTTTTTGGCACCCTGTCCACTTCAGGTACTGTTTTTTAGCTAAGTTTAGTCCTTGAAAGAATAACTCAACTGAATCAGCTGAGAAAAGCTATGAATTGAGAATGTTCATGCCTGGCACACCTATCATCTTGTAGAAACAACTGAGTTAATATTTGAAGGGATGTGTAAACATTTACTTTATGGTTTGGTGCCAGGTTTCAGTGGAATATTAATTTTTATGGACATACTAATAAACTTGGGCTACTTTAGGGTAAAAAAAAGAAGGGGCGTAATGGAAACACTGACATATCCCTGAATGATTCTATTTTACTCGAGTTAAAACTATAAACACTTCACTGACTAAAAGGCCTGGAATGAATTGGACAAAGTGTGAGAGATGTTTTCTAATGAAAGATTTCAATAGAATGGATTTTGTTTGTAAACCAGTTATTGGTGCTAAATGTCACGCCGAAACAATGCCTTTCCCTGAATCTGACACATACAAATACCCATATAAGCCAACAGTTCCCAGACACTGAGATTCATGCAGTGTATGAAAGTTGCTCAATTGTGTCTCTTTGTGATCCCTATGGACTGTAGCCTGCCAGGCTTCTCTGTCCATGGAATTCTCCAGTCAATTCTGCTGGAGTAGGTAACTGTTCCCTTCTTCAGGGATTCTTCCCAGCCCTGGGATCGAACTCAGGCCTTACACATTTCAAGTGGACTTCTACCTTCTGAGCCACCATCCAAAGGCAATAACAATTGGAAATCACAACCCCTTCTTTCAAGGGGCTGTGCTTTGCCTTCATTCAAGAAGCTGCTTCTTTTTTAAAAAAAAAAAATCATTTTATATTGAGTATAGTTGATTAACTTTGTTGTGTTCATTTCAGGTGGACAGCAAAGTGATTCAGTTATAAATATACACTTATCTATTCTTTTTTTTCAAGTTCCCATCTCATTTAGGCTATTATAGAGTACTGAGCAGAGTTCCCTGTACTCGTGACATTCTGAGTCACAAGAGATCCAGACATTAGAGGAATGTTTGTGACTATACAGAGGGATGGCCCTTGTATAAAAAGCCTCAATGAATAAAATGGGTCTCTATACTTGAGGTAAACTAGAGCATGCATCCGGAGAAGGCAATGGAAACCCACTCCAGTACTCTTGCCTGGAAAATCCCATGGATGGAGGAGCCTGGTAGGCTGCAGTCCACGGGGTCACTAAGAGTCAGGCACGACTGAGCGACTTCACTTTCACTTTTCACTTTCATGCATTGGAGAAGGAAACGGCAACCCACTCCATTATTCTTGCCTGGAGAATCCCAGGAACAGAGGAGCCTAATGGGCTGCTGTCTATGGGGTCTCACAGAATCGGACATGACTGAAGCGACTTAGCAGCAGCAACAGCAGCAGAGCATGCATCAGAAAGGTTCCAGGAACATTCTTTCAGTGTTTAGCAAATACAACATCACAAGAAATATATCGCTTTTATAGACGGTTCTGTGACTCTTGAGTCATATATAGTTCAGTGTCTGGAATTCATAGAAAAGGTTTGATTACAAGAAGTATTCACTTGAAGTTAAGCCTAGGTTTGAAAAGATACTAAGAATACTTGTCTTTTAAAAGCATATTCTAGGGAGAAGAAAATTTTAATATGGTTCCATTATTTAGGAAGCCTGTTTAATTAGTTCATTTTGCAGCTATTCACATCACGGACTCATTTACCAGTCCTTGAGTTAAAAAAAAAATTTTATAGGCTACTCTCAAGGCATCTTTTTCCTACCCCAAGCTATGCTCAGAAAATGCACAGAAGGCCACTTTTCCAGAATCGTGGAGAGCTAAGATTTTTGAAGCTATTTTTAAAAAATCAGATATCTTAGTATATCTGATACAAACTGTCTTCATATGTGGACCAAACATCTGGGAATACCTGTTGGACCCCAATCCTTTATCATTGTGTAGATGTTGTACATGATAGTTGAACATGAGTTTAGTTATGAACACATATCATTTAAGTGTGGTACTTTCTGTCCTCTTTAAAGAAGGAAAATCCAGATATAAGTACAAGAAGGAGGTAAATAAATTTAATTACTTTGAGCTACAGCTTCTCTAAAAATAAAAGATATGCCACTGTATTCTTTGGGAGAGTATCAAGAGAGCAAAATAAGACAAATATTCTGCTTAGCACAGTGCAATCATTAGCTCTCATAAATGCAGCCATTTGATTAAAACAAATGGGCTAGACCATAACTGACTGTCATGAAGAGTATTTTCCACCTTTATGAAAGTTTTGTTAGGTATGTTTCTCTGTAGGAGCAATCTCTATGAGAGCACAGGATGACAGATCTGTGGTGCACAAGTGGCTCTAGTAAACCTCTCAATAATGTGAGGAGACATAGAGGTTACAAGCAGAGGAAGGCCTGAATTGGAACCACATCTCCACATACTACTTCCTAGTAACGTGATGCTGGTTTAGGTGACTTGACCTAGAAGCAGGATTTTCTCAGCCTAGAAAACGAATAATTGTGGTCTTTACGAAATAGGGTGTTTGTGGTGGCTCAGTCAGTAAAGAGATAGCCTGCATGGCAGAAAGACCTTGGTTTGATCCCTGCGTCGGGAAGATCCCCTGGAGAAGGAAATGACAACCCACTCCAGTTTTCTTGCCTGGAAAACTCCATGGACAGAGGAGCCTGGTGGGCTACAGGCCCTGGGGTCACAAAGAGTCAGACTTGATTTAGCAACAAAGACCAGACCGAGGATTAAAGGAGATGTGAATATTATTTAGTAAATGCTAGCTGTTATCAGGGCTTCCCTTGGAGCTCAGTCGGTAAAGAATTTGCCTGCAGTGCAGGAGACCTGGGTTCGATCCCTGGGTTGGGAAGATCCCCTGGAGAAGGAAATGGCAACCCACTCCAGTATCCTTACCTGGAAAATCTCATGGACAGAGGAGCCTGGTGGATTGCAGTCCATGGGGTTGCAAAGAGTCGAGCACGACTGAGCGACCAATACACACACAGCTGTTATCAAGACATTGGTTTCAGTTAAGTATTGTAGTATCTTTTTAAAATAGAGGGCGCTTGTCCTCTGCCCTAAAATTTGAAACTGCTCAGGGACTGTTCTTTAGGTATGAACAAAATTCCAGGGTCTGTTTTGGTCATTGGTGGGGAGTTTTTTACTAAGATCATTCCGTATGGTAATCCCTCACAAAATGGCAGAGGTTCACAATACTATGACAGAACCCCTGAGAATCCCTCCTGATCCTCACATGAGGCAGGATTGTTGCTTTATTTCTTTGAGATGTCTGGAGAGAAGACAACTTCAGGAGGCAGAGATGAAGAAGAACAGTGAAGCAAGAAAAAGGACAGCCTGACTCAGGTCGGGGAGCTAATTCTTCTGCTAAGTCAAAGAGCTGCTGACGGCGAAAGAGAAGATCTGTCATAACTCCAGTGAAATGAAGTTCTGTTTTGTAGATGTGGAAAAGGACTTTTGAAAAAGACCCACCTCAAGTCTACCAGGGAGCTGCAGGTGTTGAAAGCTGTAAAATCTGACAGCAATTGAAATTAAAGCTCACTTAATCACGTGGAGGGAGTGAGTCCATGAACTTCATAATGGAGGGTTATTTCATAATTTTCACAAGCTTCCTCTGGCTGCATATCAGGCTGTGTGTGCCTAAGAGAACTCGTCTGGGTCACCCTTTCATTACTGCTAAGGGAGCCAGTGGTTGTTGGAGTATAAACTGAAAACTGACTGGCATTTTGTTACATAAGATTTGTGGCAAATCCAGCTCCAATTATGCAGTACTATATCAGGCTATGTCCACTTCACAATCGTTTTCACATGTTGCTACAAATAAAAGCCTAAGCTTTTCAATGTGCTGAATCTTTACTGCAATACCCAGCAAGATCTCAAAGGCTGCCCATGTGAGCTGTGAGGTTTAGAGGCAAGACAAGTAGATACTGTATTTTTTATATAATTTATTTATACATTCATCTCAATTCAGTCTTAATTGACTTCATGAAATTTACAATCTAGAAGTTGGTTCCAATTCTTCTTACTCCCAACCAGGTTAGGCTAGGCTATTTCTCTCCACATCCTATTCCTAAGGATAAATATGATTTTTTTCTAACTGTGTTCTTTGAATAACCCCCAAGAACACAAAATCATATTAATCCTTAGGAATAGGATAAATTACTACTCTCCAAAGTACTCTCTCTTCAGCCAACTTGATAGTTGAGGTAGTTGCTTACTTCCCCCTCCATTCTAAGCCCATAAATTTTTGTATATGACATATGTTCTCTTTTTCCTTATATCTACTTTTACTATTTTAATGGTTAGGATACACAGAGGCTCAAGCAACAGAATTTACAGTTATCATCCATTTAAACCATAGAGACATTTATAACCGCAGATGGAATAAGATTCAGGAGATGGACGGTTTTAAGTTCATTTTGGCAACTCAGCCAAGTGTGCAGCCTTGTCACCTCTTGGACCCCAGATGGCTGCTGCTGCTCCTGGCAACTTTTCCTCTTACAACTGCACAGAACAGTATAAAAGGAAGCTATTTCTTTTTCTGCATCCCTTTTAATAAATAGAGGAGAAATAAAGGAGAAGACTTTTCCTAGAAGTCACTGAGTCGACTTTCCTTGAGGTCTATTTTCTAGGATTGAGTAACTGACCATGGTAGACATCTGAATAGTGGTCTCCAAAATGTATTTCCATGCCCTAACCCCTGGAACCTATGAATTGTACATTATATATTTTTTAAAATAAGATCTTTGCAGGTGTAACCAAATTAATTATTTTGAGTTTAAGGGCTCATCCTGGTGTGTCCAGGTGGGCTCTAAATAAATAGCAAATATCCTTATAAGAAACACACAGAGGAAAAGGAAGAGGAGGCAGAGAAGCCACGGAAGTCATGTAAGTTGGAGCAATGTGGTTGTTAGGCAAGGGATGTGCACAGCTACAGAATTTGGAAGAGGCAGACTCTCCCCTAGAATCACAGTCTTACTGTGATTGGAATGCAGTCTTACTGACAAACTTGATTTCAGACTTCTGGCCTCCAGAACTGTAAGAGAATAAATTTCTACCTATTTTTTTCTTTGTTTTAATAGACTTTATTTTTTAAAGAAGTTTTAGGTTCACAGCAAAATAAGCAGAAAATAGAGTTCCCATATATTTCTTGCCCCACACACTCATACCTTCCCTATTATCTACATCTTGCACAGAGTGATAGATTGTTTGTTAGAGTCAGTGAACCTACACTGACATATTATTATCACCCATTACCGTAGTTTACATTAAGGTTCAGTCTCAGTGTTGTACTTTCTATGGGTTTTGACAGTGCTTAATAATATATATTAATATCTACAAATGTAGTAGTAGTATACAGAGTACTCTGTCTGCTTTAAAGATTCTCTGCACTCCTTTTTCCATTACTCCTTCGCTTATGACCCCTGGAAACTACCAATCTTTTCTTTTAATACTTATTTATTTTTATTTATTTGGCTGTACCAGCTCTTAGTTGAGGCACATGGGATCCTTAGCATGTGAACTCTTAGTTGTGGCATGTGGGATCTAGTTCCGTGACCAGGGACTGAACCTGGGTCCCCTGCATGGGGAGTGCAAAGTCTTAGCCCCTGAACCTCCAGGGAAATCCCTACTAATCTTCTAACTGTCTCGATAGTTACATCTTTCCTGAAGTGTCATATAATTAGAATATATAATATCGTTTCACCAGGGTTCTCCAGAGAAACAAAATCAATAGTGTGTATGTGTGTGTGGGGGGGTATATAAGAGAGAGAAAGAGATTTATGATAAGAATTGGCTCACATGATTATAGAAGCTGAAAAATCCCAAGAGCTGTAAGGTGAGCAAGTAAGCTGAAGACCCAGGAGATATAATGGTTCAGTTCTAGTCCAAAGACTGGCAGGCTCAAGATCCAGTAAGAGCTAATGCTATCACTTTGAGTCTCAAGGTAGGGAAATGGCCAAAGTCCCAGTTCAAAAGGCATCAGACAGAAAGAATTCTTTCTTAGTCCAGGGAGAGTCAGTCTTTGTGTTCCTTCCATACCTTCCACTGATTAGACAAGGCCCACCCACACTCTGGAGGGGAATCTCCTTTTCTAAATCTATCCACTAAATGTTAATTTCATCCAAAAATATCCTCACAGAAACACCAGAATATGGTTTGAAAAAAATGTCTGGGTTCTTTTGGGCTCAAACAAGTTGACACATAAAATTAATGGTTACAAGAATGTAGCCTTTTCAGATTGGCTTTTTTCACTTAGTAATATGCATTTTCTGGCTTCCCAGGTGGCTCAGTGGTAAAGAATCCACCTGCCAAAGAAGGAGGCATGGGTTTGATCACTGAGTCGGAAAGATCTCCTGGAGAAGGAAATGGCAACCCACTCTAGTATTCTTGCCTGGGAAATCCCATGGACAGAGGACTCTGGCAGGGTACCATTCATGGGGTCACAAAAAAGTCTGACGTGGCTTAGCATCTGAGTAACAACAACAACAATATGCATTTACATTTCCTCCATGTCTTTTCATGCATTGGTGGCCTATCTTTTTCAGTGCTGAACTATATTCCATTGCCTGAATATCCCACAGTTTGTTTATCCATTCACCTATTGAAGAACATCTTGGTTGCTTTCAAGTTTTGGGCAATATTGAATACAGCAGCTATAAACATCTGCTTGAAGGTTCTGGGGTGGACATACGTTTTTAATTCATGTGGGTAAATACCAAGGGATGGTATTACTGGATGCAATAGTCGAAGTATTAGTTTTGTAAGAAAATGTTCTAGTGTTAAGCTACCAAATTTGTGTTAGTTTGTTGCAGCAGCCCTAAGAAACGAATACAACTGTCCATAGTTGCAAAGGAAAGACAGACAGAAATCTGTATCTACCATTTTTATCTTAATAAAGGAAATAAGATCAGCCTACAATGAAGAAAATTTGGGAGAATTATNTTAGTTTGTTGCAGCAGCCCTAAGAAACGAATACAACTGTCCATAGTTGCAAAGGAAAGACAGACAGAAATCTGTATCTACCATTTTTATCTTAATAAAGGAAATAAGATCAGCCTACAATGAAGAAAATTTGGGAGAATTATCCCTGGCTAGAGAATGAACATGTCTGAAATATCCAATTATTTAAGAAGCTGGAAAGATGGATTTGCAGGGTTTTCTCTTGGTACTAAGTACTCGGATTTTCCCTGGTACTAGTGGAGCTTTTCCTCTAGCTTCAGAGGTCATTGTTGTTGTTCAGTCACTAAGTTGTGTCTGACTCTGTGATCCCATGGACTGTAGCCTGCTAGACTCTCTGTCCATGGGGTTTTCCAGGCAACAATAGTGGAGTGGGTTGCCATTTCCTTCTCCAAGGCATCTTCTCAACCCAGGGATTGAGCCCACTTCTGCATTAGCAGGAGGGATCTTTACCACTGAGCTACCAGGGAAGCCCAGTTTCAGAGGTCAGAGTCCTTTAATTAAACTAATAATAACCAACACTTAGTTAGCTTTAGAGTAAAGAAAGTATTATTTTTTCTGCATTAACTCACTGGCTCCTAATGATAGTGCTGAGAAGCATATGAAATTATTGCGCTTACTTGGTGGCGAGCAGTTTCACTTTCATGCATCAGAGAAGGAAATGGCAACCCACTCCAGTGGTCTTGCCTGGAGAATCCCAGGGACGGGGGATTCTGGTAGGCTGCCGTCTACGGGGTCACACAGAATCAGACACGAATGAAGTGACTTAGCAGCAGCAGCAGCAGCAGCAGTAGATTACAAAGTCTAGAAGCAAAGACTACGAACACAAGCTCTGATGCCTACCTAAGCCATGCTATGTAATTTCTCTCTGAGCCTCAGTTTATCATCTGCAGACTAGATCTAATACTAATGCCAACCTCATCACTGTGTATATAAATCAGACTATAAATATATGTGGGTTAGAGCATAGTAAGCTTTTAATAAACATTCATGGCAATTATCATTATTGCTAATTATGATAATAATAATTGATCATTACTGTTATTGTAAATAAAAGTGAAGTCGCTCAGTTGTGTCCGACTCTTTGCAACCCTGTAGACTGTAGCCCACCAGGCTCCTCCGTCCATGGGATTCTCCAGGCAAGAATACTGGAGTGGGTTGCCATTTCCTTCTCCAGGGGATCTTCCTAACCCAGGGATCAAACCCAGGTCTCCCACATTGCGGGCAGACGCTTTAACCTCTGAGTCACCAGGGAAGCCCTTATTGTACATAGGAGAAAACTAAAGTTGATTAAATTACATCTACGGATTAAACAGTTATAAAGGGCAGGTATTCTGGCTCAAAATCCTTTTATTTTGCTGTTCTCTATATAAGGAGGATAGAATACATATTTAAATGTTTGCAAAAGTTGGAATTTTTTGTCTTAAATGGTATCAAGGGGAAACTCATCACATGCTATGCATGAAAAGAATGTAGATCAGGCTCTGGTGTGAGCTTTCGTGTACACTTATAAATATTTCATGAAAACAATGCCATTTTTATATAGTCTGTGTGAAAAATAAGGAATTGGCCTGGGACAAGTCATAGCATGTGTTGTTTCATTTCCCTTCCCCACAGATATTTAATACTTTGGGCAGAAGACTAGGAAAAGATTGAGCAAATAAATTGCAGTGGTGGAAAACACATGAACATGTTTAAATACACATGTCTAGCCATATGTGGAGGGTTATAGATGTATTTTATTTTATTTTCAGGACTGCAAGTACTATCATTTTACAAATACCATGGAGATCCACCATGGAGACATGGAAGAGGAGGAAAGTCACATAAACTGAAGCATCATGCTCCGTGCTTTTCGTATTATTCTTTGGGCACGCAGTCGTGTCCAATTTGTGGCTCCATGGACTGTAGTCTGCCAGGCTCTTCTGTCCATGGGATTTCCCAGGCAAGAGTATTGGAGTGGGTTTCCACTTCCTACTCCAGGGGATCTTCCTGGCCCAGGGCTCGAACCCACGTCTCTTGCATCTCCTGCATTGGCAGGCAGATTCTTTACCACTGAGCCACCTGGGAAACCCCTTTTCATATATATATTCATTTAACTTGCGTAATAACTCTGCAAGATTATTATTATTCATTTTATAAATGGGGATATTGAGGCTCATAAAACTTTTGTAATTTTTCTACAAGTTATTCAACTCTTACTGACAGAGTAAAGGCAGACTCAGGTCTGTCTGGATTCAAATCTTATATTATGTTGACAATACCATTTTCCTTGAAAAGAAATGCAAGTATTCTGTATAACAAATTTGTACTGTAGAAAACCTTAGTTAAACTAGAATGAGAATGAAGGGAAACCTAATTGCTTCACAAAGTCATACTTGCATTCCTGAGCTGAAGTCAACCCTGCAGTTCCACTTAACAGTCAAGGTTTCAGGTAATGGGCCAGTAGTGAATCTGGGCTTTGTTTCTGGATGGTGGCCACAGGGAGTCTTGATGGAATTTTTCTAGTATTTTATGCCAACTTAAACAAACTCTGGAGATTCAGAAGAGTATTCCATGGATCTGAGAGCAGAAGTGGAAAGCCCACAATGCTGAAAGGAATTTTTTGGAAAAAGGAATTTTACAGAAGACAAAACCCAAAATATGAAAAATTAAAATTTCTACTATTCTGTATAATAGATATTGTCTTCTAAAAGAAGAAAGACATATAGAGCTGGGAGGACCTGCACAGACCTTTTATTGTAATGAAATGCTTAATTTGTCATTTTGACTACTTGTTTTATGACGATTTACCAAAAGTAAAGATAATCATGTGCATAAAATTGAAAATAAAAAGTGTTACCATGCCCAAAGAAGTAAGAAGAAGTAAGCTAGAAAAATTATTTCATCTATTCATGTGAATAAGTTCAATGATACAGTTTTTAAGCTTCAAGTTATCAGATAAAGAAGAAAATAACTGAAGTTTTGTTGATTAACTAGTTCTTTAATACAGTAATTGGCTTATTGTATGTTAGAGAGTTGGATTATAACTACAGAGACCTAAGTATATCTGAATTAAAATAAATTGACAGAAAGTGAATTTAATTAGAAAACACACAGACATATGCAGAAAGTTAATGGAGAAAAAACAGCTGATACCCAATTGATATTTTGTGTTTCCAAAGAATAAGTATAATGAACAGTGGGTCACATATGAAGATCTGCCCATAAATTGATTCATGCTGATGTTGGAGTAAAGAGAAGGGGAAATAGAGATATTTGAAAACATTTTCTAAAATGCCTCAGGTATTTTAAATTTCAGTTATATAGATTCGCAACTCTTGTTTCTAGATTTCAAACTTTAAGGTGCATAGGAATCACCTGCAGATCTTAGACACAGTTTCTGACTCAGTAGGTTTGAGGTGAGGCCAGGATTCCCCATTACTATCAAGTTCCTGGGTAATAAGAGTGCTGCTGGTCTCTGTCACAGAGTAACTGACCTTCCCAGTTTGCCTGAACTTGAAGGATTTCCTGCGATATAAATTTTCCAGCTAAACCTGGAACAGATCTGGGCAAACTGGGTTGTTTTGTCACATTATTGGACATTTTAAATTAGATGGAGTTTGTTATTCTTGAGATTCAACAAAAGAATTTCCATCATGTTTAGATATTTGTTCATAAGTGAGAGCAACATGCACACCCACAGGCTTATATGGCATGGCATTAAAATTCTTTCTTTGAAGAAATGTCCTATTTACATATGGACACCCAACTATGTCTGGTACAGCTTATGATTTCATCTCTGACTTAGGTCTAATTTTATTCCTTAGCAGGCTTAAACAAAAAAAAGATATTCTCAGGTTAGAAAAAAGTTAATATTTCTAGGAAAAATTTTTTTGGTCCTCTGTTATTTATCTAGGTTGCAAAATTTAATGTCCTAAAACAGAGGAGAGATATTCTATTAATATTTGTATCTCCCTAAATAAGAAAAGAAGCATATGGGGCAGATGGAGATCCTCAAGAAAGCTTTGTTCTGGGAGGGATAAATTAGGAGTTTGGGATTAACATATGCACACTACTATATGTAAAAGAGATAACCAACAAGGTTCTACTGTGTGGCCCAGGGAACTCTACTCAATATTCTGTAATAAAGTATATGGGAAATAAATCTGAAAAGGAGTGGATGTATGTGCATGTATAGTTGAATCACTTTGTTGTACAAAGTGAAACTAATACAACATTGTAAATAAACTATACTCCAATGTAAAATAAAAATGAAATTTAAATAAAAATAACATTTGTTCAACATTGATAGCTTTTTGAAAGTTGTACTCTTTAAACTTGGGTTGAGATATATAGGAAACATTCTTAATTTATCAGAAGATCACCTCTGTCTCTGTTCTGAATATGTTATAAAGCAAAATAAAATAAGTGGAAACTTCCATTCATGACAGCATTTTAAAAAAGAAAGCATTCTAGGCAAATGCTCTAAGATCTTTACATGTTTCACTATACTTATTCCTCACAAAATACTCTGGGGCAGGCACACATTACCCCAGGTTTAATAATGTAGGGAAATTGAGGCACAGAGAAATTCAGAAGCCTGTCCAAGCAGTCAAAGAGTGATGGATATGAGTTTAAGCCCAGGATTAATCTTCTTGACTGTGTCTCTAAATTAAGAAGAATAAAGGATAATACTGAATAACTTAATACAGAGCATCGGGTACTAACTTGTTCAAAAATACTTGGTCATCAGTCAGAATGGCCATCATTAAAAAATTTACAAACAATAAATGCTAGAGAGGGTGTGGAGAAAAGGGAATCTGCTTTCACTGTTGGTGGGAATGTAAATTGATACAGTCACTATGGAGGATGGTATGGAGATTTCAAAGCTAAGAATATAAACATGACCCAACAACCCCACTACTGGGCATATACCCTGAGAAAACCATAATTGAAAGATACATATGTACCCCAATGTTCACTCCCGCACTTTTTTTGCCTCTTGATGAAAGTGAAAGAGGAGAGTGAAAAAGTTGGCTTAAAACTCAACATTCAGAAAAAGAAGATCATGGCATCCAGTCCCATCACTCCATGGGAAATAGATGGGGAAACAGTGGAAACAGTGTCAGACTTTATTTTGGGGGGCTCCAAAATCACTGCAGATGGNGCCTTTTCTAAAACCAGCTTGAACATCAGGGAGTTCATTGTTCATGTATTGCTGAAGCCTGGCTTGGAGTATTTTGAGCATTATTTTACTAGAGTGTAAGATGAGTGCAATCGTGCGGTAGTTTGAGCATTCTTTTGCATTGATTTTCTTTGGAATTGGAATAAAAATATAAACACAAAAAAGAAAAAGTGACTTTCCTTTGCTCTCAAGGAATTGATAGGACAGCAAGAGACAAATATCATTGGAACAAGTCTTTCTATTACAGGTAGAGAAATAGGAAGTGCGAGAGAATTTCCCCTAAGATGGGCAACCAAGGGAATGGCTTTGCTGCTACTTAAATGATGGAAGAAAGGGGATGAAGGAGAGCCAAGAATGAGGCAGTGTCTGCCCTCAGAGTGGAGCTTAGATTTTTAGAGGGTTTTGATCACTCCACATCTAGTGGCTGAAGGAGATAAAAGAGGGAGGCAGGAGTCCTGACTTCCTGATGAGGGATTGTGACCTGGAGACTGGCATCTGACCTGATAGGTTAGTACATGAACAACATGGATGATTTATTATTAGAAACAATAATAATTCTCAGCTGTTTGAAGGTGGCTGTTTAAAGTGGCGTAGAAATTCATGCATAATCCTTTTATACATTTTCAAAGCACTCACAGGTAATTGTAATCCTTAAAACAGCCCATGAGGAAGATAGAAAATCACCCCCATTCTAGAGCTGAGAAATAAGCTGTAGAAAGTTTCTCTGCCAACAAGCTAGTGGTTGACAGAAGAATAGAGTTTGGACTCCTACTCTATTTCCGAAATACATTACAGGTGCTTATAAATGTGATTAACTATTAGACAGTATATCACATGGGGCAGATTACATTTATGATCTTCACTATTGTATGCCATTTTGGTAATATACAAATCTTTTAAGGATATTTGATTAAAAATGATATTTTCATCCTTGCTATTTTCTACTAAACTATAATTCATAAATGTATGAATATGTCAGTGACTTCTACCTTTATTCTGTAACTGAAATCAGTTGTTATTATTTTCTTAGCTCTTTTTATAAAAAGCAGGATTGAATTAAGTCCTTTGGAGGGTATTTACACAAGATGATTAAAGTGTTAAAACATGGGGTAGCATTAGCCTCAGCTCTATTCTCACTAAGAAAATATAAACCATTTAGGATTTAAACCTTTATTTACTTTTTAAGACAGAAACTCTTGCCTGATATTCTGTGCTTCTGGAGAGATAAATTGCTTTCAGTTAAGCTCACAGGGTAAGAGAAGTTTCTAACCATTTCTGACCTTCCACTTCCAACTGTCTTCTAATCTCTGAGCCTAGTCATCTAAACATCGATTTGCCTAATATCTTCAAGACGTCCCATGTTTGTGGTTGCATCAACAATTCCAAGACTTACTGCTTCAGCAAACTTGTCAATATTTTTGTTCTGTTTCTCCTTTACTGTGACAGACCGTGGTTCTAGATGATAGTTGTAAAAACCTCTGCTGTTTCCCCTGTGTATGTATTTGAAATGTAGCATGTATCATCACTATTCAGTGTGTTGCAGAAAATGAGGAAGGCATTTCAAGCTATTAATACTAACGCTGCCATGGCTTTCCAGAAAATGGGATCAGCATGTACAAGTGGGGCTAGTGGTAAAGAACGTGCCTGCCGAGGCAGGAGACGTAAGAGACCTGGGTTCAATCCATGAGTCTGGAAGATCACCTGGAGGAGGGCATGGCAGCCCACTCCAGTATTCTTGCCTGGAGAATCTCAAGAACAGAGGAGCCTGGTGGGCTTGCAGTCGATAGGATTGCAAAGAGTCGGACATGACTGTAGCGACTTAGCAGACATGTACACATACAATGGCACAGAGTAATAAAAGGGCCGGTGACGTTGCATGCAATTCTGTATAACTACTAGAATGTTCATTATTGTGGATCCTTCCAGACAGTGTCTGTGACATTTATCTTTGGTGTTCTAAAATCTTAAAACAACTGTTAAATTGTAAGTGCTTAAAAAATCAGGTCAATTTACAAAAGAAGGAATAAATGTGTTTTATATATTAAAAGATAATAAAAATGTAAATTTTATCTGATATTGTTTGTTGAAGCTCAGAGTTACTACACCAGAAATATGACCCGTAGAAGAGCCGCATAATCCATTTTCTGATCTAAAAATATTCTTTCAAATATTTATGATGCATCGTCTAGTTATTAGGGTTTGTGATAAACACGATCCTTGTTCTCATTGAGGTTCCATTTAAATGGAGCAGATAAACAACTAACAAATGATTAAATTTGCAAAGAAAACAAAGAGGTTTTAGAGGATATAGCCCAAGCCAAATGCTGTAAGTTGGTGGCCTTAATATTTGAGTCCTAAAGGATGATAAGGAGTTAATCATGGGAAAAGCTAAAGGAAGAGCATTCCAGGCTGAGTGTATGTTATTTTGATTAGTTGAATTTTACAGTTAATAGAAAATAAAAGCTTATTGATATTTTGTTTTTGTCTTCCTTATTTGATTTGCAACTTCTGATATGTTTAAATTTCAAATGCAGCACTAAATCCACTATGTCCTACTGGAAAATGTTCTTTAAGAACATACAATACTCAGTTGCTTTCCAGTATTAGAACTGTGAATGAAAGATTAGAGTTCCAATACAAGTCAAAAGCCTGCCTGGGGACCAGGTAGGCTTCAGACTAAGCTGGATTTCTGGCTTCTTTATGATACGGAGCAGAAAAACTGTGTTTACTAGATTGTCTAATAAAAGATTGACAGTAAGACACAGTTCTGCTTCCTAAACAGCAGTGAGAGAAGCTTGCCCCTAACTGATTTCCCACATGATCAGATTCAGCTTACATTTCCCAGTGATCTCTTTGTTGAAGCTTTTCTACCATCTTTGCAGTGTGGCTCCTCCTAAGACATAGAAATTCCCTCCTCACCGTTTTTCTGGTCCTGCTACTCTACAGCCATCTTTTCCTGCCTTCACTCCCTTGGTTTTCATGGTCCTTGTATCTCCAGAGAGTAGTTCTCCTGTGGGTTTTAACAGCCTCAGATGCTCTTATGGAAGGACTGTGCTTCCGCATCTCATAGAAACCTAGGGGAAAACTTGTTCACCCTAAGCATATACGTAGGTGGATATAGCCATGCTGCTGCTGTGTTTTGCCTTCACATTTAAGTTGCTTAAAACAGTCACAATCATACAGAATTTAAATCTCAGGATGCTCAATTTGACTTTATTAAGTGGAAGTGCAAAACCAAAATGACACACTGCTGGTAGGGTCTCTTTCAAACTATACCGTCTCAGTGCTGCGATTTATAGCAGGATACTGGGAACATACTAAAATTGCTGAAGTTTTATGCCTCTTCCCTTACTATCATTTTCTTCAGAAGCTATTTTCTTGCTTACTTAACTTTATTTTAAAAAGACGCTACATGGAGCAGTAACTTTTTCTGTTGCCAGCTATAGAGGGAAATGCGGGCGCTAGGACGAGAGGAAATCTACCAGACCCACTGAAGTATGGACTCCTCGAGATAACAAGGCGTTTCTCTTCCTGCCCAAATGCTCTTTTGTGCCTTTCCACCTAATCAGTTACAGTG
This sequence comes from Neotragus pygmaeus, assembly GCA_006410875.1. NCBI lineage: Eukaryota > Metazoa > Chordata > Mammalia > Artiodactyla > Bovidae > Neotragus > Neotragus pygmaeus. The sequence goes on from SJYV01015136.1 coordinate 1,315,274, forward strand.
TGATGCATTGGGAAGGGCAAAAACTCCAGTGCCAGGTTATAACAGTATCCCTCCCTATCCCATTTTTATGCCCATCCTCTCTGGAGATGATCACAGCAAGAGCTGCAAGTGGAACAGACAGCTGCTGCGACTGGGTGATTGAAATGATAGCCAGTGGGTTAAATACAGAAAGATGGGTGTTTCTGGTATTTAACGTACTACGGACCAGTGCCCAAATGGAAGAGTTAGACTACTTTAGAATATAGGGCATCCAAGTCACTCTGAAACTTTGACATTTTCCTTACTGTAGGAATAGCTAAGACTCTGTTGCAGCATGTTCAGTCTTGGATAACTCACAGAAATACTTTTGTAGAAGTTCTATTGCTTTGCAATGAATCAGTCTCTATAGACTCTTTTTTTTAAGCATTAAAAAAAAATCATTTATTTGGCTGTGCTGGTTCTTAGTTGCAGCACACGGGATCTTCCATCTTCCTTGTGGCATGCGGGATGTTTAGTTGTGCATGTGGGATCTAGTTCCCTGACCAGGGATCAAACCCACACCTCGTGCAGTTAGGGTACAGAATCTTAGCCGCCGGACTACCAGAGAAGTCCCTATGTGTAGATGGTGCTTCCTTGTTTGTTTGTTGTAAGTTTTGTTTGAAATGTGGATATTTTGGATGATATATTGTAGCACCAATGGATTCTGATCTCTTACTCAGGGTTGAAAGTTGCTCCTGGTGCTTTTTGTTGATTATTTAATGACTTGATTGGACAAAATTTTGTAGATGTCTTCCATGGATTTTATGGCCACTGATAGCTCATCCTTTTTATTCTTGGCTGGTTTCTTAGCTATTACTTCCTTCCTAGGATAGCTTTGCTGTTGTTCAGTGGCTAAGTTGTGTCCGACTCTGTGACCCCACTGATTGAAGCAAGCTAGGCTTCCCTGTCCTTCACTATTTTCTGGGGTTTGTTCAAACTCATGGCCACTGAGTCGATGATGCCATCCATCTTCTGTTGCACCCTTTCCCTCCTTCCTCAATCTTTCCCATCATATCACATCATGCAGTAGCTCAGTCATGTCTGACTCTTTGGGACCCCGTGGTCCACCAGGCTTCTCTGTCCATGAGATTCTCCAGGCAAGAATACTGAAGCGGGTTGCCAATTCCTTCTCCAGGGGATCTTCCTGACCCAGGTATTAAACCTGGGTCTCCCATCTTGCAGGTGGATTCTTTATACTAGCATAGTTTAAAGCTCAGCCAGTGATAGGTTAGAGGTTATACATAGACATTTTGAGCCAATGGCTTTCCAGTTGTTGCTGAGGGGTTCTATGTGTGGGGTGGGGCATACATTCAAAATTCAGTTTATAGGTCTTCCCCAGCTTTCACTTCTTGCTTGTGTGAGTCTCAGATTTAACTAGCAATAGATATAAAAGTGGGAACTTTTCCAGTCCCTTTTAAACTTCCATGTAACTTTTCCAACCTCCTTCCCCTGGGAAGTTTATCAAAGTTTATTTGGGAGCTTATTAAAGCCAACTACGACTATCTCATTCTCCTAGAATTAATTTTTTTGCTAGTTACTTACTTTCCTCAACCAGTATTAAAGTCTCAGGCAGTGGTAATGTTTGCCTTCCTTGATTGTTTGCCACTGAGACTGAGATCCTTTCATTTTCAAAAAAGAACTTGGGCTTTTACACAGTGTTCCAGGTCAGATCGTACCAATACACAGCTGGGGGTGCACCTCTGGAATAGTGAAGTAAGAATTTCTGAAAAAACAAAAAAACAAAACAAAACCCAAAAACCTTCATAAAAGCAACAAGAGCACCAGCAAGTGTCAAAGTCAACAGTTTCAGAATTCTGAAAATTAATGAAAGGCTTGAAACAGTCTGAGGAGCATTTATTAAAAAAAAAATACTGTTTGAGATTATGTAATTTTGAAAACATATGAGATCTTTAGAAAAAAAATAATTTTGCCATTATTTTTTGAATAATTGAAGTTATATGACAATCACCTCATCTTATAGGTTTAATTATTCTGTCTTAAATACATTTTTAGCTCTAAATCTGTGGTTCTTAAAAATCTCTTGGTCATAGACAGCTTTGAAGATTGATAAGAACTGTCAAACTTATCCTTAACAAAATGTAGAATTTGCAAAATTTTGTATATAATTACCTGAATTTCATGGAGTTCTAAAAGGCCAATGACTCCCTNCTCGTGCAGTTAGGGTACAGAATCTTAGCCGCCGGACTACCAGAGAAGTCCCTATGTGTAGATGGTGCTTCCTTGTTTGTTTGTTGTAAGTTTTGTTTGAAATGTGGATATTTTGGATGATATATTGTAGCACCAATGGATTCTGATCTCTTACTCAGGGTTGAAAGTTGCTCCTGGTGCTTTTTGTTGATTATTTAATGACTTGATTGGACAAAATTTTGTAGATGTCTTCCATGGATTTTATGGCCACTGATAGCTCATCCTTTTTATTCTTGGCTGGTTTCTTAGCTATTACTTCCTTCCTAGGATAGCTTTGCTGTTGTTCAGTGGCTAAGTTGTGTCCGACTCTGTGACCCCACTGATTGAAGCAAGCTAGGCTTCCCTGTCCTTCACTATTTTCTGGGGTTTGTTCAAACTCATGGCCACTGAGTCGATGATGCCATCCATCTTCTGTTGCACCCTTTCCCTCCTTCCTCAATCTTTCCCATCATATCACATCATGCAGTAGCTCAGTCATGTCTGACTCTTTGGGACCCCGTGGTCCACCAGGCTTCTCTGTCCATGAGATTCTCCAGGCAAGAATACTGAAGCGGGTTGCCAATTCCTTCTCCAGGGGATCTTCCTGACCCAGGTATTAAACCTGGGTCTCCCATCTTGCAGGTGGATTCTTTATACTAGCATAGTTTAAAGCTCAGCCAGTGATAGGTTAGAGGTTATACATAGACATTTTGAGCCAATGGCTTTCCAGTTGTTGCTGAGGGGTTCTATGTGTGGGGTGGGGCATACATTCAAAATTCAGTTTATAGGTCTTCCCCAGCTTTCACTTCTTGCTTGTGTGAGTCTCAGATTTAACTAGCAATAGATATAAAAGTGGGAACTTTTCCAGTCCCTTTTAAACTTCCATGTAACTTTTCCAACCTCCTTCCCCTGGGAAGTTTATCAAAGTTTATTTGGGAGCTTATTAAAGCCAACTACGACTATCTCATTCTCCTAGAATTAATTTTTTTGCTAGTTACTTACTTTCCTCAACCAGTATTAAAGTCTCAGGCAGTGGTAATGTTTGCCTTCCTTGATTGTTTGCCACTGAGACTGAGATCCTTTCATTTTCAAAAAAGAACTTGGGCTTTTACACAGTGTTCCAGGTCAGATCGTACCAATACACAGCTGGGGGTGCACCTCTGGAATAGTGAAGTAAGAATTTCTGAAAAAACAAAAAAACAAAACAAAACCCAAAAACCTTCATAAAAGCAACAAGAGCACCAGCAAGTGTCAAAGTCAACAGTTTCAGAATTCTGAAAATTAATGAAAGGCTTGAAACAGTCTGAGGAGCATTTATTAAAAAAAAAATACTGTTTGAGATTATGTAATTTTGAAAACATATGAGATCTTTAGAAAAAAAATAATTTTGCCATTATTTTTTGAATAATTGAAGTTATATGACAATCACCTCATCTTATAGGTTTAATTATTCTGTCTTAAATACATTTTTAGCTCTAAATCTGTGGTTCTTAAAAATCTCTTGGTCATAGACAGCTTTGAAGATTGATAAGAACTGTCAAACTTATCCTTAACAAAATGTAGAATTTGCAAAATTTTGTATATAATTACCTGAATTTCATGGAGTTCTAAAAGGCCAATGACTCCCTCCTCTGACCCAGGGTTTAAGAAAACCTACTGTATGGAAAAGTTCATAAAGTATACTGTTTTCTATCCTTTTAACATTTAACATTAAATGTTTTAAACTCGCAGTACATAAGTATTTTTAAAAATTATTTTCAGTGGAGATATCTGAATATTTCCAGTTAAATACTCAACTGGGATGGGACAAAAGTATTTTAATATTAATTAATTTTGCTGTGTGACCTTGAGAAAATCTTCCAACCTCAGTTGAACCCTGTTTTTCCCTACCTCCTATAATCATTGTTATGGTCACATGAAATGATTGTCTGAAGGAATTCTCAAAATGATACATTATGTACACTTGAGGCACCACAATTATTTCCTGCTTAGTTCAGTTCAGTCACTCAGTCATGTCCGACTCTTTGTGACCCCATGAATTGTAGCACGCCAGGCCTCCCTGTCCATCACCAACTCCCGGAGTTCACTCAGACTCGTGTCCATCGAGTCAGTGATGCTATCCAGCCATCTCATCCTCTGTCATCCCCTTCTCCTCCTGCCCCCAATCCCTCCCAGCATCAGAGTCTTTTTCCAATCAGTCAACTCTTCACATGAGGTGGCCAAAGTACTGGAGTTTCAGCTTTAGCATCATTCCTTCCAAAGAAATCCTGCTTAATTAGGTTTCCTATAAATTGTGAAAGATGTACCAAGGCTTCCTTTGCTTTAAGCCTGAAAGAATCATGTCTGTCTTTGGCTACACAAGTTAAAAAGAAAAATAAAGTGGGATTCTCAGGCGTCTATTTGTCTCTGGATTTTGCTAACTGAAGTTCGCAATTCTAAGTAGTGATGCAAGGAGAAAACGAGTTGATGGAACTGATTTGCATATTTGGGCAGCAAGTACTTGCGTGCCTGTGATAATTTTCATGCAGTTAAGGAAGGATATAGAATTAGGAAGCTGGACACAAGTCATGGAGGAAAAGACCCAGGATGTGGAGGCAATAAGATATGAACAAATGTTTTCAGAAAGCAAGAAGAGCTAGTAGCCCACCCAGGCCAAGACTAAATCTCTTTTTAGTGGTTTACATTACAATTTTTCTTTGTGGAAGGACAAATTAAACTAAGAAGCAGTGTGATAATACAAGGAAAATACAAGTTTTTGAGCCAGACATCACTTTGAATACAGATTCCCTGACTTAATAGCTATATGAACTTGGATAGTTCATTTTTTGAACCTCTGTAAAGCAGTTGCCTCATACCTAAACTCACAGAAATGTATAAACAGGTCTTGCTAGACTTCTGTGAGGAAGAATAATGCCCTGGCAATTGATCTGGATTCATGGTTGATGCTCCCGTAAATGTAAGCTATTGTTTTGTACCAAAGGTTGGATAAGAATGGATTAGAAGACAATGAGAGGTTTAACTATTAAATAAGAGCAAGCAAGGTCTTGGGTGATGTTGTGTTGTATATGAAGTTGAGAGTGCGTTCATCAATAATGAGTAAAAATCATTTCCAGTAAGAGTTAATATATCAGGTAATTAGAAGTTAATAAAATGAACCATCTTAGTTGTCACATATTTTTCATCCACTTTGAAAATAGATTTCGATTATAGTATGGTAATTACTTTGAGACCTGAGTGAACCTCCAGATCACTCAGTTCATGGGACTCATTTTAAGCCACAGTGGAGTGTATAAGAATAAATGTAAGAAATGGCATACCACTAGTTATCTATTATCCCAGGAGGTCTTAGTGTGGCCTTTAAGTAAGAGATGGCACTGGGCTAAAACTGGTGTCTTGGTGAAATTTTTCACATAGGAAGAAATGCCTATAGTATGGGATGAATTAGGTACTTGCATGTAGGTGATAACATGCTATTTAAATATTGTAGAAAGGATTTAGTTGGATCACAAAGTCTCCCCAGATGGGAAGAATGTTCAGAAAAATGACTATTGGAGAATTTAGGGTCATGCGTCATAGGAACTGTAAACTGATTTTCAAGTACTTGTTAAAAAACTGGTTGGCCAAAAAGTTCATTTGGGAAAAACTGAATGGTCTTTCTGGCCAACCCTATACTCTCCCCCTCCACATTACTAACCATGCCTATGCTTAGGAAAGCAATCTTCTTGAGTCCAGCATGCTCCGGGATGTTCGTGCAGCCTCCTTTCTGGATGTAGACTAGCATTGCTCCCCATTACATCATCCTCTCATTCTCCTGTTGGTTTCTAAGATTGATGCTCTTGTCCATGTTTTAGTGTTGTGAGTTTTGACTCTTAAATGAGACTCCTTTCCCCACTTGTGGCCTTTTCTGCTCTAGAGACAACAAAGCTATGCTTTCTTGGACTTTTAATATCTTTAGGTTCAGTTCTGTATTTTTTCCTGTTTTCTTTGCCTGGCTTTTGACAAATGTTTCCATCAGAAAAGTTCAGACCAGAGAACAGGTGGAGAGCAGTGCTACCACTCAGATCACCTCTTCTCTTTTTTTGTGGTTTTAATTCCCTCATCAGTCTTGGTCTTCTACATCCTAGTCTTTTATGGTGATTTTCCTTGCAGACAACATTTTTCCCTAAATAAATTATTCCCGAATAAATTATTCTTTGTTTCAGCAAATATTTTCAACTTTGAGAATAATATTCCAAGTAATATCTAATGGAATCTGGGTGAGAGAGAAAGAGGAGGCTCTTTCTGAAGGTGCAGAAAGTAAATTAAACCTGTAAATTAAATACTTGGTGGAAGACTGGCATGTTTATAAAAGTTCTTACATGTAATAAGCCAAATGTCCAGCTGTGAGATTAAGTTTGAATTTCACAGTGCTCACTTTCAAATAGCAATTTCTGCATTGTGTTTGGGAAAGCTCAGGTTTGCTGCTGGCCACTTCATTAATAAATTCTATTCAGTTTTCCTTTAAATGACAAAGGAAGACATTAAATGTCTGTGGCATGCATAGAAATGAGCAAACCTCCAAATTTAATGGGAACAATGCCATATTTCTAGAATCATTCATTCCTTATCTTGTGGCTGCATGCCTGCTAAGTAGGCCTCTGTATTTGCTTCAGATTCATTGAGATGGCTGCTGTATTCCATTCTTGCAGATGGAAAAAAAAATGGACCCTTTACTGAGAGGAGAAACACATATTTTTAGTTTCATGCCATGCCACATCGTTGTTGAATAGGTTTTTATATTTAGTGCTTCAACTCTTGTAGGTGATCAATTCAAAATTTTCTCAGAAATCATTGAGATGATTATGAACTCGTAAAAAACAGAGAGCTTGTTTTGTTTTTTTAAACACTAAACTTTCACATTAATGCTAGGCTGTTGCAGGTGGCATCTTTTTCACAGTTTCCTCAATTTGTCTCTCAAATGGATGTGCCCAGTGGCCCCAACTTCACTAGACAGCTTTGCCATAGGTTAGTTAGGAATGTAAATGAAATGGACATTAGGTTTTTTTTTTCTTTCCTGGAGATACTTTTCTAGTTAAGAGTGATAATTTCTTATATCATGTACAATTAGAGCTGAAACAAAGATCTTTTCTTTCCTCCTCTTTAATTGTCACATACTCCTGTCCTCTCAATTACAAAGGTGATAAGGCTCAGAGATCCACACAGGGTCACTTAACCATAATGTGTCAAAAGCAAGCCTAGGACCAGATTTTCTGGTCCCAGTTGAGGGCCATATCATCAATAATTCTGAAATAGCTGGTTTAATATAGCCCTACAGTAGATTAAAAGAGCCAACTCATTGGAAAAGTGGAGAAGGAAATGGCAACCCACTCCAGTATTTGTGCTTGGAGAATCCCATGGACAGAGGAGCCTGGTGGGCTACAGTCCATGGGGTAACTAAGAGTCAGACACGACTGAGCGACTTCACTTTGGCTTTTCACTTTCATGCATTGGAGAAGGAAATGGCAACCCACTCCAGTGTTCTTGCCTGGAGAATCCCAGGGACAGAGGAGCCTGGTGAGCTGCCATCTATGGGGTCGCACAGAGTCAGACACAACTGAAGCGATTTAGTAGCATTGGAAAAGACTCTGGTGCTAAGAAAGTTTGGGGGCAAGAGGAGAAGGGGTGATAGAAGATAAGATGGTTGGATAACATTACTGACTCAATGGACATGAGTTTGAGCAAACTTTGGAAGTTAATGAAGGGTAGGGAAGACTGGCGTGCAGTTCAAGGGGTCGCAAAGAGTCCAATACAATTTAGCAACTGAACAACAATGGTAGATTAAACAATATTTAATATATTTGATGTAAAATTAAGAAAGGATTCTTACTATAATTGTAATATGAACTAAAGTAAATAATGCTGATAAGAAGCCCAATACTGAGATGGATAAGGACTTGGAATAAATGAATTAACAATTCCAATTAAGGACATTTAGACTACCAGGTGTCACAGTGGTAAAAACCCACTTGCCAACACAGGAGACATAAGACACTGTCGGTTCAATCCCTGGGTTGGGAAGATCCCTGGAGGAGGGCATGGCCGCCCACTCCAGTTTTCTTGCCTGGAGAATCCCATGATCAGAGGAACCTGGTGGCCTACCATCCATGGGGTCACAAAGAGTAGGACATGATTGAAGTGACTTAGCACACATAGCACACATACATGTATTTATAAAAGCAGCAGTTCTTGAAAGTATCTGTGTGTTGAAAATGGATACTTAGGCAAAATAATAGTTCTTGACAACCACAGTGGTTGATCTTGAGGAATCCATTCTAGATCTGCACATTAAGGTTCTTCTACCTAATGGACACTTGGCATGACTATGCTCTGATGCTACCAGGTAAAAGTCAAAGTCTTCTTGAGTTCTCCCATTGGTATATCATGGTCAATTTTATTTTTATTTTTATTTTTTGGCAATCCTAAAGTCAAACTGACCCAAAGCTCCTTCTTTTGTTGACATTTTGCTTATTTGAAAAAGTAATGTAAGTCCTACCATCTATGATTCTACCAGCCCATATGTCTTTTGGAACGTCTGCACAAAAGAACATTTTTTAAAAAAATGACTACTCCTCCATAGTACTTGGTCAATCACATACTTTAGAGACTGCATGACATAGCAAAGCTTTGTCCACCTACTCAGCCACCTGTGATCTCCTCCCTCATCACTTTGCAGGAAGCAACAAAGCAATCTGATAGATGGCCACAATTTTTGTTCCCTGGCTGTCTAACATAGGACGATATGTCTGTACTGATGAGGCAAGATCTGAAAAAGGATGAGTTGATGAGTGGGCTGTAATAGTCAGAACTTATGTTCTTAATGTTTATGCCAAATTTTAATCTTCTTTTCGTTTGATATTTTTATGCCTAGATTTTTAGATTCGATATTTATATTTTTAATAATCAAATAATTTATTGTTTACATTTCAACAGAGATTGAGGCCAAGTCTATATTAGGTAACAGGAGTGATTCATTCCAGGGTATGCAACTCTTATTTTCCATGAGGCTGTGGTTAAAACTATTAACCTGTTTTAGATTTCAGAGTCGCTAAGTATATAACTGATATTATGTCTATAAAAATGAGGTAAATAATATTTATACAAATCAAGTAAGATGCTGCAAATCAAAGCCTTATTACAGTGCCTGGCACATAGAGAGGCATTCAATGAATTTAGCTATAATAATATTAATAGTAGTAATGATAATAGTAATGTCTTTTGCAGTTAGAAGAGGATTGAGGTAATTAAGTTTAATTGTCACTAAGTGAATCTGTGTCTGACTAGTAGGAAGTAAAATTCAATTTGTAGAGAGTATTTTTAATAACTGCTAAGATATTTTATTCTTTATAATTTTATATGCTGTTTTAAACTTATAAAATCATGTTCTCTTGACCAAAGAATTTAAGGAGGATTATAATAAAAACAAGATGTTTTGTATACAGTAGGAAGTCAGAACTAAGAAATAGAAAAGGATAGTATACCCAGCACAGGATCCTTCATTTTTCCAGTGTTGAACATCAGATTGGTTTAAATTTTGATACAGCTAGGACAAAAGGTTCATTTCATTCAGACCTCATAAACATGAAAGGCCTTGAATTTAGATTAGTAGCATTATCTACTAATTCATGTATAACTGAAGACCCAGAAATATTCTGAGGCCAACATCTCCATAATAGAAATTTAGTTCTGTGTCTTTTTGCTGAACCCACTGTCTTAAATATTTTAATTAATTTTTATAAATCCTGCAAGTATCTTGGATAGCCTAATTAAATTTTATTGAACCTGTGTATATGCCCAAGACAAATCATAATTTCTAAAATATAACATTTTAGGTATACCACCATTTTTATAACTCTGTTTTATTATTTCTTTTTTTTTCTTTAATATAAATTGGGCCTCCAAAAGTGGAAATGGGCCAGGCTTCTCCTGACCTTTGGGATTGTTTAGCCAAGAGATCCAAATAGGATTTTATCAGTATTTAATGGGAGAGGAGGGAGCAGGAAACCAAAGAAATTGTGGGGTAGCTTTGAAAGCTTGTTAAAAATTGCTGCAGAAATGGAGATGATTAGTTCTACTCTGTATGAAATAAGAGTTAGGCTCCTACAGAATGTAGCAGTAAATACTGCATCCCTCACCAAAAATTATTGAAAACCCTTTCCCTGGAGTTTTAAGTCATTAAGCCAAACATTTAACCTTCTGTCTCAATGTGCCTAGTTGATATATACTGCTAAGACACAAAATACATAAAAAGTGTAAAAATATCAAAGTGATAGATTTGCAGTTGAGATGTATGAATAACTTGAGTTATTCCTATTTGCAACACAAACAGCCCATTACCTGATCTTGAGTATGACCAGATAGGATGCATAAATAGCAGCAAAATTTATGTTAATTTTAGAATATGTAAATTCTCTTTATGAATGCATTGCACTGAATGTGAAATGTGTGCTCCACCACTACAGACCTTTGATAAAAAAGAGCAACAGAAAACCCATCTTTTATATGATGGACATAAAATACAAATTAAAAATCAAACAGAGTAGGGGAAAAAGAAAATTATTAGATGCTGAAAATGAATCTGTTTATTCAAATATATTTGTCCTTTAGCACTGATNCAGACCTTTGATAAAAAAGAGCAACAGAAAACCCATCTTTTATATGATGGACATAAAATACAAATTAAAAATCAAACAGAGTAGGGGAAAAAGAAAATTATTAGATGCTGAAAATGAATCTGTTTATTCAAATATATTTGTCCTTTAGCACTGATAAATTTTGTATCTGCATCAAAGAACAGAAACTATTTTTATTATTTTGCTTTGGGTTAATATAGCCATATGTAGGTCTCAAACAAATTTATTACCAGAAATTGCATTCAAATTGATTCCAGTATATTGATTGAAGTTACAGAAAAAAAGATATTACTTAACATTTGAATTTTTTATTGCATTGTTGTCCTAATCTCAGGTAAGGTCATTTTAGTAATCTAGAAGTAAAACTTTCATTTATAAAGCCTTAATTTTAAAATAGGCTTATTGTAAAAACTCTTCTAGTTTAGAAATTATATACATGTATATGTATATACACATATTTATGCTACATATATATAGATCCTGACTATTAAAGTATGGACACTTGGTATATTTCTACTTAAACAAAGGTGACATAATCAAATGTCTTATAATAGGTGGAGGCAGGAACATACCTTTATATAATAAATACTCAGTAATTACTCCTTAAATTAATGCATGCATAAAGTGAAGGATTAGAAAACTGAAGAGGAATGGCAGTAGTCCATATATGAATTGATAAGGTGCTATATGTAAAAGCACTATTATGGGTAAGCAAAAAAGTAAAGAAAAGTAGTTATCCAGGTTGTATGTAAACTGTGGATTCTGCCTCACTATTACTATAAAAATACTTCCTTGGTTCAGTTCAGTCCAGTCGCTCAGTCGTGTCCGACTCTTTGCAACCCCATGGACTGCAGTACGACAGGCTTCCCTGTCCATCACCAACTCCCAGGGCTTGCCCAAACTTATGTCCATCGAGTCGGTGATGCCATCCAACCATCTCATCCTCAGTCGTCCCATTCTCCTCCCTCTTCAATCCTTCCCCAAATCAGGGTGTTTTTCAATGAGTTCTTCACATCAGGTGGCCCAAAGTATTGGAACTTCAGCATCAGACCTTTCAATGAATATTCAGGACTGATTTCCTTTAGGATGGACTGGTTGGATCTCCTTGCAGTCCAAGGGACTCTCAAGAGTCTTCTCCAACACCATAGTTCAAAAGCATCAATTCTTCAGCTTTCTTTATAGTCCAGCTCTTACATCCTGCATGACCACTGGAAAAACCACAGCCTTAACTAGACAGACCTTTGTTGGCAATGTCTCTGCTTTTCAGTGTGCTGTCTAGGTTGTTCATAACTTTTCTTCCAAGGAGTAAGCGTCTTTTAATTTCATGGTTTCAGTCACCATCTGCAGTGATTTTGGAGCCCTCCAAAATAAAGTCTGTCACCATTTCCATTGTTTCCCCATCTATCTGCCATGAAGTGATGGGACCAGATGCCATGATCTTCGTTTTTTGAATGTTGAGCTTTAAGCCAGCTTTTTCACTCTCCTCTTGCACTTTCATCAAGAGGCTTTTTAGTTCTTCACTTTCTGCCATAAGGGTGGTGTCATCTGCATATCTGAGGTTATTGATATTTCTCCTGGCAATCCTGATTCCAGCTTATCTTCATCCAGCCCAGCCTTTCTCATGATGTACTCTGCATATAAGTTAAATAATTAGGGTGACAATATATAGCCTTGATGTACTCCATTCCTGATTTGTAAAGTGGTAAAGAATACATCTTCCAATGCAGTTTCAGTCCCTGATGGGGGGAACTAAGATCCCACGTGCCCTGGAGTACTAAGCCCACATGCCACAACTAGGGAAGACTGTGCGCCTCAAGAAAGACCCAGCACAACCAAGGGGAAAAAAAAAAGCAAAATTCCAAAATATAAAGACAAACACTATCATAATGTGTAATAATGCTTAATTTCAACTTCCTAGATAATTGCTAGAACTTTATTTTCTAAAAAAAGGCATTGAGTAAAATTATGTTTAGTATCTGAAAGAGTTTTATCTGTTAGTAAGTAAAGAAAGTGATGACATCTTAGAAGCCACATGGATGTATCTGAATTCTGACTCGATTATTATAATTGTGAATTCTGATCCCAGATGCCCCCACCTTTAAAAGAAACCGTAGTAATGTTCAGTCTAGATTAATTTTGTGTCAATTAAACAAAACAGTGCTTTTTTTTGCCATAGTTCATAGCATGAATATAATATTGAAGTAAATGTTAACTATTTTTCTTCCTAAATCAAAGAAAGAAAAACAGTGAGTTCTATGAACAACAGAAACCTTCAGAAACGTGAAAGTTGACAGTATCATTTGAAATACTATTATGGACATATTTGTACATGTATCATACATTTTAGGAGAGTCGATAAAAATATTCAGATGTCAGTATAATTTCATGGCAAGTGTCACTATAATAATTGCTTCTTTTTTTCTCCATCTTTGCTTTATTTTGACAGATTGACCCAGTCAGTGCATACCTGTTGGCTTAGCTTAAAGCCAGTTCTATCTCTGTGTGTCTGAATCATTGGATTCCTTTGTCGTATTGCAGCTTTCTGTTTTATTCTCCAAGTGGCTTATACTTTGGCTTTTATTAATCCTAATATCTGAGTTTTCCATAACTTATTTTAAGTCTTTAAGTCTTACTGAACATCAGTTCGCTCGGTCTCTACTCATTTTTATTTTTATTTATTTTTACTTTATTTTACTTTACAATACTCTATTGGCTTTGCCATACATTCACACGAATCCACCACAGGTGTACACGAGCTCCCAATCCTGAATCCCCCTCCCACCTTCCACCCCACAACGTCTCTCTGGATCATCCCCGTGCACCAGCCCNTCCTGATTTGTAAAGTGGTAAAGAATACATCTTCCAATGCAGTTTCAGTCCCTGATGGGGGGAACTAAGATCCCACGTGCCCTGGAGTACTAAGCCCACATGCCACAACTAGGGAAGACTGTGCGCCTCAAGAAAGACCCAGCACAACCAAGGGGAAAAAAAAAAGCAAAATTCCAAAATATAAAGACAAACACTATCATAATGTGTAATAATGCTTAATTTCAACTTCCTAGATAATTGCTAGAACTTTATTTTCTAAAAAAAGGCATTGAGTAAAATTATGTTTAGTATCTGAAAGAGTTTTATCTGTTAGTAAGTAAAGAAAGTGATGACATCTTAGAAGCCACATGGATGTATCTGAATTCTGACTCGATTATTATAATTGTGAATTCTGATCCCAGATGCCCCCACCTTTAAAAGAAACCGTAGTAATGTTCAGTCTAGATTAATTTTGTGTCAATTAAACAAAACAGTGCTTTTTTTTGCCATAGTTCATAGCATGAATATAATATTGAAGTAAATGTTAACTATTTTTCTTCCTAAATCAAAGAAAGAAAAACAGTGAGTTCTATGAACAACAGAAACCTTCAGAAACGTGAAAGTTGACAGTATCATTTGAAATACTATTATGGACATATTTGTACATGTATCATACATTTTAGGAGAGTCGATAAAAATATTCAGATGTCAGTATAATTTCATGGCAAGTGTCACTATAATAATTGCTTCTTTTTTTCTCCATCTTTGCTTTATTTTGACAGATTGACCCAGTCAGTGCATACCTGTTGGCTTAGCTTAAAGCCAGTTCTATCTCTGTGTGTCTGAATCATTGGATTCCTTTGTCGTATTGCAGCTTTCTGTTTTATTCTCCAAGTGGCTTATACTTTGGCTTTTATTAATCCTAATATCTGAGTTTTCCATAACTTATTTTAAGTCTTTAAGTCTTACTGAACATCAGTTCGCTCGGTCTCTACTCATTTTTATTTTTATTTATTTTTACTTTATTTTACTTTACAATACTCTATTGGCTTTGCCATACATTCACACGAATCCACCACAGGTGTACACGAGCTCCCAATCCTGAATCCCCCTCCCACCTTCCACCCCACAACGTCTCTCTGGATCATCCCCGTGCACCAGCCCCAAGCATCCTGCATCCTGCATTGAACATAGACCGGCGCCTCATTTCTTACATGATAGTATACATGCTTCAATGCCATTCTCCCAAATCATCCCACCCTCTCCCTCATTAATATCATTTTAAGATATTAATTCAGTCATGTTTCTCTTTCTTACCCAACTTGGCTTTCTGATACTCATCTAACTTGATTCTTTCTTTGCAGATTGACACTCTTTTCTCTTGTTGCCAGAATAAAGCACCTTGAACTCTTTGCCAAACATTTTTGGCCTGATTTGAGTTTGCATGGACCTATAGCATATTCAAAAGCAGAGACATTACTTTGCCGACTAAGGTCCGTCTAGTCAAGGCTATGGTTTTTCCTGTGGTCATGTATGGATGTGAGAGTTGGACTGTGAAGAAGGCTGAGCACCAAAGAATTGACCCTTTTGAACTGTGGTGTTTATGAGAGTCCCTTGGCCTGCAAGGAGATCCAACCAGTCCATTCTGAAGGAGATCAGCCCCGGGATTTCTTTGGAAGGACTGATGTTAGAGCTGAAACTCCAGTACTTTGGCCACCTCATGCGAAGAGTTGACTCATTGGAAAAGACTGATGCTGGGAAGGATTGGGGGCAGGAGGAGAACTGAACTGAACTAACATTTCATGTGTTGTTGTTGTGCAGTTGCTAAGTCACATCAGACTCTTTGCAACACCGTGGACCGCAGCACTCCAGGCTTCCCTGTCCTTCTCTATCTCGCTGCTGCTGCTGCTAAGTCGCTTCGGTTGTGTCCAACTCTGTGCGACTCTATAGATGGCAACCCACTAGGCTCCTCTGTCCCTGGGATTCTCCAGGCAAGAAAACTGGAGGGGGTTGCCGTTTCCTTCTCCAGTGCATTAAAGTGAAAAGTGAAAGTTAAGTCGCTCAGTTGTGCCCGACTTTTAGCGACCCCATTGACTGCAGCCCATCAGGCTCCTCAGTCCATGGGATTTTCCAGGCAAGAGTACTGTAGCGGGTTGCCATTGCCTTCTCCTGAGTTTGCTAAAATTCATGTCCATTGAGTCGGTGATGCCATTCAAGGATCTCATCCTCTGTTGCCCCTTCTCTTCCCACCTTCAACCTTTCCCAGCATCAGGACTCATCTTTTCCAATAAGTATTTGTTGTAATATGGTATTAACATTGTTGCCTAAATCCAAGTATGACCGGAAGCTGAGGCACCTAAGGCCTCAGAATTAGAACCGATAGCCTGAAGGTGGCAGGAAATTAGTATACCAGATTTGTAAAGAGAGATCTAAAGTCAGTTTTAGATGGTGGACATCTTTACTTTCTTTAGCTACTTTGCTTTCCTCTGGTGACTCCTGATTATATGAAATGGTACTTCCTTCCTACTCCTTTCAGTACTTTGTTTACTACCAAGAAAGTTCTTCTTTTCTACCCTCTTTTTGCCCATGAATTTGGAAATAACAATTTTCTTTTAGAATTAAACTAAAATATTATTATATTACTATGTCATAGATCACAGTAAAAATACATATTACCTTGTAGCAATTTAGGACTCACTATTTAATAATAAAAAAAAGTAATAACAAAGGAATTCAAAGTAATAACATAAAGAGGAGATTAGGCATTCCAGAGGTTGGATCGCATATTATTCTTCTAATATTGAACAAATTATGCCAAAACTTAGCAGATTAAGACAATAAACTTTCCCCCCACCCCCCACCATAGTTTCTGTGGTTCAGGGATTATGGAATGACTCTCCTGGGTGATTCTGGCTCAGTTTCCCATGAGATGGCAGTCGAAATGTTAGCTAGGGCTTCCGTTATTTCAACACATGCCTAAGCTTGGAGAATCCCCCTCCAGGTTAGCTCACTCTTGTCATGGTTGGGAAAAGGCACCAGCTCCTTCCTGGCTCTTAGCAGGAGGTCCCAGTTCCACACCATGTGGGCCATTCTATAGGCCACTTTGGGTGTCCCCTTGGGGTGGCAGCTGTCTTCCCCAAGAAACAGGGAGAGGATAGGAGAGAGGGGAAGAGGGAAGGAGGGAGAGAAAGAATGGAGAGAGAACAAGGAAGAGGCTGCAGTGTCGTCTCTGGCCTAGTCTTGGAAGTTACTGTTACTCTGCCACACTAATTGTTACAGGTGAGCTACTAGGTTCAATTCAAGTGAAAGGAGTTAATTTTAGATTTTAAAGGAAGATGTATCTGACACTTAGTGGACAGATTTTAAATCTTCCACAGTTTGTCTTCATATATTTGTCTTAAATATGATTTGATTAATCATATCATTGATGTTCGAGCAATTAACAGTGAATAAAAAGTGAATTAGAGCAATTCCTGCCTTTGGGTTCTGCCTTTGCAGGATGGGCAAAGTCATCCAAGCCTGGTTCTCTGTGTGATAGTAAAATGACCCCAGCCTTAGTATCTCACGTTATACTTTCCAGAAAGAGAATATGCTTGTAGTTTTCTGAGTGGAACAAGACATCATCTTTCGCAAAGATTACAAGCACCATGCTTCATTTTTCATTTGTTTGAGCTTGTTCACATGCTTTTTTATAAATCAGATTAATGGGAATGAGGCATTTTGATCATTGCCTTTGGGATGGGTTATCTGCACCAATCAATATGGCAGAGGTTTTGGGAGTATCCTGATTGTTTTGGAAACATTAGGGTTGACCCTGAACTGGGATGGAGTAATCTCTGTCTGTCTGAGTGAGTGAGTGAAGTCACTCAGTCATGTCCGATTCTTTGCAACCCCATGGACTATAACCCACCAGGCTCCTCCATCCATGGGATTCTCCAGGCAAGAGTACTGGGGTGGGGTACCATTTCCTTCTCCAGGGGATCTTCCCAACCCAGGAATCGAACCCAGGTCTCCTACTCCTTCTATATTCCTACCTAAACTGCATGGCTGCCCTGCTGAGGGGAAAGAACTGAATGGATATTAGTTGGGCAAAAAAATTAAAAATCTGTCTCATGTCATAAAAAGATCAGATTTTGGGCTGGTAGGAATAGACTGAATAACTAGAAGAAATAGTATATTTCACATTTTCTTTTTTAGTTTTCTAAGGGCAGGCATAAACAAAAGTTAATATAGGCAGTGGCGATTAACCTATTGTCAAGGCCAAATTAAAAAGACCATCCCTACTGGGGAAGTGGATATAGAAAGCCTTATTCAAAAGATTTTTCACATTCCAATGGGAGAAACTTCCATGAGGGAATAGCTTGAGGCTAATAAAATTCAATTAACATAAATCCTGTTCTGAGGCCAAGCACCTACCGAAAGACTTCAGCTGGAGAATGGAGATTAAGAATTTACTAGTCTGTATTACCTTCATATTTTTCATCATGCCTTAGCAAATTAGAATTCTGTTTTACATGTCAGGTTTATGAACTAAACTAGCTAACACAAGTCTACAGGATTTTCCATGCACTTGGTGTACTGTCAGAATCTGAGCCTAAAAGGCAAACTGGCCTCAGATAAATTTGGCTATAGCATATCAGGCTTGTCACCAATATTTCTGTGACAGTTAAATATTAGCCTTTAAATAAATCTCAGTATCTGCATTGACCATGCTTTACTCTTTTTTTTTTTTAATTTGACTTGTGTCGGATCTTAGTTGCAGCACAGGGTGCTCTAGTTGTGGCAGGAGGGCCCAGTTGCCCCACAACATGTGGGATCTCAGTTCCCAAACAGGGACTGAACCCATGTCCCCCACATTGCAAGGCAGATTCTTAACCACTAGAAGTGGTTTGTCCCACTTTAGATGGAAAGGGAAGTCCCAACGTGACTCCTTTTGATAAGGATCTAGAACCCCCTCTAATACTTACTGCTCTACCCCCACTATACAAACATTATATCCAGTTGTTAGTAAAAACGAATAAGTGTAAGCACTTCTCATGGTTTCAGTTTTTAATTTTTCTTTGTTGAGGAAAATATTTTGCTGTCGGTCAAGAAATACTTATTTTTTTCTTTTTCAAAGTAACTTTTTCCATGATTTCTCATGACTTGAGGGTATTATATTTTTAATTTTTTCCATTGGCTCCTTTAGATTCAATAATGGAAGCAAGCAGTTTGGCATTATGGGAAAAAATTTAAATGACTGTACCACATCATCTTATAGTTGAAATATTAAATGATTTTTACTTTTTAATGAGGCTTCCCTGGTGGCTCAGAGGTTAAAGCACCTGCCTGGGATGCAGAAGACCCAGGTTCAATCCCTGGATCAGGAAGATCCCCTGGAGAAGGAAATGGCAACCCACTCAATGGAAGTAAGCAGTTTGGCATTATGGGAAAAAATTTAAATGACTGTACCACATCATCTCAGAGTTGAAATATTAAATGATTTTTACTTTTTAATGAAGAGTGCATAATCTATCATTCTTAATAGTGTTAGATGTAGAATTCTGTGCTGTTCAGAAAGAATAATGCTCTAGGATAAATAAGTTAATATCTGGATAAATCCACTTTGTTTATTATTTAACCAAATCCATACGATTTTGAGAGGAGGACTTGGAGCATGAATTTTGTGCATGAATGACTGATTTGTTCCTAATATCGACTCCTCCTTATGTTCAGATTTTAAGTCTAACAGAATGCTGTTTATGTTAGTAAGGAAGTAATATACTGCTGTTTTTGCTACATTTCACTTATAATACTAGAGTGTCTAAAGTTCTGCCTGAACAAAGTCCATATATATATATATATATTTAAAATTTATATTTGGCTGAAGTGGGTCTTCATTGCTCACATGG
>SJYV01015136.1:1335194-1407018 GCA_006410875.1 Neotragus pygmaeus
GGGGAGTGGTGGGGTGGGGTACGGGGAGGGTGGCTACCTTTCATATCAGTGCAGCAGCTGCTGTTGTGATGACTCCTCATTGCTCAGCATGGGTTCTAGGTGTGTGGGCTCAATAATTGTTGTGCACCAGCCTAGCTGCTCTGCAGTACTTGGATCTTCCCGAACAAGGGATTGAACCCATATCCCCTTCATTGGCAGGTGGATTCTTAACCATTGGACCTTCAGGGAAGTTCCCTACTATGGTTTTAAAGACATTTGATAACTGTATGTCATACCAAAATATAAAATATGATTTATATGTAGATAGATTTGTATATTTATGTGTATGTATATTTTGATGATACCTATTGATAGTTTTATATAGTTAAATACCCCTAAATCCTGAATATCTTCCACCAACAAACATAGATTTCAAGATTTCTGACTTACTATAAGTGCTTTTATTTAAATTTTTCTTGCCAATGAATCCATGGAGGTAACATAAAGTTGTAGATAATATTACTGAATTATGTAAACAGAAAATAATTTTTATAAGTGTTGTTCTTAGGTAAATATTCTGTGTAAACTCATCTTTTACCCACTTCACCTTTGATCTGTGTAGACAATAATGTGATCAGTGTAAAGGTCATGAGTACAAAAAAAAGTGGATTAATCCTCTCCCTTCCACGCAATATAGTTAAGTGGAATAGATGAAAATATTAAACTCTGTTCTCAACAATAGAGGAGGAGGAAAATTGAAAAGACTTTAGAAAATTAAAAATTTATTGAAACATCTAAAATATTTTCTTAAAGGGCAAGTACAAAATAATTGAAAACATAGCTGTACATATGAATGAAAATAATCTGCTTAGAGGGGAAGAATCAATATTCAAACACACACACAAATTTTAAAAACTGCTTGATTTATTTTCTGAACATACGTATTTGGGATTTATCTTTTATGCCCTTCCCCCCTTACACACAAATTGTATTAAGAAAGAACTAAATTTAAATTGACCAGTCATTACTTACTGGGAACCTGCTCTCTGCTAGGTACTGGACTTGGCATTATGTATGCCTGATAGCTGCTGTTGCGTCACTCAGTGGTGTCCTACTCTTTGCAACCCCATTGACTGCAGCAGGCCACACCTCTCTGTCCTCTACTATTTCCCAGAGTTTGCTCAAGTTCATGTCCATTGAGTCAGTGTTGCTCTCTGACCATCTCATCCTCTGTCATCACCTTCTCCTCCTGCGTTCAATCTTTCCCAGCATCAGGGTCTTTTCCAAAGAGTTGGCTCTTTCACATCAGGTGGCCAAAGCATTGGCGCTTCAGCATCAGCCCTTCCAATGAATATTCATAGTTGCTTTTTAGGTTTGACTGGCTTGATCTCCTTGCTGTCCAAGAGACTCTCAAAAGTCTTCTCCAGTAGCACAGATTAAAAGAACCAATTATTTGTGCTCAGCCTTTTTTTATGCCTAATAGTATTACTTCTATATAAGAATGTATCATTGAAACACATACTGTTTTGACACCACTTTCTAAATAGCAGACTCATGTTTAGAGAGGGTAGTAAATTGGTATAAGATTAAAAGCTGATAATTTTTGGATCTGAGGTGTAACCATATATCCATTGGGTTTAACTATTTTAATTTTTTTAATTGACTTTATTTTGTAAGGGCAGTTTTAGGTTTATAGCAAAATTGAAGGCAAGGTACAGAGATTTCTTTTATACCTCTTGCCCTCACCTATGCATAGCTTCCCCTTTTATGAACATTCTCTACCAGAACAGAACATCTGCTACAACTGATGAACCTACATTGACTCACTATAATTACCTAAAGTCCATAGATTATATTATTGGTTCACTCTTGCAGTTGTATATTCTGTTGGTTTGTACAAATGTATAATGGAGATGTGTCCGTCGTTATGGGCTCATACAGGGTGTTTTTGCTGCAAATCCTGTGTTCCACCTATCCATGCTTCCCTCCACAGTTAACCTCTGGCAACCACTGACCTTTTTGTTGTCCTCTTAGTTCAGCCTTTTTCAGAATGTCATTTTGGTGACATTGTGTACTTTGTAGCCTTTTCAGATTGATTTCTTATGTTTTTTTAAAAAGTTGTAAAACTGTTAAGGTTTTTGAACACTTCTAGAAAATCACTGAATGTGATTCTAAAGTTCAAAGACTACAAAAGAAGACATGTTAGATAGGTGGTTATCTGTGTCTGGCAGACCCACTAAGTGTGGGTTGTAAGCACCAAAGCAGCTAGAAAATAAAAAAAGATAAGTCTGCTTCCTCTCATTCCTATATATCAGATCATTTTCCTAACCAATGCAGTGAAGTCGTGTATTAGAAATGCCTCTAAACCTGGATGGTTGGCTGCAAAAGAGAAGAAACAATTGTTTGGTTCTTGACTTTGACACTAAGTTGGAATTTAGGTGCCTTTTTTCTACTCTTCCCTACCTCCCTTTTCTTTTTGTCTCTTCTTCCTCTTTTAAAAATTTCCTTTTCACAAACACTTAGATATTTATTATACCCCCAGAGATCCTGCTTTAAAGGCTGACTAGCCTAGGTGGACTGAGGATGGGGTGGGGGTCCTTCTCGGGCCACAGCTCAGCTCAGTGTCCAAGCCGCAGCAGAGCTGGGACAAGGTCCTGCTCAGAGCTGTCACCGATTTCCTCTGCAGACATCAGCACTTGATGGAGCTCCTCGGTGTCCAGGGTTCTTTGAGGGGGGCACAGATGTCCCAGATGGCCTGGAGGCTGGGAGTAGGGTACTGGAGCCATCTGCCCAGCTGCTGTCTTTTTTCCACTCACTTTTCACACATGTTGAGCCTCAGGGCAACAGCTCCTACACAGATGGGCTTGTTTTAGAGAGCTCCCGCACAGAGGGTGAGGAGTGAGCAGAGAGCAGAGAGCCTGGTGGTCCCTGATTCAGAGTCCCCTGGCATTCTGCAGGGGCGACTCTGTGGGGCGTGGCCCTGGTGGAGTCCCACCAGACCCCTCGTCAAGAGGGCCAAGTGGGGAGCAGACTCCTTAGTGTCCTCTGCGCCCTCCGCAAGGAAGCCGTGGACCACCTGGGAAATGGAGGCAGCTGGCAGCAGCCAGGCTCTGCCACCCTTGCACTCATCAGTGCCAGGGGATGCTGCGTGGCAGCAGGGATAGCTCTCCCAGAGGTGAACTGGTTGCCACCTTTTGCACTCAACCATGTGGTCCTGGACTAGCTCCCTAGGCTTCGATGCTGGGGCACTGGGCCTGGTCTCCTGCGCCACCCACACGAAGTCCCCAGGTGCTGCTTGCGTAGCCTGTGGGTGCTGTGCAGCCACTCGGCTCCCAGGCCTGTGCGTGGCAATACTGGCTTTGCTCAGGTCACTGTGCACACACAGCAGAATCTGTGCTTCAGGCCCAGCCCCATGGTGAGCCCTTTGCAATCAAATGTAGGATGGCTTTGATGATGCATCATTTCATAACCTAGTTACAGCTTGTAGAGATGAAGGATCTCTCAAAGGTTTTTCACAAATGATGGCTTTAAATATATATGTGTATATATATGTCATACATTGTGAACAAAATAACAAGCATATTATTTAAGGGTCAGTGCCATTGGTGGTTTTGTAATTTATTCTGCAGAAAGTGAGCAAAGAACCTAGGAATTAGCATTTTTCACCAGAGCGTATGACTGCCACACCCAGTTATTACTGAAGTAAATTGGACTTTCTTTTCTAGGTAACATTAAGTAGAAGGTGTGTTTGTACCCCATCAAGCATGGCTTTTCATTGAAAGTTTTGTTGTTTTTTTTAATCCGTTTGGAACTCTATAGCTAATATTGACTACATCTGGTTGTCTAATAGATGACTCATAATTGTTAGCTTAGGATAATCTATGTTTTTAATTCCACTTAGTCTGAATATATGCTTTTGTGTAGTGAGTGCCCATGGTCAGAAATTGATTAACTAAACTCTGGGAAAATTATGTATGCATCTTTTGTGCTTTGGGGGTCGTTTAGATGTCACTGATATATTCTCTATAGAGGAAAACAATTTTAGCATTTTTGAGATGATTTCTTTTGATTTAGGACTTCTTACAATTCTTTAGTGTAACTTGAACTTATTTCAGTAATGAAGTACAAGACAATATGATTAGCCAAAAGAAACTTGAGACCAAAATGATCTTTCAGTTTTCAACCTGGTGATCAAAATTCTGAGCAAAAATGCTACAGAAGTCCTAGGAATTATTTCTGATAAAAGTATTCCTGTTCATTGCTGTAGAACTACAAGCAAGGGCTCTCTCACTAGGCACACATGCTCCCAATGATTATTTAATACCAAGACATCTCTGTAACATGCAGAAAGTTTATTTTCTAACTTTTGATGACTTTCTAAAATAATATGAGACAAAAAAGTAGCCCCCCAATACTTAGATATTCCCTAGAAGTTTTCTGTATTGAAATACAATTTGTATGTACTTAACATAAGTATTTTATATTACAAAAGATATATATATATATATATATATATATACACACACACATCATATAAATACATATTTCTACCTTAACCTATATGGCAAGAATCCAGAAACCAAGGAAAAAAACATTATAAATTAGTAATAGAAACTCAAGGTTTCTTTGTTCTTTTAGATATAGAATGAAATATGTGAAGCAAGTATACAGTTTAATCACAGTGTAACTCAAACATCAGGATTTTTTTTGTTCACATTTTTAGACTGTAGTTATTGTTACTTTTTCTTTGCACATTTCTGTAATTCAGTTCAGTTCAGTCGCTCAGTAGTGTCCTACTCTTTGTGACCCCATGAATCGCAGCACACCAGGCCTCCCTGTCCATCACCAACTCCCAGAGNAGAATATAATCAATCTGATTTCGGTGTGGACCATCTGGTGATGGCCATGTGTAGAGTCTTCTCTTGTGTTGTTGGAAGAGGGTGTTTGCTATGACCAGTGCATTTTCTTGGCAAAACTCTATTAGTCTTTGCCCTGCCTCATTCCATATTCCAAGGCCAAATTTGCCTGTTACTCCAGGTGTTTCTTGACTTCCTACTTTAGCATTCCAGTCACCTATAATGAAAAGGACATCTTTTTGGGGTGTTAGTTCTAAAAGGTCTTGTAGGTCTTCATAAAACCATTCAACTTCAGCTTCTTTGGCATTACTGGTTGGGGCATAGACTTGGATAACTGTGATATTGAATGGTTTGTCTTGAAAACAAACAGAGATTCTTCTGTCGTTCTTGAGATTGCATCCAAGTACTGCATTTTGGACTCTTTTATTGACCATGATAAAGGAATAAAGATATAATTGAATGTAAGCTATCTATCTATCCACTCATCCATCCATTCATCTAGTTACCTGAAAGGAGATTAGGAGATGATGTGTAAGGATTTAGAAGATTGAATTTGAGCTGCTGGCAAAAATACTAACCAGAGATACAGAGTATCTGATGGTGAGTCTGGCCAAATAGGCACTCACTGAAATAGGAATGCATTTTTATATGTTAAAGTTCATGAAGATATATAATATTCTTTTCAACTTTGAAATATGCTATTTCA
Source organism: Neotragus pygmaeus (assembly GCA_006410875.1). NCBI lineage: Eukaryota > Metazoa > Chordata > Mammalia > Artiodactyla > Bovidae > Neotragus > Neotragus pygmaeus. Next base: position 1,340,736 of record SJYV01015136.1, read on the forward strand.
ACACTGTGTAAGTATCTTAAAATAGCCCTTCAAAATTCTCCAGAGAAACAGTGACAGATACAAGTTAAATCAATGTACAACCATTTCCATAATCTATGTCTTTGCTCCTTGGCAAAGACACTCATTTCCTTAGCAATGTTTAATTTTTACTTTATTTTGATTAAAGACTTAGAAACACACACACAAATAATTCAAAAAGATATGTGCACCCATATGTTCATTGCAGCATTATTTACAATGGCCAAGATACAAAAACCACTTGTGTCCTTTGATAGATAAACAGATAAAGATGTGGTATTTGTATACAACGCAATTCTACCCAGCCATAAAAGAATTATGACATCTTGCCATTTGCAGCAGCATGGATGAACCTTGATAGTATTCTGCTAAGGAAATAAGTCACACAGAGAAAGACAAATACCATATGATTTCACTTATGTGTAGAATCAAAATAAATGAACAAAGCAAAGCTCATAGATATAGAGAACATATTGGTGATTGCCAAAGCGGAGGAGCATTAGCAGTGGGTAAAATGCATAAAGGAGATCAAGAAGTAACAAACTTCCAGATATAAAATAAATTATGCCACAGGAATAAAATGTGTGGCATGTGGACTATAATCAATAACATTGCATGGAGAAACTGGAAGTTGCTAAGTAAGTAAAACCTAAAAGCTTCTGGGCTTCCCTGATGGTCCCAGTGGTTAAGAATCCACCTTGCAATGCAAGGGACACAGTTCCAATCCCTGGTCCAGGAAGAGTCCACATGCCATGGAGCAACTAAGCCTGTGCACCACTATTGAGCCAGTGCACCTAGAGCCTGTGCTCTGATATAAAAGAAGCCACCACAATGAGAAGCCTGCACATCACAACTAGAATAGCACCTGCTCACTGTAACTAGAGAAAGCCTATGCATAGCAACAAAGACCCACCATAATCAAAAACTTAAATAAATAAATAAATCTTTAAAAAAACTTCCATCAGAAAGAAAAAATTTTGTAACTTTATATAATGACCAATGGTAACTAGATTTACTGTGATCTTTTCCCACTATATTCATGTTAAGTTGCTTCAGTAGTGTCTGACTTTGCAACCCTATGAAATGTAGCCCACCAGGTTTCTCTGTCCATGGGATTCTTCAGGGAAGAATACTGGAGTGGGTTGCCATGTCCTCCTCCAGGGGATCTTCCTGATACAGGGGTCGAGTCATTATGTTGTATACCTGAAAATAATATAATGTTGTATGTCTATCATGCTTCAACTTTAAAAAATCATGATATGGAAATGATGTGACCGACGAGGGATTAATCTCCAAAATTTGCAAATGGTTCATATGGCTGAATATCAAAAAAAAAAAAAAAACAATCAAAAAAACTAGGTAGAAGGCCTAAATAGAAATTTCTCTAAAGAAGACAGACAAATGGCCAAGAGGCACAAGAAAAGATGCTCAGTATTGCTGTTTTACAGGAATGCAAATCAAAACTACAATGAGCTATTACCTCACATGAGTCAGAATGGCTATCATCAAAAAGCCTATACAGATTAAATGCTGCAGGGGGTGTGGAGAAAAGGAAACCCTCTTACACTGTTGCTGGGGATATAAATTGGTACAGACACTAAGAACAGAATGGAGATTCCTTAAAAAACTAAAAATCTAGCAATCCCACTCCTCAACATATATCCAGAGAAAACCATGGTTTGAAAGGACACATGCACCCCAATATTCATTGCAATGCTGTTTACAACAGCCAAGACATGGAAGCAATCTTAATGTGAATTGACACATAAATGGATAAAGAAGATGTGGTACATACATACAGTGGAATATTACTCAGCCATTCATTTTCTGGAAATTATCATCTTAAATGACATAGGTCAGTATTAAGGAAAGTAACATGAAATGTTTCACATGAAAATATGAAATAATAATTCCATTGTGAAAGAAGAGCCCTGTAAACTTTGGAGGATGTCAGGAAAGTGTTTTATCCTTCTTATAAATTTAAATTGCACTGTCTTAGAAAATTAATGTATGCTTTGGAAAGCTGTGTCTACGTGTCTGTGTCAATAGCTATCTGCTGAACAATCAGGAGAATAAAAAGGCAAGTGTATAGTTCATTTAAAAATGACATAATTCACACAAAGACAAGTATCGTATGATACCACTTACATGGGGGAATTTTAAAAAAAAAGATACAAATGAACTTATTTACAAAATACAGACTCACAGATATAGAAAACAAACTTACGGTTACCAAAGGGGAGAGGAGGGAGGGGAGGATAAATTAAGAGCTTGGGATGAACACACACACACTACTATATATAAAATAGATAACTAATAAGGACCTACTTGATGACATACAGAATGCTACTCTGCAATATTGGGAAAGAATCTAAAAAGAATAGATATATGTATATTATAACTGATTCNTCATCTGCATATCTGAGGTTATTGATATTTCTCCCAGCAGTCTTGATTCCAGCTTGTGGTTTATCCGGTCCAGGATTTCACATGATATACTCTGCATAGAAGTTAAATAAGCAGGGTGACAATATATAGCCTTGATATACTCCTTTCCCAATTTGGAACCAGTCCATTGTTCCATATTCAGTTCTACCTGTTGCTTCTTGACCTGCATACAGATTTCTCAGGAGAAAGGTCATGTGGTCTGATATCTCATCTCTTTAAGAATTTTCGGCTTTGTTGTAATCCACCCATTCAAAGGGTTTGGCATAGTCAATAAAGCAGAAGTAGATGTTTTTCTGGAACTCTCTTGCTTTTTCTATGACCCAGTGGATGTTGGCAATTTGATCTCTGTTTCCCCTGCCTGTTCTAAAACCAGCTTGAACATCTGGAAGTTCTTGGTTCACATACTGTAGAAGTCTGCCTTGGAGAATTTTGAGCATTACTTTGGTGGCATGTACTGCTGCTGCTAAGTCGCTTCAGTCGTGTCCGACTCTGTGCGACCCTGTAGACGGAAGCCCATCAGGCTCCCCCGTCCCTGGGATTCTCCAGGCAAGAACACTGGAGTGGGTTGCCATTTCCTTCTCCAGTGCATGAAAGTGAAAAGTGAAAGTGAAGTTGCTCAGTCGTGTCCGACTCTTAGTGACCTCATGAGCCCTACCAGGCTCCTCCATCCATGGGATTTCCCAGCAAGAGTACTGGAGTGGGGTGCCATTGCCTTCTGAGATGAGTGTAATTGTGTGGTTTTGACTGAGCATTCTTTGTTCATGAATTGAACAAAGACTTTTCCAGTTCTCAGGCCANTTACAGCCTACCAGGCTCCTCCATCCATGGGATTTCCCAGCAAGAGTACTGGAGTGGGGTGCCATTGCCTTCTGAGATGAGTGTAATTGTGTGGTTTTGACTGAGCATTCTTTGTTCATGAATTGAACAAAGACTTTTCCAGTTCTCAGGCCACTGCTGAGTTTTCCAAATTTGCTGGCATATTGAGTGTAGCACTTTAACAGCATTGCCTTTTAGGATTTGAAATAGCTCAGCTGGAATTCCATCACCTCCACTAGCTTTGTTCATAGTGATGCTTCGTAAGGCCCACTTGACTTCACAAGATCTTTATTCTCTTTTTAAAGTATCTCATGCCTACTTACCTGTCCAATACAATAACTTTAAAGTTGTGTGTGTTTTTAAACTTACTTATAGAGTACCTAACTGTGTGTCAGTCACTGTATTAATTTCTTTGTACATACTATCTTAATACTCAGAATGATCTGTTAAGTTAATTATTTTTCCTATTCAGCTAGTGATGAAAAGTACACACAGAGATTAAAAAGCATGATGAAAATTACATATTAAATAAGTGGCAGAGCCAGGAATTGAAACCAAATTTGTCAAACTCAAACCTGTAATTTAAACTTCTAGTTTTATTGCTAGAATTATCCAGAATGGAACTCCTAATCTCAAAGCTACACATTAAGAACAATTTTGAAAACATTTTTGTTTGTTTTTTTTTAAACAAAAACTATTGCAATGCAATAATGGATACCTAAGAGAGACTATATTGGCTTTTATTCTAATATCCTGGTATCTATTAAGAGTGACTCTTAATGTGTCTACACAAAAGCATTCATTCATTCATCCTATAAAAAAATTCATAGAGTACGTACTAGGTTACCAGTTTTTGCTATGCTATGGCCAACTATTTTTAATGTCTCTCTGGTACAGTGAATACAAATAGTACACCTGTATTGTACATCTTTGTAAACAAAAAAAAAATCCACTTTGCTTAACTATGTTCTAGCTTGTAAGTTTTGATGGACACTCTAGAGGTGCTTGCAGTGATTTCATTCTTTCTGATCACTAACAAACAGCCTTATTGTTTTGATAAGTTTATTCTTCTCTTGGATGTGAAAGAAAGTGAAAGTGAAAATGAAGTCGCTCAGTCATGTCTGACTCTTTGCGACCCCATGGACTGTATCCTACCAGGCTCCTCTGTCCATGGGATTTTCCAGGCAATAGTACTGGAGTGGATTGCTATTTCCTTCTCCAGGGGATCTTCCTAACCCAGGGATTGAACCCAGGTCTCCTGCATTGTAGACAGACGCTATACCTTCTGAGCCACCAGGGAAGTCTCTTGGATAGTTTAAGTTAAATTAATAGTTGATTTTGGGATGTGCCAGTTTTTATTATTTCACTAAATTGAAGGGTTATTTAAAGTAAATGACTAATTTATTCAGGTAACTGATTAATGAATGTTAGTGAACAATTAAGATAAAAGGTTGTACCTGTCTTAGATGTAGAGTCCACTCAAGTAACACCACAGAACAAACAATTAACAGTAGCATGATTTAAACTTTTGCAGTAAGGAGCTGGAATGCTTAGAAAATAGTTCAATAATTTAGGTGGAAAAATGGCATATTCTCAAATGAACATTAACTATTTCTTATAAAATCTCAGGGAAATTTAAATTAGAAGTTTCTGGAATATCAGATAAATAATTCTTTTTCAATTGAAGAATATCTGATTTTCAATATTATATTTCAGGTATATAACATGTTAATAAAATATTTTTGTAGATTATACTCTTTTAAGTTATAAATTATTGACTATATTACCTGTGCTATACAATATACTCTTATTACTTATTTATTTAATATGTTCAGTTCAGTTCACTCAGTTGTGCCCCACTCTTTGTGACCCCATGAATCGCAGCACGCCAGGCCTCCCTGTCCATCACCAACTCCCAGAGTTCACTCAGACTCACATCCATCGAGTCAGTGATGCCATCCAGCCATCTCATCCTCGGTCGTCCCCTTTTCCTCCTGCCCCCAATTCCTCCCAGCATCAGAGTCTTTTCCAATGAGTCAACTCTTTGCATGAGGTGGCCAAAGTACTGGAGTTTCAGCTTTAGCATCATTCCTTCTTAGTTATAATAGTTTTTGGTGGATACATTAGTATTTTCTATGCATAGTATCATGTCTTCTGCAAACACTTATCGTTTTACTTCTTTCTTTCTCATTTCAATTTCTTTTAATTTTCTTGTCTGATTCCTGTGGCTAGGACATCTAACACTGTGTTGAATAAACATGTAAAAGGTGGGCCTTGTTGTCTTGTTCCTGTTTTTAGAGGTAAAGCTTTCAGCTTTTAACCTTTGAGTAGGATGTTAGCTGTAGATTTGTTATAAATGAACATTGTTATGTTGACATATGTTCCTTTTCTACCAGCACTGGGAGGTTTATCATGTATAGATGTTGGATTTTTGTGAAATACTTTGTCTATTGAGATGATCATGTGATTTTTATTCTTTTGTTAATATGGTATATCACTTCTTGCCCTTTTACCTCAGAACAAGTGTAGATACTGGACCATCTTTGCTTCCCTGATGTAAATCCCACTTGATCATGGTGTATAATCCCACTTATATATTGTTGGATTCAGTTTGTTAATATATTCTTGAGGATATTTGCATCTGTATTCATCAGTGATACTGGCCTTCTTTTTTTGTGTGTGTGGTATCTCTGTATGGTGTTGGTATCAGAATAATGCTGGCCTCATAGAATGAATTCAGGAATATTCCTTCCTCTTCAATATTTTGGCATAGTTTGAGAGGATAGGTACTAGTTCTTTTTTATATGTTTGGTTAAACTTTCCTATGAAACTGTGTGGTCCTCAGCATTACTTTGCTGGGAATTTTTATTTTTGCTATTTTAATTATGGTATTTCTTCATGTGAGTCTCTTTAAGTTCATCTTGTCTGGGACTCTTTGTGGTTTCTGTACTTGAATATCTCTTTCCTTCATCAGGTTTGAAGTTTTCAGCCATAATTTCATCAAATATATTTTCAACCCTTTACTCTCTCTCTTCTCATTCTGGGACCTTGCTAATGAGAATGTTGGTATGCTTGTTGTTTTCATAGAACTCCCTTTAAACTGTTCTCATTTTTCAGAATTTCTTTACTGAGTTCTGTTTGGGCAATTTCCATTTTTCTGTCTTCTACATCACTTGCATATTTTTCTGGATTACCTAATCAGTTGTTAATTCCTTCTAGTTTTTCATTTCATTTATTGTATTCCTCAGTTTAGACTGGTTCTTTTTCATATTTTATATTTCCTCATTAAAATTATTATTGTCTTCATCTATTATTGCCCATAGTTTAGTTAGTGTTCTTATTACTGATCCTTTGAATGATTTATCTGGTAAATTATCACTGTTAAATTAGCTATTTTTTCAGTTTTCTTTCCTCGTTACTTCATAAGAAACAAAATTTTGTGTCTTCTCATTTTGCTTCACTTTCACTGTCACTCTATGAAATTTAGGTGAAACACTTACCTACCTTGATCTGGAAGGGCTGTTTTTATGTGAGAGCGTGCCTGTAGAGTCTGCATGTTTACAGTGGCTTGGGTGGGAGAGCTGGACTTGAAGCATGGATCTTGTCTTCCCCCACAATGTCCTGCAGCTATTATCTTGGTAACTGGTGGGGCTGGAGATGGAAGGGCTATAACTAGAGTCAGGTGTGAGCCAACACTTCTGCTCTTCTCAGTGGTTAAACCCTCACCTTACTGAGGTAGGCTCAGGTTCCACACTGCGGGAGCAGAAGCCCTGAGTGTTGGATCTGATCTGGCTCATCCCCTAGGAACGTGTACTCTTCTCAGCTGCACTGTGCATCAAGAAGGGCCTGAAGAGATGCTTGGTGTTGGCTGGCGCAACTGCTGAGCTATTCCCGGCACCAGTCAGAGCACCAGACTAGTCTTTGATCTTTACGTTGGCCTATATGAGTGTCAATGATGGCTGCCCTTGCCCTGTTTGGATGCTATGCCATGTCTAAGCTGTCTCCAGGCCCTGTAGTTACACATTCTTCCTGGCTGGGACAGCCTTTGCCCTTCTTTGGATCTGTCCTATGGGGCAAGAGGAGCCAGAGCAGAAATTTGGCTTGGGCTGGGGGTACTCACTGGGGTGTTCATGGAAACTGGTTCAGAGTTCCCAGCAGTCTGTCTGCTTCCTTGGTATTGTTTCAGGAGTAAGCAAGCGTGTACCTGCATGTCATGGGTGGAGTCTAAGTTTCTTAGATCCTTGGTGTCATACCCATTGGTTTTCAAACCAGTTAAGAGCATTCAGCCTTCTGTGTGGGACTTCACAGTTTGGGATCCCAGTATGTGTTTCAAACTGCTCAATCCCCAGGGAGGATCTCTGAGCGTGTGTAATCACCCTCTTCCTGTGTGTGCCTTCTGACTGTGCAGGTTCCGACCCGATTACTTTACTTCCATTTCTACTGGGTTCTGTGTGTGGATATTTCTTATAAATTTGGTTGTATAAGAATTTTTCTGCCAGTCTTCCTTTTGTTTTCAGGGAAAATACTCCACACTTGGATGCATTTTTGCTGTGTTCATGGTGGGAGGGGATGTGAGCTCTGCATCGCGTGACTCTAATGTCTTGATTTCCTCCTTTGTAGTTCTTGAACTAAAAAAATTCAGTGCACATTGTTTGAGCACCTGCTATCTGATAGTCTTATATTGATCCATTTATGTACCCAGCCAAACTGTGAAGACCTTAAAGGTCTGCATGAAATTCAAGTCATCAATAACATAAATAGCTTAAAATAGTTTTTAGGTTAAATCTTTGGCCATATTTATATTTACTGCTCCCTTTGTCTTTGAAAAGTATTTTAATAAATATTTTGTTCAGTTAGCTTACTTTTTAAATAAGATACAGCCAATAAGATTTATTGAATATTTTCAGGAGGTGATTGGTATAAATAAAGGCTTTAAAGGTAGGCAAACAAGAAACATTCAATTTTCTTCATGAAAGACAATATAAAATGGAATAATTAATTTCATACCTGTCAGTTACTGAATCCATATCATAGGATGGAACTGATTTCCTATTTAAGAGAGACAGACTTTTGTAGCATGCACACTACAGCTGTTGAATTTGATTTGGAAACTGTTCAGACAAAAGAGTTCCTGTTAAAGTCTCTCAGAATTGACCTGAGTCCCGAGGCTATTCTGAACAAAGTGTATCTGCCTTCTTTAATACTGAATGGTTTCTGGTTTGGAAATTGTGACTGAATGTGACCAAACCTCCTGGCCAAATCAGTCTAAACTCTGAATGCCCTAATTCCTGAATATTTCTGTAGGGATGCAAGGAGACCATTCTTGAGGTCAGTTGGCTTAAATAAGATGTCCGTAAACCAGAGTACAGCTTGCCAAGACATCTGCTCAGTGTTTCACCTCTAAGCGTGTGTATGCCAGGGTAGAGTTGGATTTAAAAGGGGAGCAGCCACTCTTGAGATATTTTGAGGTAAAAAGTACTGGTACATTGGCATTCATCTCAGGTTACAGCTGTTCTCCAAAACAGACACTGTTCCAAATCACAGACTTTTGAGGAGAACCAGTTATATGTTTCCTGACATATAATTGTATTTTATTTTTCTATACCACATCATCAGTATTGTAAATAAGTACCATAAATGAGTAAATTAGCAGTTTTATATTGATCATGTCAAGAGTACCTTTCCAATATTAATATATTATTCATGGTCCTAGTGCTTTATTTTTTGCCTAAACTGTATTAGGTCATATTGTACAGAAATTAGGGATGATAACCTTTTTGAAAAAAATTAAGTCATTTTTAAACATTTGTTAAACTTTTATTTCATATTGGGGTATCACTGATTCACAAGGTTGTGATAGTTTCAGGCGAGCAGAGAAGGGACTCGGCCGTACATATACATGTATCCGTTCTCGAGGAGTGATAACGCTTGAGGTTCAATTGTCCACGAGCGGTTAGGAGCAGCACATGTGTCAGAAATTGCCTTGTTTCCTTGCAGATCAGTAATGGCTTTATGCTTTTTCATCTCAATGTCAAAATTCTAGCCGTGGCTAGCAGTTGAAGACTTGTCAACATTCCTGCTCATTTTCAATCCCTGTAATAGCTCAGCAATTACACAGCAGGAAGGTTGGTGTTTTTCTTCCAGATAGTAGTCTCCTCCAAGGCAAAGGTGTCATTTTCAGAAGAGCTAAACACAGGAGCTTCAAATAAGACCTTAAATATACAAATATTTTCTTCATGTGCTCTTTTACTCTCTTTCCCTGAATGGAAAATAACCTGAAGAGAAATGGTGAGACAGATGATTCAGAAAAAAAACACAAACCTAAGAAAAGATGAAATAATTATACACACACACATATCTGTATGTGACTTCATAACATTTTAGTTGCTTTAAAATAAAAATGAGCTATGTGAAAGGAGAACTGTGTTTGTAGCTTGGCAGGAAATGGAGAAGACAAAAGAAAGGATGCAGAAATAAGAAGATGAGATAAAGGTAAAGAGAAAAAGAGAACAAAAATATGCCCTGTACTACACCTGTTCCTCTAACATATTTGCTATCCTGGAAACTCTGGATTATATCGAGAAGTTTTTGAAAGTCAGGAATACAAAGGCTGGCCAAGATTTTAGATATCTTTTAGGAGATTATACATTTAGAGAGATTATATTCATTATACTTAATATGCCAAAATAAATGATTGACATTTTAATTAGATGAAAAAATATAATTATATTTTAACTTAAAACAACACCTCATCTTAGGGAGAAAGTAGACAATGAGAATAGAGAAAAGAAGTAGAAAATCAGAACTGGTAAAAATGATATAATAATTGAGAATAGAGGAAGAAGAAAAGAGTCTAATAGACAATCTTCCAGTATGCATTTCTGGAACTTTTTAATTCTGAAACTCAATATACAAAATTACAAGGGGTAGTAGAGAAGAAAGCTTATATTCATTTATTTCCCTGCCAGTATATAACATTTTGGTTTCCAGCTGTTTATTATCCAAATAATTTCTTGCACTAGATAAAACACTACCAGCAGGACTCTAAGATGTTTTATGCTAATGAGGGGAAAAAATCTTGGACAAGTTGCAAAGCATAGATTTTTGAGTGACATGACAAAATAATCAGAATCTAAATGGAAAGAAAACTTGGGTAACAGCCATTATACTTAATATGCCAAAATAAATGATTGACATTTTAATTAGCTGAGAAAATATAATTATATTTTTAACTCTGAAAGGACCCCTTGCAAGAAAGATGGACATTAAATAAATTAAAAAACACTTGCAAGAACACAAAGGAGTACAAAAATGTAAAGATGTACTTCATTTTCAGTGTTCATGACATGAGTTATTAATTCCATGGATCATGAAGCAAAATTTTTTTAAAAAGTTAACTTGCATTTACCCTTTTGACAACAATTTGCATCATAGTGATTGAATTTTATTAAGAGAATTGTTTGCTGGAGCTATCTGTCTTCATTTTGACTGCTCTGGCATAAATATTTAATTTATGTTCCAAATTAAAAAAATGTCTCATGAAAACTGAGTGGCTGTGCTATACCTATAAAAAAAAATGAGGCTTACATATTGCTGCACATGATGTAAAGTACATCTACGTGAAAGAAGGCTTTGTTTGACTTGAGGATACTCCCCATTTCTAGCGTCTGTGGAAAAGAAGAGCTGGAAAAGCTAAAAATAATAGGGCAACATTTTTAGTTACACATCACAACTTCCCCAGACAAACCTTGCTTTTAAATTTTACCTCTTGTCAGGTACTTCTGATTCCTACTTAACACAGATACTCTCCTGAAAATAATAGAAAATTTATATAGGAGAGAATGGTAATGATAATTGTTGTTGTTTAGTTGCTAATTCGTGTCTGACTCTTTTTGACCCGGTGGACTCCAGCCCAACAGACTCCTCTGTCCATCAGATTTCTCAGGCAAGAATACTGGAGTGGGTTGCCATTTTTTTCACTGGGGGGCTCTTTCTGACCCAGAGATTGAACCCAGGGCTCCTACATTCACAAATGGATTCTTTACCACTGAGTGGCCAGGGAAGCCTTTTCAAAACAATAAGCTTGCTTGCATTTCAAAGTTTCTTCTTGTATTCTCAGTTACCTGTTTATTTGCATTTTCCCTTAGTCTACGTGCTGGTTGTAATTTGGATCTTCAAAGTGGGAATATGTAGCAAATACTTCTGGGAGTCTTGAAGGTTTTACATGGTAATGCTGTATGTTCACTTCTAAAGTATAGATTGTAATTTCCATTACCGAAAAGGGGATATTCTGACCATACAATGATTTTGTTCTGTGTGCAACAGAGTTCATAAGGGAGGATTCAGGCAGTCAGAGAAATACACTAGAAACCTGACTGTACGATGTTACCATAGTCTTGTGTGCAAGTACTGACCTGTGTGTATCTGTATGCAGATATACTTTGTGAATCGTAGAAGGGCTCTGGCAGACTGAGTGTGCAAAGGTGGCCACCATGGTATCTCCCATCTCACATGGTCCAGTGCAATGAGCAACAAGACATGGAGGCTGATTATCTTGCCTTTGAATTTACAAGGTTGATTTCTGTGACTCACTTGTTATGATTGAAATACAGTGAAGTGATACTGGGTGAACTTTGGAGTTTGTTGAAGAGGAACCATACAGGTTTCTCCTCATACTTTTGGAATGCTTGCTGTCAGGACACTCCATCTCAATTCAGCTACAGGGCTGTGAAAAACCCAAGCCACCTAGAGAGGTTCTGTATAGATGCTCTGGTTCAGTCTCAACTGAATCGAGCCTTTTGCTTGTCCCAGTCTAGGTGCTATAAACATGATGGTTAAGACTTGGCCGACTTATAGTCTGTGGACCAAATCTAGCCTGCAGGCTGCTCTTGTGAGACCTGTGAGCTAAAATTTATTTTAAAATAAATAAGTAGAAAAATACAAAATGCAGCAGGCATTGTTTGTGAACCACAAGGCTGTAAATATTTATTATCTGGCATTTTAAAGGAAGAAGTTTACTGACTTTTGTTCCAGAAGATTCTAGTCCTAAATGCCATGGAGTGGGATCAAGTCATCTCGCCTGTGGATTGTGCACACGCCTGAATCATAGTCTCTCTGAGAATGATAAACTGGTAGTGTTCTACTGCAGGAAATTTTGAGTGATTTGTTATGCATTCGTTGGTAACCCAAAGAAGAATTAGGTACTTTTTACTAAAAATTGAAAAACTATAAGCATGTCCTCCATGCAGTCGGTACCTAGTGACCAAGTGTTAGTTGCTCAGTCATGTCCAACTCTTTGGGATTTCATGGACTGTAGCCCACCAGGCTCCTCTGTCCATGGGATTCTCCAGACAAGAATACTGGAGTGGGTTGCCAGTTCCTTCTCCAGGGTATCTTCCCTACCCAGAGATCTCTTACACTGCAGGCTGATTCTCTACCATCTGAGCCACCAGGGAAGCCAGTGGAAACCTAGAGATGACTATAATAGCAAATTGTCCATGACAGATGATGCCCAAGTTATTTGGTTGATTTGATCTTGCCATCATGAATCTGGATTGCTCTTAGCTGAATCTGTATTTTTAGAATATTTGCCCACATTAGCTACTTACTGAAAAGTAAATTTTTTGTTCTATATTGTCTTAAATGTTTAAATGGACAATAATAAAGAAGCTCTCCTACCAGGGTCCTTAATTACAATAATTGAGAGTTACACGATGCAGCAAAATCTGTCTTGTTGGCAGTTTTATTATAAAGCCATACAAATTCAGATAGTACACATGTGCAGTGAAGCCATTCTTCTCTGCAGCGTCTTCATGTCCAATATTGAACTTCCAATATATGTGCTTTTCAGGTAGTAGCAGTTAAGGCATTACCATAGATTAAAAAATCCTTTTAGTAACACACTGAAAACTGAAAGTGAGGTTGCTCAGTCATGTCCAACTCTTAGCGACCCCATAGACTGCAGCCCACCAGGTTCCTCCATCCATGGGATTTTCCACGCAAGAGTACCGGAGGGGGTGCCATTGCCTTCTCTGGTAACTGCATTTAGGCTAGTAACATACTAGCCTTTCCTTATTATTCTAGCTCTTTGAGGGATTAGATGGACCTCTCTTAGACTAATACTCTAGTTTAGCCTTTTATATTTTCATAAGAAAATGTCACTTTTGCTACTTTATGAATCTAAAATCTAAACTATTGGACATTGTTTAATCAACCTCTGACTGGCTACACTGCTGCGGTTTGTAAGTAAATCCTTAATTGGTCATTTTTTGTCCATTGCTAAAGAGGTGACATTTTAACCATTTCTTTTTTTGGAAAATTTTATGCATATACATAAACATATGTTAGTATATAATCTTTTTCTCTTACACAGTTGGGCATACTATGTATCTGATCCTCAACTTTGCAACCTTTTAAGAATATCTTTTCCTAGTAACACACATAGATATATATTATTCTTTTTGATGATTCTGTACTTTTCCAGAATATAATTTTGTCAAAATGTATGTAACTAACTAACGGGCTTCACAGGTGGCTCAGTGGTAAAGAGTCCTTCAGTAAATGCAGGAGATGCAGGAGAAAGGGGTTCAATCCCTGGGTTGGGACGATCCCCTGGAGAAGGAAATGGAAACCCACTCCAGTATTCTTGCCTGGAAAATGCTATGGATGGAGGAGTCTGGCGGGCTATAGCCCATGGAGTCTCAAAGAGTCGGACGCAACTGAGCAACTGAGCACACATACTTTTTTCACTAATCCTGTGTTTTTTATCATGTTAGATCGTTTCCATGAGCAGCTTTTAAAGTAACCTTGCCCAGGCCCTAATGAGATGTTTGATTTTGTGCCAAAGACTTCCGGTCTGAGTTCTAAATGTCACATTTAATTATTCACATGAATTAAACAGGTACATCAGTCTCCACATGGAATAAGCAGAGTGGAGCAAGTTCAAGGCAGTATCTATAAAAAGTGAAATNAGATGTTTGATTTTGTGCCAAAGACTTCCGGTCTGAGTTCTAAATGTCACATTTAATTATTCACATGAATTAAACAGGTACATCAGTCTCCACATGGAATAAGCAGAGTGGAGCAAGTTCAAGGCAGTATCTATAAAAAGTGAAATACTCAATGATTTGGTTGTTGTAGCCACGGGTCTTAGACAAGATCCTCAGGTTGACTGAACATTTGATTTGGTGCTAACCGTAGCCCAAATGTTGTATCCTTTCTTTTTCCAAAACTTGGCAACTGTTAGGAAAATGTCTTATGCGGTATAAGCAAGAGTAGCAGCAGAGTCAGTTTATTTCCAGTTCGTAGTGGATGACTCTAGAGATGGGATCCAGTGTTGATCACACGTCTCTCTACAGACCATGCCAGTCTCTTTTCAACCTTTCATCAATGTGTAACACAAAGAGAAAAATAAAGGCAGTGTAGTGGGTTTTCTGTGACACTAGATTTAACTGTTCAACCTAACTGTTCAATTTAAAGGACTGTTTTCATTCTAAAATTGTCTTTTTTCATTTTGGCAGTTAAAGTATACTTAATCATGAACTAATCATAAATAATAAGTTATTATGGGCCTTTCCCCCTCCAAATGTGCTTCTGAAATATGTAAATGCTAGGAACCAATGTTTTGNGATTCATGTCGATGTATGGCAAAGCCAATAGAGTGTTGTAAAGTAAAATAAAGTAAAAAAAAAAAATTATAAAAAATCAAAGGGAGAAAAATACCTAATAGCCAAAAAATAAATAAATAAAATAAATAAATTTATATTAAACAAACAAAAAGATCTCCATAGCAATGGGATTATAAAAAAGAGTTGAAGGTTAGGAGAGTCTGAAATATTTATGAAGGTCATCTGTGGATGCTGTTTACATATTTTATACCATTTTCTATTTTGTCTAATCAAGCATTGCCTTTTATGGTTAAGCAAAACTAAATGCTATAAAATAGACTATTGCTTCAAAATAAATAGCATAATAGAAATAAACACAAAATTGACTGAAAAAAATTATAGTACAGATGTAAAGCTTTAAAGGAGATCCATGGTNAAGCATTGCCTTTTATGGTTAAGCAAAACTAAATGCTATAAAATAGACTATTGCTTCAAAATAAATAGCATAATAGAAATAAACACAAAATTGACTGAAAAAAATTATAGTACAGATGTAAAGCTTTAAAGGAGATCCATGGTCTGCTAAGGAAATATTAGGAGATATTGTAATAGATTACACCAAAGGTTTATGTTTTTTTTTTTTTTTCCCCACCATATGGAAACTGAAAGTGGTCTGCAGAGGGTGGCCCTTCAAAAGTCAGATGATAGAGGTTGTTTTGCAGTAAGACTAAAATCTGCATGCACCATGAGTATCCCAGGAAGTGCACTTGCAGCATCTTAGGTGATTTACTAATGTTGAAATCATTCTAATTAACCTATGTATCTTATGGAGTCTCAGACATGCATTGTAGCCATTCCAATTCCTGTTAAGACTGAGAGGAAAACCAGAAGTTCTGGGTACAAGGGATTTAAAGTGGTTGTAATCCTTGTTGAGAATTTAAAATTGGGGTATAAAGAAATCCATTTTTTTTTAAAGCTTACTTCTTTTTCATATACCTCAGAATGTTGAAACGAAGGCAGTAGTCTAGGGAAAGTAGTTAATTTATGATGTAGTGACAGAGTCTTCAAGTCAGAAGAGCTAGATGTGAACCCCTGCTCTGTGTCTGATTGGCTGCATAAGTCAGGACAAGTTTGTTAACTTCTCCTAGAGACTATTTTACAGAATCATTGAAAAGATGAACTATAAGTGAGAATGTTTAACTGAAAGTGACTGACAGGTTATGCCACAGACTCTTTGGGAATTGTAGAAGATACTGAGGTTCCTTGCAAGAATAAACTTTGCTAAACTCTTCTTGACCAGGCTTCCCAGTTTGCTGAGTGTCCCTATGGCCATGGGTCATTTAGAAGCCCGGCTTCCCTCCAGTTGGTCATTGATGGAAGTTATCAAGATTGATGTATATCTACATGACCATCTTGACCATCCATGACCATGATATATATCTACATGGCCACACAAATCCTTTTGAAATGTCAGGCAAACTGGTTCAGTAGAAAGTTTTTCTCTAGTACAGAATCTAGAGAAAATGTTCAACTTTAGTATTTACAATGTTGTATACCAAAGCATTTGAAGGAAATTAATATAACATAGAACATATTATTACTCATATTTCTCTTGCCAAACTTTTTAAAATACCTTTTTCTGGAAATCAGGGCTATTTGTCACTTGCTTCAAGTATTATATTTAGTATTTTGGATTTTGACTTTCAGTTTATTGTTAACTAGAATAGTTGTCATTTATTGAATGCTTACCAAGTATCAAGGCCTTCATGTATATTATCTGATTTCCTTAAAATATATTTCATGTTGATTATTACCATCCTGTTTTTCTAATAAGAAAGCTGAAACTGACATACGCAGACTAAGTGGCTGTCCAAGATTGCTCAGGGATTAGTAACAGAGCTGGTGAACTCCATGAGGATGGAGACTCCTATCTTCAGCTCTATGTTCACAGTACCCAGAGAAATGGTACATAGTAGATGTTTCTGAATATTGAGTGCCTAAGCACATGAATCAGTGAATGAACAAATGAATGACTGCACAAGTGAATGAATGCTTGATCCAAAGTCTTCATTCTTGCCTCTTCACTGTGTTGCCTTCATTTAGATTAGTGAATGGATAGCATGTTCGAAATTCAATTCTGTACACCATACATACATTGAGACTCAACTATGATTGAACCTTGTGGTGGGCCTTGGGAATAGAGTTGTGAACTAGACAGGGTTGAATCTTCACTGAGCTTACTTTACAGTGGTGAGGTCAGAAATCAGGTAACTTACTGTAGAGTGATTACTGCCGTGAAAAAGGAACAACTGAGTGTTAGGAAAATAAATTTATATTGGATCATCTGGTTTCTAAAATAAATATCATGTTGATCCGTGTCTTCTGTTTGCAGTTCTCAGTGCTTATCACAGTGCCTAGCTTCTGACACTTAGTAAGTGCTCAATAGATGAACTAAATTGAGCTGAGCCAGTGTTGAAAGTCTTCAGGGATTTATAGAGACAGATGAGGCAAGAGTGTTGATCTTATCCCTTCTATCTTATGATAGAATATCAAATTTTTCCTTCCATAGACTTAAAATTTACTCAATACTTGTGAACTTGAATAAAATTATTTTGCCTCTTTGAGTCCCAGTTTCCTTATCTATATAATGGAGATAGTAATAATGATGATGATGATGATGATGACAGATTATTATAAGGATTACATAAATAGTATATGTAAAGCGTGGATAACTAGGAAGCATTTAATATATGTTAACTGTTACTTATATGCTGCCCCAAAGGGTTTCTTTATAAGTGAAAGAGATGACATATGGAATTCTCCACACAAGAATACTGGAGTGGTAGTCATTCCCTTCTCCAGGGAATCTTCCCGACGCAGAGATCCAACCCAGGTCTTCCACGTTGCAGGCAGATTCTTTACCATGTGAGCCACCAAGGAAGCCCCTTATAAGGAGCATATCCCTTTAAAATTTTTCTTTCTTAGGCTTATTTATAATTTAGAATTTTCTGCTCTTCATTGGCTCTTGATGATTTTAAAACTTTTTCATATGGTAAATGTACAATAAACAATATTAAAATTTTTCATTATAGCACAATTCAAACAAGTGCAAAAGTAGAGAAAAATAACATAAAGAATCTTCACGTGCCCATCCTGTAGTGTCAACAGTTCTTGCTGCTGCTGCTGCTGCTAAGTCACTTCAGTCGTGTCCGACTCTGTGCGACCCCAAAGACAGCAGCCCACTAGATTCCTCTGTCCCTGGGATTCTCTGGGCAAGAACACTGGAGTGGGTTGTCATGTCCTTTTCCTATGCATGTTCTTAACTGTTGGTAAATCCTGTTTCATTTATATTTCCTCACTTTGGAGTTCCCCCAGTTGGTTGTTTGAAGCAAATCTCAGAAAATATGTGACTTAAAATAGAAGTTCTTTAGTGTGTGTAAGTACTTTTAAGGAAGATAAAGGTAACTAAAATGATTATTATTTGTCCTGCATCCTTAAAACAATGACATATTTTACTCCATAAGCTTTTGAATTCTTTCATATTGCTCAAATGAGTCTATCATTTTTTCCAAAAAAAGAAGCACGCCTTTTCTTATGTACTTATTTATTGGCTGCTCTGGGTCTTCATAATGTGGCTCGCAGGCTCTAGGCTCGAGGCCTCAGTAGTTGTGGCTTATGGGATTAGTTGCTCCACAGCATGTGGGATCTTCCCTGACCAGGAATGGAACCTTTCCCAATGGAACCTTTCTTTTGGGCTTCTCTTGTGGCTCAGTAAAGAATCCCCCTGCAATGTGGGAGACCTGGGTTTGATCCCTGGGTTGAGAAGATGCCCTGGAGAAGGGAAAGGCTACCCACTCCAGTATTCTGGCCTGGAGAACAGTCCATGGGGTTGCAAAGAGTTGTACACGATTGAGCGACTTTCATTTCTTTACCACTGGAACATCAGGGAGGTTTGTTTCTGTTTCTTTTTGGTAAAATACATATAACATAAAATTTACCATTTTAAACATGTTTAAGTGTACAGTGGATGAAGCACAGCTGGAATCAAGATTGCTGGGAGAAATATCAACAACCTCAGATATGCAGATACCACCACCCTTATGGTAGAAAGTGAGTAAGATCTAAAGAGCCTCTTGATGAAAGTGAAAGAGAGTGAAAAATTTGGCTTAAAGCTCAACATTCAGAAAACTAAGATCATGGCATCTGGTCCCATCACTTCATGGCAAATATATGGGGAAACTGTGGAAACAGGGACAGACTTTTTTTGGGGGGCTCCAATATCACTGCAGATGGAGACTGCAGCCATGAAGTTAAAAGACTCTCCTTGGAAGAAAAGTTATGACCAACCTGACAGCATATTAAAAAGCAGAGACATTACTTTGCCGGCAAAGTTTCATCTAGTCAAAGCTATGTTTTTTCCAGTAGTCATGTATGGATGTGAGAGTTGAGCTCCAAAGAATGGATGCTTTTGAACTGTGGTGTTGGAGAAACCTCTTGAGAGTCCCTTAGACTGCAGAGATATCTAACCAGTCCATTTTAAAGGAAATCAGTCCTGAATATTCATGGGAAGGACTGATGCTGAAGCTGAAACTCCAATACTTTGGCCACCTGATGTGAAGAATTAACTAACTCATTTGAAAAGACCCTGATGCTGGGAAAGATCGAAGGCAGATGGAGTAGGGGACAACAGAGGTTGAGATGGTTGGATGCCATCACCGACTCAATGGACGTGAACTCTAGGAGTTGGTGATGGACAGGGAGGCCTGGCATGCTGCAGTCCATGGGGTCACAGAGAGTCGGACACGACTGAGTGACTGAACTGAACCTAACTGAACTGAAGTATACAGTTCAGAGGTATAAAGTACATTCACAGTGTTCAGCAACTATTACCACCATCTATCTCCAGAACTTTTTTCATCTTCCTAAGCTGAAACTCGGTACTCATTAAAAAACAACTCTTCATTCTCCTCTCCCTCAACTCCTGACAGTCACCCTTCTACTTCCTGACTCTATGAATTTTGCTGCTCTTGGTACCTCATCTAAGTGGAATTATGCAGTGCTTATCCTTTTGTGATTGGCTTTTTAAACTTAGTATAATGTCCTCAAAGTTCACCCATGTTATCACATGTGTCAGAATTTCCTTCCTTTCTAAGTCTGAAAAATGCTCCATTGTGTGTATGTACAGCATTTTGTTTATCCTTTCATACATCAACGGGCATTTGGGTTACTTTCTCTTTTGACAGTGTGTGTCATGTTTCAGTGAACACTGGGTGTGTAAATATCTGACCGAGACCCTGCTTTTAATTCCCAGAATTAGAATTGCTGGATCATATGGTTATTGTATTTCTAACTTTTTAAGGAACCGCCGCTGCACCACATTTTACATTCCCACTAGCAATGCACAAAGATGTGAACTTCTTCACATTCTCACCAACACTTGTTACTTTTGATAATAGTTTCCTAATGGGTGTGAAGTGGCATCTCTTTGTGATTTTGGTCTGCCTTTCTGTAATAATTGAGCACCTTCTCCTGTGCATGATTGGCTCTTTTCATATCTTCTTTGGGAAATTTGTGAACTTTTAAAGACAGACTAGATTGTCCACATCTAGAAATGGTTATATGAACTATATGATCATATGTCTAACCAGAATTCTGTTATTTTTGGTTGGATTTCTACCTTTTTAATGATGGTGAGATTTTCAAAATGCTTTCTATCCTTAGGTTCCAAGTTTATACAGTTAAAGTGTAACTTCCATTTTTGACTCTTTCAGGTGATGGTAGGGATGAAACTTAATGAATACAAAAATTAAAAAAGCACATTTAAAGATAACTTCAGTTTTGTTTATTTTGAATCTATGAGATAACTGCTTTTGGGGCATTGAGGTGGGACAGGCAGTCCACATCTCTTAAAGAATTTTGTAAATGTTTGAAAGACTATCCCAGACTCTCTGAAATTATATATTGTCTTTCTTTAACTTTTATTTAGTCTCTCCAGCTTTTTATTCCTGGCACATTTAAATGTACTAGGACAGTGTTAGTGAATATAGAGCATTCACTCTATTCTTTTTTTTTTAATTTAAACTTATTTATTTATTTAGACTTCTTTTTTTTTNCTAGGAAGCATTTAATATATGTTAACTGTTACTTATATGCTGCCCCAAAGGGTTTCTTTATAAGTGAAAGAGATGACATATGGAATTCTCCACACAAGAATACTGGAGTGGTAGTCATTCCCTTCTCCAGGGAATCTTCCCGACGCAGAGATCCAACCCAGGTCTTCCACGTTGCAGGCAGATTCTTTACCATGTGAGCCACCAAGGAAGCCCCTTATAAGGAGCATATCCCTTTAAAATTTTTCTTTCTTAGGCTTATTTATAATTTAGAATTTTCTGCTCTTCATTGGCTCTTGATGATTTTAAAACTTTTTCATATGGTAAATGTACAATAAACAATATTAAAATTTTTCATTATAGCACAATTCAAACAAGTGCAAAAGTAGAGAAAAATAACATAAAGAATCTTCACGTGCCCATCCTGTAGTGTCAACAGTTCTTGCTGCTGCTGCTGCTGCTAAGTCACTTCAGTCGTGTCCGACTCTGTGCGACCCCAAAGACAGCAGCCCACTNGATCCAACCCAGGTCTTCCACGTTGCAGGCAGATTCTTTACCATGTGAGCCACCAAGGAAGCCCCTTATAAGGAGCATATCCCTTTAAAATTTTTCTTTCTTAGGCTTATTTATAATTTAGAATTTGCTGCTCTTCATTGGCTCTTGATGATTTTAAAACTTTTTCATATGGTAAATGTACAATAAACAATATTAAAATTTTTCATTATAGCACAATTCAAACAAGTGCAAAAGTAGAGAAAAATAACATAAAGAATCTTCACGTGCCCATCCTGTAGTGTCAACAGTTCTTGCTGCTGCTGCTGCTGCTAAGTCACTTCAGTTGTGTCCGACTCTGTGCGACCCCAAAGACAGCAGCCCACTAGATTCCTCTGTCCCTGGGATTCTCCGGGCAAGAACACTGGAGTGGGTTGTCATGTCCTTTTCCTATGCATGTTCTTAACTGTTGGTAAATCCTGTTTCATTTATATTTCCTCACTTTGGAGTTCCCCCAGTTGGTTGTTTGAAGCAAATCTCAGAAAATATGTGACTTAAAATAGAAGTTCTTTAGTGTGTGTAAGTACTTTTAAGGAAGATAAAGGTAACTAAAATGATTATTATTTGTCCTGCATCCTTAAAACAATGACATATTTTACTCCATAAGCTTTTGAATTCTTTCATATTGCTCAAATGAGTCTATCATTTTTTCCAAAAAAAGAAGCACGCCTTTTCTTATGTACTTATTTATTGGCTGCTCTAGGTCTTCATAATGTGGCTCGCAGGCTCTAGGCTCGAGGGCTCAGTAGTTGTGGCTTATGGGATTAGTTGCTCCACAGCATGTGGGATCTTCCCTGACCAGGAATGGAACCTTTCCCAATGGAACCTTTCTTTTGGGCTTCTCTTGTGGCTCAGTAAAGAATCCCCCTGCAATGTGGGAGACCTGGGTTTGATCCCTGGGTTGAGAAGATGCCCTGGAGAAGGGAAAGGCTACCCACTCCAGTATTCTGGCCTGGAGAACAGTCCATGGGGTTGCAAAGAGTTGTACACGATTGAGCGACTTTCATTTCTTTACCACTGGAACATCAGGGAGGTTTGTTTCTGTTTCTTTTTGGTAAAATACATATAACATAAAATTTACCATTTTAAACATGTTTAAGTGTACAGTGGATGAAGCACAGCTGGAATCAAGATTGCTGGGAGAAATATCAACAACCTCAGATATGCAGATACCACCACCCTTATGGTAGAAAGTGAGTAAGATCTAAAGAGCCTCTTGATGAAAGTGAAAGAGAGTGAAAAATTTGGCTTAAAGCTCAACATTCAGAAAACTAAGATCATGGCATCTGGTCCCATCACTTCATGGCAAATATATGGGGAAACTGTGGAAACAGGGACAGACTTTTTTTGGGGGGCTCCAATATCACTGCAGATGGAGACTGCAGCCATGAAGTTAAAAGACTCTCCTTGGAAGAAAAGTTATGACCAACCTGACAGCATATTAAAAAGCAGAGACATTACTTTGCCGGCAAAGTTTCATCTAGTCAAAGCTATGTTTTTTCCAGTAGTCATGTATGGATGTGAGAGTTGAGCTCCAAAGAATGGATGCTTTTGAACTGTGGTGTTGGAGAAACCTCTTGAGAGTCCCTTAGACTGCAGAGATATCTAACCAGTCCATTTTAAAGGAAATCAGTCCTGAATATTCATGGGAAGGACTGATGCTGAAGCTGAAACTCCAATACTTTGGCCACCTGATGTGAAGAATTAACTAACTCATTTGAAAAGACCCTGATGCTGGGAAAGATCGAAGGCAGATGGAGTAGGGGACAACAGAGGTTGAGATGGTTGGATGCCATCACCGACTCAATGGACATGAACTCTAGGAGTTGGTGATGGACAGGGAGGCCTGGCATGCTGCAGTCCATGGGGTCACAGAGAGTCGGACACGACTGAGTGACTGAACTGAACTGAACTGAACTGAAGTATACAGTTCAGAGGTATAAAGTACATTCACAGTGTTCAGCAACTATTACCACCATCTATCTCCAGAACTTTTTTCATCTTCCTAAGCTGAAACTCGGTACTCATTAAAAAACAACTCTTCATTCTCCTCTCCCTCAACTCCTGACAGTCACCCTTCTACTTCCTGACTCTATGAATTTTGCTGCTCTTGGTACCTCATCTAAGTGGAATTATGCAGTGCTTATCCTTTTGTGATTGGCTTTTTAAACTTAGTATAATGTCCTCAAAGTTCACCCATGTTATCACATGTGTCAGAATTTCCTTCCTTTCTAAGTCTGAAAAATGCTCCATTGTGTGTATGTACAGCATTTTGTTTATCCTTTCATACATCAACGGGCATTTGGGTTACTTTCTCTTTTGACAGTGTGTGTCATGTTTCAGTGAACACTGGGTGTGTAAATATCTGACCGAGACCCTGCTTTTAATTCCCAGAATTAGAATTGCTGGATCATATGGTTATTGTATTTCTAACTTTTTAAGGAACCGCCGCTGCACCACATTTTACATTCCCACTAGCAATGCACAAAGATGTGAACTTCTTCACATTCTCACCAACACTTGTTACTTTTGATAATAGTTTCCTAATGGGTGTGAAGTGGCATCTCTTTGTGATTTTGGTCTGCCTTTCTGTAATAATTGAGCACCTTCTCCTGTGCATGATTGGCTCTTTTCATATCTTCTTTGGGAAATTTGTGAACTTTTAAAGACAGACTAGATTGTCCACA
Organism: Neotragus pygmaeus; assembly: GCA_006410875.1. NCBI lineage: Eukaryota > Metazoa > Chordata > Mammalia > Artiodactyla > Bovidae > Neotragus > Neotragus pygmaeus. The sequence goes on from SJYV01015136.1 coordinate 1,364,973, forward strand.
TCTAGAAATGGTTATATGAACTATATGATCATATGTCTAACCAGAATTCTGTTATTTTTGGTTGGATTTCTACCTTTTTAATGATGGTGAGATTTTCAAAATGCTTTCTATCCTTAGGTTCCAAGTTTATACAGTTAAAGTGTAACTTCCATTTTTGACTCTTTCAGGTGATGGTAGGGATGAAACTTAATGAATACAAAAATTAAAAAAGCACATTTAAAGATAACTTCAGTTTTGTTTATTTTGAATCTATGAGATAACTGCTTTTGGGGCATTGAGGTGGGACAGGCAGTCCACATCTCTTAAAGAATTTTGTAAATGTTTGAAAGACTATCCCAGACTCTCTGAAATTATATATTGTCTTTCTTTAACTTTTATTTAGTCTCTCCAGCTTTTTATTCCTGGCACATTTAAATGTACTAGGACAGTGTTAGTGAATATAGAGCATTCACTCTATTCTTTTTTTTTTAATTTAAACTTATTTATTTATTTAGACTTCTTTTTTTTTAATTTTTTTTACTTTATTCTACTTTACAGTACTGTATTGGTTTTACCATACATTGACATGAATCCACCACAGGTGTACACAAGCTCTCAATCCTGAATCCCCCTCCCACCTCCCACCCCACAACGTCTCTCTGGATCATCCCTGTGCACCAGCCCCAAGCATAGACTGGTGCCTCGTTTCTTACATGATAGTACACATGCTTCAGTGCCATTACCCCAAATCATCCCACCCTCTCCCTCTCCCTCAGAGGCCAAAAGTCCGTTCTATATGTCTGTGTCTCTTTTGTTGTCTCACATACAGGGTCATCATTACTATCTTTCTAAATTCCATATNCACATGCTTCAGTGCCATTCCCCCAAATCATCCCACCCTCTCCCTCTTCCACAGAGTCTAAAAGACTGTTCTATACATCTGTGTCTCTTTTGCTGTCTCGCATACAGGGTTATCGTTACCATCTTTCTAAATTCCATATATATGCATTAGTATACTGTATTGGTGTTTTTCTCTCTGGCTTACTTCACTCTGTATAATAGGCTCCAATTTCATCCATCTCATTAGAACTGATTCAAATGTATTCTTGTGTATATGTACCACTGCTTTCTTATCCATTCATCTGCTGATGGGCATCTAGGTTGCTTCCATGTCCTGGCTGTTATAAACAGTGCTGTGATGAACATCGGGGTACACGTGTCTCTTTCAGAATAGAGATATAATTGATTTTAACCAGAAAAGTTACTATTCATTTAGATTAGGGTAGAAAGATAATTGCAAATGAATTTCTCCTTTCATCTTAAACATTGCTTTTATGCAGTTATATATTATTTTCATAACATTTCTTTTAACTGATTTGAACTGATTAACTGATGTGAAGGTGTTGGGATGGGACTTTCAGTGGCTTCAGTCAAAATAATTTATCTGTTGGAAATGTGTTCCAGGATTCCTCATTACTGTCTTACTCTGAAAGTTTACTAGAATTAATTAATTTGCTGTACACTGTGATTTGTTTGACTTGTACCCTATTGATTTGTTTGACTCAAAGCTCATTATCACTTTATAAAACTATGTAAACCTGTCTGCCATTGATATTTCTTTTCTTCTTCCATAGTAATAGCATGCTGCATTTTCATCAAGGCATATGGCCTCTAGAATAAAGATTGCATTTCCTAGGTTCTCAGGCAGCTAGGTGTAGCCCTGTGATATGTTCTGCCCAATGAGATGTAAACAGAAGAGATGTATATAGTATCTGGGAAGTGCCCTTAAAGAAAGGGAATATACCTTTCTTTTTTTCTTTTCTTGCTCTTCCTGTCTGGAAAGCAGTCATCTTAGCCAGGAGGTGAAAACTGAGTTGTGGATAGCAGAGTGAAAAGGGAATGAACCTGGTTCCTTGATGGTTATAGAGGCAGCATTGCAACTTGATCTGCCTATGTAATTGTATTAGAGAAAAATTAACTTATGTCTTCTGTTTTTTTNTAGCCAGGAGGTGAAAACTGAGTTGTGGATAGCAGAGTGAAAAGGGAATGAACCTGGTTCCTTGATGGTTATAGAGGCAGCATTGCAACTTGATCTGCCTATGTAATTGTATTAGAGAAAAATTAACTTATGTCTTCTGTTTTTTTAAGTTTTTTTGTTTGGAGTAGTTCTAGGTTTACAATAAAATTGAGAGGAAGGTGCAAGTCACTTGATTGTGTCTGACTCTTTGCGATCCCATGGACCCCAGTCCATGGAATTCTCTAGGCCAGAATACTGGAGTGGGTAGCCCTTCCCTTCTTCAGGGGATCTTCCCAACCCAGGGTTGAACCCAGGTCTCCTGCAAGGCAGGCAGATTCTTTACCTGCTGAGGCACCAGGGAAGCCCATGAATACTGGAGTGGGTAGCCTATCCCTTCTCCAGTATATCGTCCCAACCCAGGAATTGAACCTGGGTGTCCTGCATTGCAGGTGGATTCTTTATCCGCTGAGCTACCAGAGAAGCCTGGTAAAAGTCTGGAAATTGAGAGGAAAGAACAGAGATTTCCCAAATATTCCATACCCTACCAACCTTATCAATACTATTCATCAGAGTGGTNTGATGCCATCCAACCATCTCATCCTCTGTCATCCCCTTCTCCTGCCGCCTTCAATCTTTCCCAGCATCAAGGTCTTCTCAAATGAGTCAGTTCTTTGCATCAGGTAGCCAAAGTATTGGAGTTTCACCTTCAGCATCAGTCCTTCCAATGAATTTTAGGAAATAAGTCCAGGCTTATTAATGGCTTATTTACTTTTCCCCAATGTTTCATTGACCAGTTGAGTCTCATACCCCAAACTTACCATAATGGAGGCTGGGAAATATAGGCAGCTAGTCTTCCCAAGATAAAAATGACTCTGGTTTTGGTGAACATACTGACCTGGTTTTGCTGCAGTGTAATTATGCCAATTTTATGTACTGAGAAAACTGAACTTTAGAGAAATTAATTTACCTAGGGTAACATTGTAAGTCTGGTTTGTCTGTCTTGAAAGCCAGTGTAGTATCGCTGCACCTGAAATTCTCTTTAGAAAAATTTAAGGAAGATAAATTTTCAAACTTAGTAACTTTAATAAAACTGTGTAAAGATGTCTTGACAGCAGAAAAAATCAGCACATGTTAGCTTTTAGTAGACAATTCTAGACAAATCTAATACAGTGCTTGAGTTTCAAGACTTAAAAATGTATGATACATATATTTCTTAAATTATATATATCTTTATCTGGCATTCATTATTTCCCCTAAATCATTGTATGGCTTTTTAGAGACATTATGAATTAGGTTATCAAGGTGTTCAGCCAACTTTCTTACAGTGTTTCCGTTTATGTAGCAGTTGGATGGATATATTATCACCATACTTTCTTTTTGATGTCTCGTGATAACTCAGGCTAGGTTGTGGTTTTTACGCTGGCATGAAATTCGGCTGTTATAAATCTGAGCTGTTCACTCAGTAGCCTTAACGCATAGGCAAAGATGCTGACTGATCGCTTGTGTAATGATCTACTGCATTCATTTTTCATGACCCATTTGTTTCACTCCTGAAACCAAAATCTTAAAAACATATTTGAGTCATTTGATACTAACTGGTGTAGAATTTCAGCCATGCATTTTTCTGTGCCCTAAAATTATATAAAATACAGGATGAAGACATGCTAAGAATAAATCTGACATCTTAATCTGGTATAACATTTTTTCCTTTCTAACCTAACAATAGTATATTCAGACATCTATAGTCTGTTTTGATATTTAATTTGGATAAGTGGAAAGTACTGTGAAGTTGGTCTGAGAAATCTTGAATTTAGGTTCTGGCTTTATAAATATTTGTCATAGATTTTGATGGATTGATTCATTCATTCATTTATGCAATATGCTTTGCACATTAATTTATTCAACACACATCTAACAGTGCCTGCAATGTGCTGCCAGTATACAAATAACCTAGAAAGAAAATGGGGAGAGTGTTCTGTAATAGTAACACCTTGTGCTTAGTCACTCAGTTGTGTTTGCCTCTTTGTGACCTCATGGACTATAGCCTGACAGTCTCCTCCATCCATGGAATGTCCAGGCAAGAATATTGAAATGGGTTTCCATTTCCTACTCCTAGTAAACACTTTAAGATCTACAAATCCATGAAGGATCAGGGTAGAGATACATACAGTTATCGTGTAAAGACAAATTAGTCTCCAAATACACTGACTAATAGTAAGACTGAAATATATAAATCATAAAAGGGCATAATATAAAATGTTATATATTTATCCTTTAATGATAATGGAAGAATAACCGGGACATACTAGGTGGTTGTACAAAAGGTCAAAGCTATAAAAACAAGTCCTTGTGGTGCAGTGCATTAGAAGAGGAGAGGGCAGCATGAACAAATTACTGAGACCACCCCTTATCTAGATGGATTTGGATTGTCCAAAGTTGTAGTGACTTTCCTTGTAGCTCAGTTGGTAAAGAATCTGCCTGCAATGCAGGAGACCTGGGTTCGATTCCTGAATTGGGAAGATCCCCTGGAGTAGGAAATGGCAACCCACTCTGGTATTCTTGCCTGGGAAATCCCATGGACAGAAAAGCCTGGCGGGCTTACAGTCCATGGGGTCTCTGAAGAGCTGGACGTGACTTAGTAACTAAACCAGCACCATCAAAGTTGTAATAAAGAAGGAAGACCTAGAGAGGCAATGAGACTACAAGGGGGTGATGCGCACCACACTTCCAAAGAGTGTCTCCTGGTAAATTAGTCTAGTGTAAAGGGATAATGAGTTGAACTTTAGCTCTATTGGTTATCCCAGGCGGTGCTAGTGGTAAAGAATCTTCCTGCCAATGCAGGAGACATGGGTTTGATCTGTTGGTTAAGGAAGATGCCCTGTAGAAGCAAATGGTTACCCACTCCAGGATTCTCACCTGAGAGGTCCGATGGACAGAGGAGCTTGGCGGGCTACAGTCCATGGGGCCACAAAAGAGTTGAACATGACTGAGCACCAAAAAGGATACCTCAATAAAAGACACCAAATTTTTATCCACTGTTCATTAGCAGTGGACAGGATATATATTGATTTATTGTGTTTTTTTTTTAACTGTGCAGATCTGAAATTTTTCTTAAATTAGAAGAGGTTTTTAGTAAAAATTTTTCATAAAAGAAACTAGAGTATTAACCTCTTTTTACTATCTATGTTAGGGTTCATAATGGGTCCGAAGCATGTTTTAGGCATTTAGCCAGTCTAAAACTTACTGAAAATGGGCATAACATGAAATGTTTGCAAAATAGGTGGTATACAGTTGACCCTTGAACAACATAGCTTTGAACTTTGTGGGTTCACTTATATGTGAATTTTTCTTTAATAAATATGTAACTGTACTAATGATCTGAGGTTGATTGAATCTGTGCATGCGAGACTGTGGGTACAGCGTGCTGACTGTTAAGTTATTTCCAATATGCATGGATTAGGGGTCACCTACATAGGTGTCAGCCACCTTTAACTCCTCCATTTTTCCAGGGTGAACTGTATTTTGAAATAACATTTAAGGATTGGCATTTAATGAAGACTCATAATATTATTCAAAGATGCCAAGTTTATTTTGTTACTATCCAGTGTTGCTTTCCTTTGTCTTGTCCTTTCTCCACCTGTCTTTTTCCAGCCTTTTTTTCTTTCGATTCCATATTTTTCTCTCTCCCGCCTTCCTCCCTTTCTTGCCTTACCCTTCTCTATCACTGTTCTTGCCCTCATCTTCACTCGACAAGGTCCTGAAACCTATATTGACTCTACTTTTAATATTGGACTTCAACCTTTACCTAATATTCAGTGGAACTGAAAAATACAGGCATATATTGTTTTGTTGCACTTTTTTTAAAATTGTACTTTGAAAATCTAACTTGTTTTTTTTTTTTAAGAATTTGGTGGTTTGTGGCAATTCTGTGCCAAGCAAGTCTATTGGTACCATTTTTCCAACAACATTTGCTCACTTTGTGCCTCTGTGTCACGCTTTGGTAATTCTTGCAATATTTCAAGCTCTTTCATTATTTTATTTGTTGTATTGATCTATTATCAGTTAAATTTGCTGTTACTATTGCAAAAAAAAATATGATTTGCTGAAGGCTCATATGATGATCAGCAGTTTTTTAGCAGTCAAGTATTTATAAATTAAGGTATGTACATTTTCTTTAGATATAACAAAATTGGATCCGTAATAAACTATACTGTAAATGTAACTCATATGCACTTGAAAAACCAAAAAGATTGTGTGGCTCACTTTATTGCAATATTCACTTTATTGCGATATTTACTTTATTGCTGTGGGCCAAGATTGAACCTGCAGTATCTCAGAGGTATGCTTGTACTCTAAACAGTGCTATGAGAACAGGAGGAGTCAATATTTTCACCAAGGAAGAAAAATGAAATTATGATGCAGCTGGGTCTCTTTTACCCGTGAAACATTCAGACACTTTTTTTAAAAATTCAAAATCAGAGAGACACTCTGTTATTTTTCTTGCCCACGCTAAGCTATCCTAGGAGAATGAAGTGAGGGTGTTAAAGAAATGTTATCTAAATAACTTACCATGTGGGGAAAACTTTAGGTAGGAAAAGAGTTTCTTAAGGCAGCTGTGTCATAAATGCACCACAATGCAGATTGTAAACACTGACTTCAGTTCAGTCGCTTAGTAGTGTCTGACTCTTTGCAACCCCATGAATCGCAGCACGCCAGGCCTCCCTGTCCATCACCAACTCCCGGGGTTCACTCAGACTCATGTCCATCGAGTCACTGATGCCATCCAACCATCTCATCCTCGGTCGTCCCCTTCTCCTCCTGCCCCCAATCCCTCCCAGCACCAGAGTCTTTTCCAATGAGTCAACTCTTCACATGAGGTGGCCAAAGTATTGGAGTTTCAGCTTTAGCATCATTCCTTCCAAAGAAATCCCAGGGTTGAACTCCTTCAGAATGGACTGGATGGATCTCCTTGCAGTCCAAGGACTCTCAAGAGTCTTCTCCAACACCACAGTTCAAAAGCATCAATTCTTCGGCACTCAGCCTTCTTCACAGACTTAGTTCTATAAAAAAGTTTTTGAAAATTTAGATATTATGTCCATTGTGACTTTCTAAAGAAGCAATGTATATTCTTTCTTTAGAATTTTAAACTCTCTCTTGTTCCCTCACCCATAAGTCAAGTAGAGTCATCACTCAGTATCTAAGGCGGGGAATTGGTTCCAGGATCTGCCACCAATACGAAAATCTGTGAATGTTCAAATCCCATAGTTGGTTCTTTGTACCCAAGGATTCTGCATCCTTGAGTTCAGCCAACTCCAGTCATAAACATACTAAATGACCAAAAATTGGTTGAATCCCTGGATGTAGAGACCCTGGATATGGATGGATGACTGTGAATAGATTACTATACTTATTGAAAAAGTGAGAATTTTTCTTCCTCAAAAGACACTTGAATGAGCACAAACCTACTTTTTAGAGTCAGATAGAATGTTTGAAGTGTGCATAACCAACACAATATTGATATTCAAAACGTTAATAGTTTTCTGTGAATCAATAAGAAAAAGTGGTACCCCCTTTCTCAGTGGGCAAAATATTGAACAAGACTTTCAGGAAAGAGGAAATTCAGTTGATTGATTAACTTATGAAATGGTACTCCACCTCATTAGTATCATGAAAAGTTTAGTACAGCTATTGAAGTGTATACACTAGAGTGTCTCAAGTGAAAATGATTTAGAATGATATTTCAGGTTGAGGTTTCTCCTCCTAACTGCACAGGAGCAAGAAGCTAGAGGATGTGGAAAAAGAACCACTGAGGAAAGGAGAATGTATCTGACTCACCCATGGTTGCAAAGGTGGAGCCACTAGAATTCCCAGACAGTGCTGGTGGGATTATACATTGGTCCAGCTACTTTGAAAAACTGTTTATCAGGGTCTAGCATATTGTGGAAGAAAATGGCAACCCACTCCAGTGTTCTTGCCTGGAGAATCCCAGGGACGGTGGAGCCTGGTGGGCTGTCGTCTATGGGGTTGCACAGATCGGAGATGACTGAAGCAACTTAGCAGCAGCAGCAGCAGTATAATGGAACATGTGTATTCTCCTATTAGCATAGTGAGGTAAGTTTTTTGCTTGTGTGTGTGTGTGTGTGTGTGTGTGTAATTTCACTTAAGAAAAGGGGAGTTGTCTAATGATTCTAGACTTAGAAATTTGTAAGATGAAAAAGTTCTGGAGGTCTGTTTCACAGTAACGTAACATGTGCTTAATACTGCTGAGTTGTCCACTTAAAATGGGTAAGATGATAAAATTTATGTTCCTATGTTTTACCACAATCAGAAATGTTTCCTGCTCTGTGCTGCCAGGCTGCCTTAGGGTTAGCTGATCTAAGCTGAACTCAGCATGACTCTGCTTTAAGCAGGTGTCTCTTGGGTTTGGCCCTGTTGGGTAGGTTGGGATCAGATGTGTACTAGCTGTTTTTATTCTGGAGCCCAAGTTTAAAGAGATATTAGCTACTCAGGGAGCACTCATTTCATAGTGATAGCAGAAAATCTGCAGTGCTTCTTTGGCCTGGGCAGGGAACTGGCAAACTATCACTTCTGCTTGCATTTCATTGGCCAACACAAATTCCAATACCAAGCCCAAAGTTTAAGGTTGGGGAATTATAGTTTGCCTTTAATGCAAGCAACTACAAAGTCACATAGCAGAGGAGATAGAACGGGCTAAAGAGCTTCAGCTAAAATGTCAATCTATAGCAGTTAACTATGACCCAACAATTCCACTGGGTAGACCGGATAAAAAATCATATGTTAGTAAAAGGCATATGAAAGTATATTCTTAGCCCGAACCTGGAAATAACCTAAATATCTAACAGTAGTAGAATTGAAGTACATCCATATAATTTGTTACAGAGCACTGAAAATGTATTACAGCCGTTAACACCATGGATAGATCTCATATACATAATTTGAATGAAAGAAGCCCAAATGAAAACAATATACATGTCATTCTCTCTCCATACATTTGAAGAACTGGCCAAATCAATTCATGGTGATGGAAGTTAGAATAATGGCTCTTCACGCAAGGAGGTGAGCAATCCACTTCTAAATATGGTTGTGGACACACAGGTATGTCACTTGTAAATTCAAGTATAGATATTCACTTACTTTAAATAGCATATCTTTGGCAATTTTGTCCTTTCTTCATCTTGGGAAGAGGTGGGAGATGGAAGGAAAACAGATATGCAGAAAAGAATGATCAAAGAAAATGTAAGATGACCTTTCTATTAATACATGGAAAACTATTTGATATAGTGAGAGAAACGTGGTGAATGAAATCAGAAAGCTTGGATTCAAACCTCTTCTCCTGCCCTTTGAGACTGTACAAATTGCTTCTTGTTTCTTATTTTGCATATATCCTTTTATAGAGGTGTTTAATAGTTCCCATCTCTTGCATTGCAGTGAGAATTAAATAAGAAAAGATATATAAAGCACCTATCAAAGATATTGGTTCATTGTGGTGGTTAAACTATGTTGGTGTCTTCTCCTCCTTTTCCTTTTCAAATTCTCAGTTTAGCCCAGATATTGTTGTTGCCAGTGTAGGTTTACAAAAAAATCCAAATTTAGAAACTTATTTTGGGATTGTGTGTTGCATATTCTTTTTATAGGACCAATGATGATTTTGGTTCTTATTAATTTGCTTTCTGATTGTAGTAAACAATAAGAATTTTACATGGATTTCTCATTTTACAAAGCCCCCAGTAATAAACTATGCATCATATTATATTAGAATTGCAGGAAATATTAGATATCATCCAATCATCCATCTCATCTTGAAATAGAAATAGTTGATTCCTAACACTTATAAGTCACACTTAACATAGCTAGTTAGGAAAGAGTTGAGGTATGAATTCAATTCTGGTTTTAGTTATGCTGGCTTTCCATCACATCATGCTGCTAAGTCACTTCACTCATGTCCAACTCTGTGTGAATCCATAGACAGCAACCCACCAGGCTCTGCTGTCCCTGGGATTCTCCAGGCAAGAGCACTGGAGTGGGTTGCCATTGCCTTCTCCAATGCATGAAAGTGAAAAAAGAAAGTGAAGTAGCTCAGTTGTGTCCGACTCTTAGCGACCCCATGGACCACGGCCTACCAGGCTCCTCCGTCCATGGGATTTTCCAGGCAGGAGTACTGGAGTGGGGTGCCATTGCCTTCTCCCCATCACATCATACTACCTGCTTAATATAGGGGCCTGAACATCAGATGCTTCTGATGCTTCTCCATGAGGGTATGGGTCCTTGTACTTCTAGTGCCCAATATAGTAAATGACATGCTGTAGACATTCAATGAATTTAGAATGAGTGAAAAATTTAATGGTATTAAGTTATTCTTTTATATCCCTTGGCTAGAGAGCATATTACAAGTCATATACATTATGCTAGATAAAATATGAATACAGGTTCCAGTAGGTAATGTCTCCAGTTCATTACTATCGTCAGTCTCATCTCTGGCTGTTGCACACATAAATGGTCTGGGTTTTCACTTTCTCTCAAGATCTAGATCAAATTAGGCTACATATCTCCCATCAATCCTAGAGAAGGGAATGGCAACCCACTTCAGTATTCTTGTCTGGAGAATCCCGTGGACTGAGGAGCCTGGCAGGCTACAGTCCACGGGGTCTCAAAGAGTCAAACACGACTGAGCGACAAGCTCACACATACCACCATCAATTCCATGGCTTATAAAGGTACAAAACCCTTTAAAATATTTCTGCAAATTCAGGGGGACATTTTCATGGCTACTTTGGTCTTTGTGCTCTTGTTTCTACCCTTGAAAACTTTACTCTTAATTCTATTGATCTTGATGGAAAATTTCACATTTGCTTTGACTTATACACAACCATAGGCATAGAAATGTTACTCAGAAAAAATTTATACATGAAGTATAACTTCATACATGTATATGTCAAATAGCCTTATTTAAATTTTGGAAAGGGACAAATATCTCAATAATGCAAGTAACTTTAAAAATTTTCCTTATTGTTTTAAAAAATCTTTTAGTCACCCTACACCATGGAATTTCACTGGCCCTCCTTCCCAATCTGTTTAGCCACTGTTCATCTTGGTGAGCTTGCCTGTCACTTGTGGCTGTTCCATCCTTTCTCTGTTTCTAGAGTCAAAAATATCAGTGTTCTTGTCTCATGCAAAGCGAGGTTTTTCTTTCAGTTGACATCTTGAGTAGACTATAGTCCTGGTCCTTGGGTTATGGAGAGTGCTGAGAGGAGTGGAGGTGCTAACTCTTATCTTCTACCTCAAGTCTAAGATGTTTTCCCTTCTCATATCTCTGTGTCACCTCTATTCATTCTATCTTTTTGAAAGGAGTAACTTACCTGATTGATAAAATATGTCTCAAAGATAAACGGAATATGATAGGCTCAGTTTATTTCCCCTGCATATCTTAGACTTGTCTGCACAGAGAGACCCATTTTGCAACAGAATTATGAGTATATTGCACACTACTTAATATCCTTCTTTTTTTCACTTAGGTAGAGGACATTTTCTAAATAGTTCTTTTAAACTTTGAGCTTTTTAAAAGCAACAAACCATGAATTGTGAGGAACCAATAGTATATCTTATTTAACTTATATGCAGAGTACATCATGAGAAACATTGGGCTGGATAAAGCACAAGCTGGAATCAAGATTGCCGGGAGAAATATCAATCACCTCAGATATGCAGATGACACTACCCTTATGGCAGAAAGTGAAGAGGAACTAAAAAGCCTCTTGATGAAAGTGAAAGTGGAGAGTGAAAAAGTTGGCTTAAAGCTGAACATTCANTCTGGCTTATGTCAAGGTCTCATTTACTAGCCGAAAACGAGCAGTATTTATAGTCAAAGGTTACATAAGGTAGTGACGAAAAATGGTTACATCAAGGTGGAGAATCGAAACTTACAATTACACAAAGAAATGAAACTTACCCCCCACCCAACATTCCAGTCCTAGAGTTATCTTTGGTACATAGCAGTTACTTATTTTCCTAGGGGAACATTGTGACCTGGCTTAGGAACATTGTGACCTGGCTTTCTTAAAGCCCCCTGTAGGCATAATGGTTCCAGGAAGCTGCTGGTTTCACGATGATTTATGTTGGCTATTTGTTCGGGCTTGTCCATGCTTGTCCAGGTAATATCGGCCTCATGGCTCCTCACATTTGCCAAATTTGATCAAATCTCAGTCCTCATCTTACTTTTCCTGTGAACAGAAATGAGCAGAGCTGATGACTTTTTTTCTTGAAATACTTCTTTACTTGATCTCTTAATACTTCTAATAGTGATCCTCTCAGTGTACTCATCTTGAAAGTCTCTTACTGATATCTTTAACTTTGGGACTTCTGAGCAAGGGAATGTTACAGGCTCTAGCTTTCTTCCTCTTTATTTTAACTCACTGTGTGGTTGATCACATCCAAGATCACAGCGATAAATAATTTAAGTACTTTGTGTTTTCTAACTCAACCTTTGCTCTGAATTCTAGACTCATATGTATCATTGTCTATTTATATCCCCACCTGGATGTCTAATGAACAAAGTTAAAATGTCTGGAAGTGGACTCTAGATTCACATCCATCTCCCAATATACCTGTTCCATCTATAATTAATTTATCTCTGCAAGTAGAAACTCACATCTCTTAGTTTCTTAGGACAGAAAAATTAGTCACCTCCTCTCTCATGCCTTACATCTGAATCTTCACCAAGTACAGCAAATCTTCTTGGCTCTAGACTTGAAATAATTCTGAAACTTGGCTTCTTGAATAATCATTATTACTATTACCCTTTTCTAAGTCAAATACTCAGTAAACACAGATATTCAAACACATGTATTATATATCTATCTCTCCATCTATCTACACAACTTGAATTTACACACAAACACTTTCAATGGCTTCAAGATGTACAGCTGAGTTTAAGAAAATATTTAATTTATTGGGGCTGGTTAGAATCCATACTGGTATAAATCAATCATAGAGTACCTATAATTCATAATTGAGAACTAGTTATTTTTCCCCCTTTGGGCTTACCCATTTTCCTATTAGGTCAAAACCAGAATATTTCTGGGCTGGGGATCAGAATAATGATTTGTATAACAAGTCATATGACATGGATATATTTGCTGTACCACTTTGCTTCAGTTTTCTCAGCCACAAAATAGGCCCTGAAATATATTCATCATTAGCCTTAAAAAAAAAAAAAAAAAGTGGCTTCTTGGAATAACAAGAGGAAAATATTTTGAGAATCTGAAAGAAAAAGATCAAGATACAGTTTAAAATATTATATACCAACTGGGGATCTTGGAGGAAAGCGATTCCATTTCTCACCTCTTTTCCCCCAGCTCTGCTTCCCTGTGACTGTGCAATTTAACACCACAATCTGATGCCCAAGAAGTAAACTTGTGCACTATCTATTCATCCTACCAATCAAAAGCAGGGTAAAATGCAATCCCACCTGGGAAACGAGACTAAAAAAAAAAAAAATTGATTCAGTTTGGAGAACTGGGGGAGGAAGAGAACTATTTGAAGATTATTAATATCAAAGACTTAATTTTGTCATTTTACAGAGTTGAGTTAATGGATTGAACTTGTGGCTGTTTAATGTAGTTTTGTCAGGAAGTGATGTGTCAGAATTTTTACATCTGAGATACTTGCTGTTTTAAGCTGACTGGAAGCATCAATCATAGGTAAAATTTTCCTGCTGATAGTTCTCTTTTTCTCTCGTTATCAGAAAAGAAGAATTTATATGTGATTTTTCAATGGAAATAGGAGGAGAAGAAAGCCAGCTCATTTCAAAGACACTTTAAAGCTGCCTGCATTTCTGTTTAACTTTGAAAACAAACTTAAAACTGATATTCTGAATTCTATTAGCAATCATGACTGCCCAAGACCCTATTATCATTCCTTACATCTTGACTTAGGTGTTGTAACATGAAACCCTCCAAAGTATGATGTTACGTTTTTGGGGGATTGGAGTCTGCAGACTCTGAGTGAGAGAAAGGAAGTTAACTTTTTTATGGACTTAGTAGGTTCTGAACTCTGTTCTAATTTGGCTCTTTGCATTCAGAGTTTATCTCATATATAATCATCACGGTAATTATTTGAGATAGGTGTTAACATTTCCCATTTAACAAATGAGGTTACAGAGGCTCTGAGAAATTGAATGACTTGCCCAAGGTTATTCAGCTAATAAATAGCAGATTCAAGAATGAAGCTCAGATCTTTTTCTTTCAAAGCCTGAACTCTGGCATAATCTATTTATAGTTAGGATTACTTTCTGAAAATTATGAAGTGAATATAGCCCAATTTTAGATATACATTTGCAGTTATTAATTTTAAAATGAAATATGCAAACAGAAAAAGAATAGAAATCTACCCAAATTAGTGTGATTTAATACCAAATGGATTAACATGGGATTCAGAAGACATTCTTTTTGGTCTCAACTGTCATACTAACTAGCTTTGTAACCTGGGGCATCACTTGGGACCTTAGATTTCTCATCTGTAAAATGAGGATATTGAACTCAATGATCTTTATATCATTGCTAGCATAAAATATTCTGTGCTTCTGAGTGGGAATTAGTTGCAATGCATTTTCCTTGTCTCAGAATTATATTAGTAAAGCAAATGAAGGGGAAAAAAATGGACAGGGGAACAAAACCACTTGCCACACTTCTATGCCATTGCATAATCTCATTAAATTCCTATAACCAACCTGGGTGTCCAGTTTCACTGAAGGAAAAAGACTCAGAAGTAAAGCAGTTTATTCAAGTTCACTAGCAATACAATACTGGAGTGTTTGAAAAGTTTAGCTGGAGGGAAAAAAAAGTCCTGTTACCATTCCGTGAAACAAAGTGCTTTGAAAGTCTTTCTTACTTGGAGTAGACTCATGTGATCAAATAAAGTTAGGTAAATATTGGTTCTAATACGCAAGGCACCCCTTTACTGTATAGTTTCCATGTGAGTAGAGCATGTTTATGCAGTGAAGGAAAGGAAATTTGATCCTGCATGTTTCCAAATGTTTATGAATGCCCAAATCTTAGTTCTTAATGTAGTGAACCAAATTTATTACTTTGAATGTTTCTTCAAAATATGTACCTTAATTAACTCTTTGCAAAGTGATATAGAGGAGAGCAACTATTGTACAATACAGTTTTAAGCATCTGTTCTTGTTGAGATCAGTATAGAAAAGTAGGAGGAAAATAAAGCCCAGTGGAGGTTGGAGAGGTAGGGAGAGAGGCTGGGGCAGGCCTCACAGGGCTTATTGGCCAACCTGAGGATTTGTTATCTTTTCCTTAAGGAAAATAAGACATTTTTTAAGGCTTGCATGATCCAGATTGAAATCCAGAAAGATAATTGAGCTGCACTAAGAATAATGGTGTTGGAGAAGACTCTTGAGAGTCCCTTGGGCTGGAAGGAGATCCAACCTGTTCATCCTAAAGGAAATCAGTCCTGAATATTCATTGGAAGGACTGATGTTGAAGCTGAAACTCCAATACTTCAACCACCTGATGCAAAGAAGTGACTCATTGGAAAAGACCCTAATGCTGGGGAAGATTGAAGGCGGGAGGAGAAGGGGATGACAGAGGGTGAGATGGTTGGATGGCATCACCGACGCAATGGACATGAGTTTGAGTAGGCTTGGAGAGTTGGTGATGGCCAGGGAAGCCTGGTGTGCTGCAGTCCATGGGGTCACAAAGAGTTGGACACAACTGAGAAATTGAACTGTAGAATAATGGTGGGTTTAAATGAAATTCAGTCAGTTGTGTCCAATTCTTTGCAACCCCGTGGACTGTGTCCATGGAATTCTTCAGGCCAGAATACTGGAGTGGGTAGCCTTTCCCTTCTTCTGGAGATCTTCCCAACCCAGGGATCAAACCCAGGTCTCATTTCAGAGTCTCTAGAGAGGGTCAGATGAACTAGTCATGATGGTATTGCTATAAACCAGGTAAGAGAAAAGATGACATACATTCAGATAGGTATGTCATATAGATAGAGTGAGGTGGATTGACTTGATTGACAAATATATGGGAAATGAGGCTGACAGGACTTGAATTTAGTTGTTGAAGCAAAATAACTCCTACATTTCTCTCTCATGCAACTGTATGACAGTTCTGGAAAGGCACCAGGTTGAAAGGTTGATCATAGTGGGAAATGGATATTTCAATAAATACTTAGTGTGGTGCTCTGCAGCTGAAATTTCTTCTAAAGAATGCTTCCTGATATAGCCTCTTGTTAATGCCACTATCCTCCTTAGAACACAAAATTCTCATGAAGAGAATGAGTATAATAAACATAATGATGTATATTTGAGAGAAAAAAGTCTTGATAACTTATTATTCTCTATTTCATTCTAGCATTTGTACTTTCCCCTTAATAGGCTTGTCACAAAATGTGAAATCCCATTTATTGTGGATAACTAACAGCTGGCATTTCTGAAGAATGAGAGAAATACAGGTGCCTTTGACTTGATGAGAAGCATTAAACATACATGATTATCAACTTTTTTTTTATTGTCATGGAAGTAGTTAGGTATTCGGGGGCTTAAATGTATTCAGGGTTACTGACTCTGTAGTTTTGGTCAAGAAGGTGTATCCTGTTCAGTTGTCTGTATGGCTTAACTCTTGATATCTTTTGGATGGAATGCTCATCTAACATTTTTGCAATGGGCTTTAGAAGGTACTTTAATTCTGGCGTGGTCCTGGCATTGTCTCTCGGCAATTTCCATTTGAAATTGGGACTCCTAGAAATTGATCTACACTTGCAGAAGCTCTTACTGGAAACACTTCCAAACTCACTTTATATGCTCTAGGTGCATGGTTAGTACAATGTCTATTTTCTAAGCTCTCCAGCATTTTAGATCTTATGCTGTTGTAACTGGGAAGGGTTAACTTTGAATTTGTACTGGATCTCATTATTTGACATTAACCCTTCTTTTGCTGCTTTTGTTATTATAAGCATACACAATGGCCTGCCTCAGGGGAGATAACCTGAGCCCCAGCCCTGAAGGACTGACTATAAGGAAGTAAAACTAACACATTCCCTGACTGCAGCTTGCCCTTCTAGGGAAATTTGCAAGGATTGAATAGTCTTTTTTCTTTGTTTCCTTACCTCCCTACCCACCAAAATGCTCTGCNCGACCCCATAGACGGCAGCCCACCAGGCTCCCCCATCCCTGGGATTCTCCAGGCAAGAACGCTGGAGTGGTACACTGTGTACTTTCAAGTGTTATCCTGTTTATTTCCTAATGAAACGCTCTGAGACAGGTACCATTTTTCTAGCCATTTGACACAAAAATGACAACTCTGGATCTCTATTTTTGTACCTTGTTACCGCCAAAGCATTTGTGTAAGAGAGGAAAGTGAAAGAGGTGGAGGAAAGAGAGAAGAGGGAAAAGGAAGGGGATTACCTCAGTTATTTCAGAATAAGGAAATGCTATTATAAACACCTGCCAAGAATCATAGCTCTCTGTATATTCGGTCATGTTGATTCTCCTCATGACAGCTGTTTGAAATGTTCACTCTGTTCTTCTGCGCCTGTTGGAAGAGTGGACTCCACAAGTGACCGGAGAGAGCCAGAAAACATAGAACCCAGAAATCTGTCGAAGGGGACTCACTCAAGTCAGTCTACAGAGGAACCTACTTAGCTAAGAAAATCTGCCCCATAGAGTCATAGAAATAAATCATTCTTCTGGGGACACAAACATGTGGTTGAAATATCACCAAAATACAAGACTTCTTCCTAGAGTTCTCCCCAGAGTAATGAGAACTTTTACTAGTCTCCTTTCACAGTGCCACTCCGCTGGCTCTTAATCTTCAGATACTAGTTAACACTGGGCGACTGCCTACTTCATTCTCAGTACTGTGCTGCATATGAAGGATCCCAGATGAAAAGCATTTTTAAGCAAAAATTAAATGTAGACCTTGAATAAGTAGAAGGGACAAAGAAACAGTAGGTAGAAAGGAGAAAATATAGGGTACAGAGGATGTGGGGAAGACTTTATCCAAGCTTAGATTTGTCTAACTTTGCCAGTCTGTGATGTTTAAAATCAGCACACCAAAATATTTTATATTTCTTGTTCAAGCCCCATTGTATTCTAGAGATTAGATTTCATGTATTTTGTGAAATACCACCAACATTGTGATTTGGGGAATATGGAATAGGGCCCAGAGATCTGCATTTTAAATAAAGCCTTCCAAGTAATTCCACTAAAGTAGGAGCATCAGTTGTCTACAGAAATCAGTTTTTGTCTACACTGTGTCTTCATTAAGGAACAATAGTCAGCCAAGTCGCAAAAGTAAAAGGGATTTAAGTAGAAGAAAATACACTTGTCTAGATGAGTAGTCATTGGGGGCGTAAGTTTCCAGTGAGTTATACTTGAGAATTGACTTGCTGCCCATTTTTAGTTTGGATGAAATGCTGCATGCCAAAAAAAAAAAAAAAAAAAAGCCCCAGTCTTTTTGCTGTCGCTATTAACAGTCAGAAGCATATGCTGTCCCCTGGAAGTTAAAATTTACAAGGAGATCAGAAAGTGGGGATGGTGAGTAAGGTGGGAGGTGAAAGCACTTTCATCGAACAGCTCAAGATTGGAAATGTTAGAAGGTCATTCACTCAGGTACAACACTTTATTTTTATCTCCTCCCTGGAATATTTAGATCTGACCGTTGTGCCTGACGGCTTCTCTCCCAGAGCTGCCATGGGCTGCCTTAAAAGGAAAATGCTTATGTAAAGCAGACAAGTGTGGGAAGGCAGGCATCAGCTTCACAGACCAAGGAGCTCAGCAATTCCACCCACTGCTTCTTTCCCGGAGCAAACTCCCAAGAGATGCTCTTCTAGCGAGATGTCTGGTGCTTTACAATGCTTCCCCAGCCCTGATGCGATGATTTCCTCCTGATAGCTTAATTTTATTAGATCATAGGAGCACAGCCTGGAAATGTGAAAACACTTAAAGGGAAAGAGAAACTTTCAAAGCAGCTGTTTAATGTAGGGTTTAAGGGGAAAAAAAAGAATCTGGGAGGGGAGGGGGAAAAAAAAAAAGAAAGGAAACATCTAAATCTGAAACCTTAGAAAATAAAAGCTATTTAGGCAGGCTCCTTTTCCCTGTATGAGTAAAATATTCATGAATTTCGCTGCTATGGTATTGTATGCTGGATGCAATCAAGACTCTTCTGCAGAGTAGAAATCATTGAAAAGCGTACTGTTACCTTACAATGCTTCATGGAAAATCCATGAAATCTGCATTGCAAGGCACTGTCTCTTCCTGTAGCAATGTTGCTTCATAAGTTTCCAGGAGAAGGAGCAATGATCTTTACTTTCTGTTATGCTATTCATAACAAGATGCCTGAGGGAGGTAACTGGCTGCTGATGGGAAGATAAAACATAGAAAAGGGGTGAATGATCTCACACATAGCCTAGTCAATATCAGTGCCCTATGATTCAAGCCAGAGAAACATTTGGTGATCTAGAAAGCAGGTATACCTCTTTACGAGGTAGAAAGACAACTCCAAAGGCAGTCCATGTCAAAAGAGAGCTCTTTCCCATGGTGATAGTTCACACAGCCTCTTTGAGCCACGAAGAAGTTGTTCTTTCTTGTGTCCATCCATCTCCCCATCCATCCATCCTTCTTCCATCGATCTATGTGTTCTTGTATTTATCTGTTCATTTAGTGAATGTTTAGAGTGCCTATCCTGTTTGATGCACTGTACACTAGAAACAAAGGGATGGATAAAATTCCTCCATCTCGGCTGCTGACTAGAGCAAAAAATACACCATCTAAAAGTTGTTTTTTATTTTTATCTGAGGAATATCCTTGGAGCTATAGCCTGGGAGGCAACTTCTCTGCTCTGAGATGCTGTTCCAAAGAGATAAGAGAGGAACCAGATGTATAGGAATTTTTCCTGAGGGAAAAAAATCCCGCATAAGGGAACATCAAACATAACTACTAATCACAAAAACCAGGCCTCTCAAGTAAATGAGTTTAGTGCTTTTCTATGTGTGAGAAGATCCAAAAATCTGAACTCATTAAGATAAATCCTTTGTGCATCTCAGGTATCTAGGGCTGGTATCCTGTTTTTCTCCATCCCTTCAGGGTGCACTGCCTTTGTGGGCTGCTGTGGCTAATGGCTTGATGGTGAGCAACATTTGTTGTTTACTGAAATGGCAGGCAGTGTTCTTTGTTTACTAAACCCCTCACATTTAAATAAAAAGATGTACTGACATATTTCTGGTTAAAAATAATAGACTGAGCACGTAGTTTATCAGAAAGATGGTCAGAACAGGAGAGGATGAGTAGTAAGTACTTTATCATTTATTTTATTTTTTGCCTGTGCTAGCTCTTTGTTGCTTTGTGAGGGCTTTCTCTAGTTGCAGGAAATGGGGGCTATTCTCTAGATGTGGTGCCCAGGCTTTTCCTTCAGGTAGCTTTTGTTGCACAGCGAGGATTCTAGGGTGTGCAGGCTTTAGTAGATGGGGCACATGGACTTACTTGTTCCATGGCTTGTGAAACCTTTCTGGACCAGGGATCGAACCCATGTCCCCTGCACTGGCAGGCAGATTCTTCAGAGTAGTAACTAGTCTAGAAGTCTCTAGAATGCAGACTAGTACATGGACAGCAGGGAGGTCTAAGAAACCACCCAATTTATTTGTAGCGACCTTTGAAGGGCTCAGGTGATGCTTAAATCTTAAGAAATGGCTGAAAGTTTGCTTAAGAAGCATTTAGAACACCAAAAGTATCTCCATCCCATCCCACAGACAAAGCAATGGTCTTTCTACCTCTAGATAGAACACATAAGGGTTTCTTTCTCTGGTGAGTAATACCAGAGGATCTATGTACTGTAAACGCAAGCCACAGTGAAGAACAGTCTTCCCTATTGAAAACAGGCCGCATTAGTACTAAATTATATCCTGAAGG
The DNA here is from genome assembly GCA_006410875.1 of Neotragus pygmaeus. Lineage (NCBI taxonomy): Eukaryota > Metazoa > Chordata > Mammalia > Artiodactyla > Bovidae > Neotragus > Neotragus pygmaeus. The sequence goes on from SJYV01015136.1 coordinate 1,385,909, forward strand.
TTGAGACCTTCATTCTTCTGTTGTCCTCTGTCAGCTTTTTGGACACCCAGAGCTGGGTATGCACAGACCAGCCAGATGCTGAGAAATGTTTTCTGTTGCATCTAACAACCTGAATGAGTTGACATGGGGGATTCACTAACTTTAAGAATAAACAAGTCAACACTGTTTGTCACTTCCATGTGCAAAAAAGACCACCCACCATCCACAAGCCCTATCCACAGCATGTACTTCTATTCAGATGTTAATTTTCACACTTTTATGTTGTGGGGGGAGCCAGAGATCAGGTTAGAAGGAAATCTCTAATATGAAAAGGACCAAAACAAATAAAGAATTAAAAAAGCATCTTGAGAAAGTAGCCTCTTGAGAAAATAGCCTCTTTATGGGAGAAAAAGAATATTAAAACAAAACTATAACAAACTGAGATAGGAGAGAAGGTACTGAAATTACTGGAAAAATAAAAGTTCTCAGGTGGTGCTGGAAACAAGGGTGTCATTCTAAACCTACACTGTGCCATGTAGCTGCACTCTACAGTGATCACTGGCCACCTGTCCCTATTTAAATTTGACGAGATTAAAAATTTCCTTTCTGAATATTTGATGAATGGAATCATGTCAGTGCTAACAGAGTGGTGGAGGAACACTGAAGAAGGTGTTAGTATCTTTGGCTCAGGAAGCTGAAAAGGAGCCATTTCATCCGAGTCAAGCTTTGACAAGTTGAAAATGGGTAGACAACGTCCTGAGTTTGAGACCAGCCAAGTCTTATGGCCCGTCAGGCTTTGGTCCTCCCTGTGCCCTTTCCTGTGACTTGAGAGTTTGAAGAGGCTGTAAAAGCAGAAATGAGTGCTCTGGGGACGGATGCAGAAGTAGGAAGCCTGAGAAGACCGGAGGACGTAATGTTAAAAAAAAATTGTGAGTTGTTGGTTAGTTGGAAACAGAAGTGAACTATTGTCAGATGAGCCTTGGGTAAGAGTATAAAAGACCACAAAGAACACGGGTAGTGTGACCAGTGTTGTAAAGGTGGAGTAAAATCTGTTTGGTTTAGTTACTCTTCACAGAATCATGTTCTAACTCTGGCTATTATATGTTTAGCAATCCATTCAAGTATAAGGTTCACACCTGCATGATGTAAAATAGTGTTAAAATACAGATCAAAAAACAAACAAGAAAATGTTGCTCCGTCAAATTACATTCAAAACTGTCTATGGCATCTCACCTGTGTTTTGTTGAGAGCCACTGTTTTCTGGACAGTGATCCACAAAATAAGAAGATAGAAAGGACCAGAAGGGCAATTGTCAGATGGATTCAAATAAACTTTAAGGCAGGGAAAGAATGAGAAGATGAGACACATGAGTCAGCAACAAGTTTCTGAAGTAAAACAGACAAAAATTGGGGCTTTCTGAAGTCTTTCTTAACAGATATAGGTGTAATTTATCATTCATAACTGTTATGAATAAGAGCAAGTTAAAAAATGAAAGCATAAAGATATTCATGATCTTATTTCTAACACAACAGAAGTATTATTGATAATAGCAGGGGTTTAATTTTAAGACTGCTTATTTATGATATTAATAAATTTAGCATATTTGCAATTCATATTAGCACCTTTCAGGATTTAGACATTGGATTAACTATACAATGTGTCATTGGTCCTGTTAGAGTATGTCTATTGCAGGATTCATTAATTTATTAAGCGTGCTTTGAGTAATGATTAAGAGTTATGTTTCTATACTTTAAAGACAAACATGCCTAAGACAAGGTATTTGTCCATCATTGAAGATAAATAGGGAGATATTTTGACATTAAAGTATGTATGTTTGCACGTGTGATGGGAGAGAATTCAACTATTTGTGGTAGTTGATAAAATTTACTAAACTACTTTTCAGTTGCAGACACTATGCTATGTTCTTTAGTCATTTAAACCATTTTGATAAGGAACTATGACTGTTTTTCTTTGAGCATCAGATGAAGTTGAGGCTTTATCCGTTTAATAGGTACCATATTCTGTGAAGTGAAATGTAAAGGGATTGAAGTGCATCGTGAACAATTAGTAAATTATTTAATTTGGTTATCTAGAAATAATACATTTATTCAACAATTATTCATGATCACTTGCCAAGAGATCAGCTCCATTCTAGAAGCTCCAAAACAAAACAGGCTAAATAGGTTTTCTTATATTCTAACAGGAGAAATAAGATAACAAATAAGCAAATAAATGGATATTATGCCAGGTGGTGATAAGTGTGCTGATGGAAAATGAAGCAGGCCTGGGCACTTTTTAAGGGAATTAGAAAAATAAAGCAGAGTGAGCCTCCACCCACTTTATGTGTTTCCAGGCCTATGAAGGTATCCAGAGGAAAGTGCCACTGGCCTTCTAGCAGCATTCCTGCGCTGATGGGCTGACCAGCATTACTCTCCTCCTGCCTCTAGAGGGCAGTTCACAGCAGTGTGACAGCTGCTTCTCTGAAAATGAGTCGTCTTAGGAATAAAGTTATATTTACACATAATAAGTTCCAGATATGTGCTGTACATCATAGTTCCTATAGTTAACGTAAGATTTTGAGCACTTAGCATGAGATTTGCTCTCTGCTAAGAGAGCAAATTGCTCTCTATGCACACTAATTGCTAATTGCTCTGTACACAGAGAGAGAGGGGGAGAGAGAGAGGAAATAAAAACCAACGGAGGCACACAGGGAAACGTTTGGAGGTGATACATGTATTACCTTGATAGTGGAGATGGTAATGTGAGTGTATACATGTGTCCAAATTATGTACATTAATTATGTGCATTTTTGGCATACTGTTTATACTTCAATATAGCTGGAGAAATAAAATGTTTAAAAAGGAATCTCTCTGAGCTGGATTGACCAAACTCCTGGGTGATAGCCAGTAGCATCACACCTCTGGTCGCCCCCCTCAGTTGCCTTCTGCCCTGTCCTGGATAGGGGCTTCTCCTAAAACCAAGAGATCCTGAATCCCCCCAGTAAAACCTGCTGGGGGCACTTCCCTGGGTGTGTTGATTTCATCAGTTCCTGGATCTTCAAGATCCCCCTGTAGCCACGGAAACACCTGTATACACTGGGTCAGAGGACTACACAGGATAGGTTATATTTCCCTGAGGTAAAAATGTGAATTTATATGTCAGATGTGTACTCTTGTGATTTTTCATGTGGGTTTTAGTCTCTCAAGAGGTAGAAGTAAGTCCCTTGGGGAGTGGGGCCATGGTTTTTCCTTTTTTTTTAATTACCTCCATTCCCTTTCCTCCCTCTCTTGTGCTTTGAGTACAGTCTGTTGCCATTCAAAGAGGTCTACATAATTATTCAACAAAACTTTCTGAGTATGTACTGTAATCGCCGCCCCCCGCCCCCCACCGCCCCCAACATAGTTCATGGCTTTAGAGTTGCAAAGATGTGGACAGATTGGTTGCTGCCTTTGAAAAGCTCGTAAACTGTGAACATAAAAACAATAAATGTATGGATAGCTATGGGGCATCTAAAGGCAACCTATGGACAGGAAAATTATTGTGGTGAGAGCTTAAAAGGTCAATGTGAGCTTAGGCTCAGGGCAAAGTTAATTTGTGAATCATGAACTATGACAATGAAGATCAAGAATTGGAACTGAGGAGACTTTTCCCAATGTGTGGACTGTCATAAACAAAGGCATAGCTTCTGGAAAGTCTTAAACATATGTGGAACATAGAATGTGCATCAGCCTGGCTAAGTCACAGTACTAGGAATGAGGGGACGTGAGATCAGATAGGCTATTTGTTAAAAGAGGATGTGGAAGAAGGATCTAGTTTTATGCTGATAAGCAGCAGTAGCTGATATCCATTTGTAAGTTGAAAATTCATTTAGGGAAATGAGAACATTAAAAACATCTTAGCGTTTACAACTGGTGGTCATTTATATGTTGTTCTAAAATAATAGTAATAACCACTCTAGCGTATAGAACAAAAAAGCTAACTATGGCCAATCTGCAACTCAGTTCCTGGTGAGGATGGCTCAAGCCCCTAGAACACATCTGGAATATGGTGGTCTATCTCCCACTCCTATGTGTGTGAAAACACACACCCACACACACTTGATTCTGCTCATATAGGACCTTCTTTATGTGATGGAGATCTCTTTCAAGTGTGAGCAGATGAAGAGCCTTAGTTCACAGACAAACAACTTATTATCAAATGTTAATCTTTCTTAAAAATTTTTGTTTAATAATCCTCTTATATCCCCTCCCTTCTTGCAACCCTTCTTTGCTCTCTCCTTGGAAATAAAAACTATGAGTAAAAAAATTAGCACAAAAACTGTCATGACTCTCTGACCTCATGAACAGAGATTCTCAACTTCTCCACGCCTGTCTCCTGGCCACTTTGAGAACTATGGGTTCCCCTGCAGTGAGGGACCACTTAGCTGGGAACCGAGGGAGGAAGATTCTGAGGTCTGTAAGTTGCTCTCTCCCTGACCCTGTAGCTCTCCAGGTTTGCCTACCAAGTTGCTGTACCTAGTAAATACAGTAAAGGGAGGCGTGCTTGTCCCATAAATTATTCTGAAGATAGAGTTGCAGAAATAAAGAGCCTGTTAAACATGCAGATCTGGAGGCCACTGGGTAACAGCAGATTCTTCGCTTAATTTCTTTTGCTGGCAAAGCCATCTCTTCATCTCTTCCTCCCTGCACAGACTTCTGTTTATCTCTAAGGGTAGCCTTTGCCCATGTTTTTATTTTTGAATGTCATAATGGTAAATTGAAAACTCTTTGGGTATCTTAATGAAGTGGATGATTCAAACACATTATATCTATTTCAGAATCACAAATCCTGCCTCCTGGTTCAGGAAATTTCTAGACTTCTCTCTGGACACTCTAGAGTGCTTAATTTCAATAACCCAGTATCTCTGTAGAAGGGCTTTTGTGTGCTTTCAGAGCGCTTGTGGCTGTTCGATTTCAGTTACACTCATTTATCTGCTCATTTTCTCCATCTCTGATTTGTAGAACTCAGCATTCTCCATAACACGGATGTTGGCAGAGGGCTCGAGGCCAGTCTGTCCTGTCTACTGTGGCTGGGTTAAGTCCCTCTGTGAGGAGGGCTGGGAGAGTTCTTTTTTCTCCACCAAGGGCTGGGTCTGAATGTTCACTGCTGCCTATGCAGAACTCAGCCTAAATGATATAGGACGTGAGGGGGCGGCAGCCAGTACAGAGCAGTGAAATAAATTACCATATAGATCATGTTCTGGTGGCTAAGATAGAAGGGATGTGTGTAATGAATCAAAGCTGCATGGGGTTCTGGTGCATGGTGATAGTGAGGGAGACAGAGTCCTCCGCGGCTCATCCTGCGCGACAGAGGGCCCTGTGTGGGGAATGTGTGAGTAAGCAGAAAGTGCTCAGTGATGTGACAAGGGAAGGCGTTCGTGAGGGCCTGGGAGGCCTCTCGTTACTTTAGTGGGGATCCGTTATTTCTCTAGCCCAGCACTTTGACTCTCTGGTGGGGACATCTCCTCCCCTGGCATCCACAGCCTTGCACCGATTCAATTTTTGAGCCTTCCTCTCTCCTGCCGGTCTCAGCCCATCACCCAGGTGGGCACATGGCCTCCCTCTCTCCCTCAACCTGAATCTTGAGTGGAGATATCTCATGATGCAAGCAGTCTGCAGCTCATGTGTCCTGATAGCAGAGCCCGAGGACACGGCCCATTTGCTTCTGCTCTCCAGAGTTAACCTGGTTGCTCTCTATGCTTGAGCCCTGGCTCTTCCGGTTCCTTTTGATTATGTAAGCTGACATGTATGCCAAGAATACCTTTTGTGCTCAAGTTAGCTTGGGTCGGTTTCTTTTGTTTGCAACAAACTGTTCCAGTTGTTGAAATTTTCAGAATATCAGGGTCATCAGTTTCTTTTTAAAAATTTTTTTATTCGATTTATTATTTTTTTAATTGGGAATGATTGCTTTACAATATTGTGTTGATTTCTGCCATAGGTCAACGTGAGTCAACCACGTGTGCTATGGACTAAGCTGCTTCAGTCATGTCCCACTCTGTGTGACCCCTCTTGGACTGTAGCCTGCCAGGCTCCTCTGCTCATGGAATTCTCCAGGCAGGAACACCCTGGAATGGGTGGCCATTTCCTCCTGCAGTAGATGTCCTCCCTGTCTTGAACCTCCCTCCCACCTCCCACCCATCCCATGGCTCTAGATTGTCACAGAGCACCGGGTTTGAGCTCCCTGAGTCATAGAGTCCCACCGGCTCCTCAGTTTCTTGGTGGTGTGTTGTGCCAGCAGGTAGGCTATTTGGGTAAAGGTTATCTGCATGCATCTCTTGTAGTTAGACTGGAAGAGAGACATGGGAAGAGGGTATTGTTCTGACAACTTCTGTAAAGAAAAGAGACAAAACACGCCCTCCTGTGGATGATATCACAGAGAGTTTTCTAAGGCTAATTGTAGGACAAATGTATGAACCGAATTCTGCTTCCTCTGAATTTGTCTGTGGCAGAGTGATCATTAATCCTTCTTCTAGCTGATGTAAGAGTTAGGTGGTATTGTTAAATGTCTGACAAGGGTCTTGGTATATTGAAGGTGCTTCATTAACAGTTAATCCTTAATCTCCCAACTTCCCTTGGATGATTCTGCTGCAGCTGGCACATTAAACAGTGCATTGGGATCAGATACGTCTTGTTTCCAGCTTCTTCTTTACCTGGGCAGCTTTCCATAGTGGGTCACGATGGGGAGTGTTCAGATACATGAAATATATTGTCAGCAATCATCACAGCAAAAGTCTTTTAAGAAACTGGTTTAGAGATGATATATGTACAATATGTTATATCAATTTCGTGGCCAAGGTCTGACTGGATGTAGGTATGAATTATATCCTATTAACATGATTATCTTCACTTCATTTTACCTCTAAAATCCATTGCTAATGAACAATCCCCCAGTCATGTCTCCATCAGGGGCCAGTGAGAGATCTGTACTGGCCCTCCCATTTGCTTGCAATAAGTGAGCACTGCTGCTGTTTTGTTCTGTGTTGCAGTCATAATTCAGTTCTGCTGCTCTCCTTGGTCCTGATGTGAGGAGGCACACTGTATCGTCCCATTGCCCAACACCCACCTTCTCCTGAATTCATGTATTTCTCGGTTTTCATGCTGCAAGGCAGTCCTGATTGTCTTGAGTCAGCCTGTTCAGTTTTGAACTCTCTCCCTCCTCTTTGAGGCTTCCCTGATAGCTCAGTTGGTAAAGAATCTGCCTGCAATGTGCAAGACACTAATTTGATTCCTGAGTCAGGAAGATCCCCTGGAGAAGGGATAGGCTACCTACTCTAGTCTTCTCGGGCTTCCCTTGTGGCTCAGCTGGTAAAGAATCCGCCTGCAATTCGGGAGACCTGGGTTCAATCTCTGGGTTGGGAAGACCCTCTGGAAAAGAGAAAGGCTACCCATTCCAGTATTCTGGCCTAGAGAATTCCATGGACAGTCCAGGGGGTTGCAAAGAGTCAGATACGATTCAGTAACGTTCACTTTCAGTGGCTCAGTGGTAAAGAATCTGCCTGGCAATGATGGAGATGCAGGTCCCTGGGTTGGGAAGATTACCTAGGGAAGGAAATGATAATTCACTCCAGGATTCTTGCCTGGGAAATCCCATGAACAGAGGAACCTGCTGGGCTATAGTCTACAGTGTCACAAAAAAATTGGATATGACTTAGCAATTAAACAACAGCAGCCTCCTCTCTGAGATTCAAAACTAGTCTGGTAGGCCAAACTGAGGATAAGAGTATAGCTGGACAGAGGCTATATCATGATGACAACCAACGGCATTTTACCATTTTCTCACATTCATGGCTTAATTATTTCATTATTTTTGTGTTGTGTATATGTAAAATTGAGCAAACGGATATGTTAAGAGGATGGTTAAGTTAGATGGTTAAGCAGCTAATTCCATGTTCCACATTCTAGACCTATCCAGTTTCAAACCTGTACTGGTTAGGATACCATGCTACATCTCTTAGAGAAAGCTAATTCAGGGGATACTGTTTTAGTGACTAAACTATTTTTGTGCTCAATCATGATTAGATGGAAATTCTATACTGTGAGCAAAGAGGACTATTTTAACCATTGAATATACTCTTTGAAAGAGTAATATAAGTATTGATGGTGCATTTTCCCATCTATTGCAAAGAGGTTACATTAATGATTAACAAACAATCTTCAGGTACTGAAAAGAGAACATTATATTAGCCCTCCTGCCCCCCCAAAAAGGTGGTTTTCTTCAGAGAAAGATAAAGAAGCTCTGGCTGATATGACTAACTTCTGTTCAACATAAATTATATAATTTGATATTTCTGTAAAAATATTTCTTTAAGAAATTAAAAGCCAATTTTTGATGTTATATTGAAATTAATTGTTAATTATAAATTTTAGCATTTCACCTTTTCTTTGCTAATATACAGAGGTCATTGCCAAAACTCTGGAAAACAAATTGAGTTTAGGGAGGTGCAAATTTGTGAAATTATTGTCAATTTATTAAATTTATGCTGACTTGGAGGATTTTTTTTTCTGAGATTGAATTATGGCAATAAAGTTGGCTGTTTTGCATATCAGTAAGGCACTACATGAACCATGAACTTCATGTTGTTCAAGCTGGTTTTAGAAAAGTCAGAGGAACCAGAGATCAAATTGCCAACATCCACTGGATCATGGAAAATGCAAGAGAGTTCCAGAAAAACATCTCTTTCTGCTTAATTGACTATGCCAAAGCCTTTGACTGTGTGGATCACAATAAACTGTGGACAATTCTGAAANGTTTCAGAATTTAGAGATACTTTTCAGTTATGCATAGTTTGCTGCATAGTTTTAATTTTTATTTATTTACCCATTTAGTTATTTTTTCTGGTTTTCAATAAATGTTTCTTGAGAATCTGTTCTGTATCAGATACTTGGTAAATTCTGGAGATATGAAGGAAATAAAATGCTGCTTTCACCGTTTGTTCTGGAATCCATTCAGGTACAAGTTCTCTAGGGCTCAAGCATAGTTGGCTCTCAAGTCTGACGGGGTTCCTGTCTCAGGACTCCTGCTTTTGCTTATTTTAGAAATTTCTCTACTTTGACCTTCTGAAGTATCTGAGCCTCAGCTTTCCTATAGGTCTTTGCTTTTAAAATTTTTCCCTTGGTTTCTTCAGTCTTTTTTTTTTTTTAATTTTGATTGCTTCATTATCTCAGAGGTTGGGGAGTTGGGAATTGACATGAGGGAGGAGAAGAAATTATATAATGTTATCAGAAAATGCAATAAATGAAACTAAGCATTCATGTAAGAAAATTTGTTTTAGATCAGAGAAATCTAATAACTAGGGATCTCAATAGCTTGGGATATATTTTAAGAGCAGATTAGTATTAAAATAAAAAATGGATACCTGTGATATTCTGACATCACTTCAGTGTAAGGAAAAATGCAAGAACTTACTTCATGATAAATTAGAGTTATTAAATATCACCATTTTCTGTTTTCCCATAATTTGCTGGTTAGAACCAGATAGAACTCTGGATTTATTCAAATAAATATAACCATGATGCTGAAATCCTAGAAGTCTAGTCAAATAAATTACCTTGACACAGGGGTTTCTGATAGATGAAATAAAAATATTCTGGAAATAGAAGAATTGTGGGCATTAGATGACCTTTTTAAGTCACTTTGGGAGAAAAATTAAATGGCAAATGAATTCTAATTCTTATCTCTCTCAATATATCACAGCAAACTATATGGAAATATATTCCCATGGTAAGCTAGAGGGAATGGCTTAATGATTTAAAACATCAGGTTTGCAATGATTAGAAACCATGGAACAGTCGGTTTGAATATCAAAACACTTAGCTTAATCTTCCCTCCTTCCAAAACATGTCAATAGAATATCTAATTCAGGCTGGGGGTGTGTGAGTGTGTGTGTNTGGTAAGCTAGAGGGAATGGCTTAATGATTTAAAACATCAGGTTTGCAATGATTAGAAACCATGGAACAGTCGGTTTGAATATCAAAACACTTAGCTTAATCTTCCCTCCTTCCAAAACATGTCAATAGAATATCTAATTCAGGCTGGGGGTGTGTGAGTGTGTGTGTGTGCATATGTTATAAATAAAGTGATACCCTGAAAGAGCAAAAGATAAGGATTTTTAGAGAAGTAAAAGTTTCAAAGGATTATTTTCTTTGGGAAACAATTGTTCTCCTTTTATGATTTCTGTAAAGCACTTGATAAAGCTGGGAAAATTCAATGTCATTTCTCCATTCCAGGAGAGGAAGCTTAGACGTCTTTGCATAATGTTACAGTGTCCATTTTTAATTAACCTCAAAGAATCTTGAGAATATGTGATTGGTCTAAAGGGTTTGCTTGATGCCTAAGCTCATTGCACATGATAAAATCATATATTCTCAGTCTAGGGAAAGAGATACTGAGGGTGACAGTTCCTCTCAAAAACATCAAGGTTTTGAAAGACCTTGAANGGACTCTTCTGTATGGATTTGCTTGTTTTGTGTATTGTTGGTAACCTTTTATTGTAGACTCAACTTCAGCTGGAATTGTCTTCTGTCTACAAAGTAGATGTGTATAAGAGACAGGAGGGTGACAGTTCCTCTCAAAAAATCAAGGTTTTGAAAGACCTTGAAAAAAATCAATAATCATCTAGTGGTATATTAAATGCCCATGCAGCAAATGTAATTTTTAGATATAACTATTGCAAAAAATTCCTAAAATATAACCAATTTAGGTGTAAATTGTGTCAAATAAGCATGACTGGGTGCTAGAGACGATATGGATGCCCACTATGCTTTCTGCAGATCAGAAATTCATTTTCTCCTTTGGTGTTTTACTCAGTACAAAAATCCTACCAGTTTTAAAAATCAGAATATATCAATTTAAGAGTCTAATATCATGAGGAACACTTATAAAAGTCCTCCCTGTAACTCCAGGCAAACAATTATCAGTCAAAAACCAGGCAGGAGACATTGATCTTACTTTAGCAAAGCAAACTGCCTGAATTATATAGTCCAAGTCATCCTTAGAAATAGAAAAAAATAGAGTGCTTAATTTGATCATTTGCGTTCTTTGGTGAAGTTTTCATCCTTGAGGACCTAAATTTCAGTGCCAAGAATAAATCATTCTGCCCCACTGATTCGGATGATAATAAATCTCAGCATCCATGTCAGTAGTTAACAAAGTAAAGGCAGCTCTTTTAATGGTATTGAAAGGAATCCGAAGTAAACTTCTGTTAACTCTTCAAAGAAATGATACCTTCTCTAACCCCTTTGTTGTGATAGCAACCTTGTTTAAGAAGAAATCTTTGGAGGAGAGCCCTAGATATGTTGTTTAAAAAGGAAGTAGAGTGAAGTGAAAGCCGCTCAGCTGTGTCTGACTCTTTACGTTCCCATGGACCATGGAACTCTCCGAATCAGAATACTGGAGTGGGTAGCCTTTTCCTTCTCCAGGGGATCTTTCCAAGCCAGGGACTGAACCCAGATCTCCCACATTGCAGGTGGATTCTTTACCAGCTGAGCCACAAGATAAATTTTATTCTAAAAATAAAATAAAAATATTCTTATTGAAGAAAAATTAGGAAAAGTTAGATGTAGAAAGAAGTATACAGCGAGAGTGCAATTCCTTCACCAAGAGACAACTCCTAGTAATATTTTGGTGTACATCCTGTTACCCAAGGAATTTTTCTTGAAATTCTGGATATTTCTATGTGTAAAACACTATAAATAACACACACAAAAATACTATGTATTCACAACTCAGATTTATTAAACATGAACAGTTTGTCATAACTGCTTCAGGTGTTATTTTTAATTTCAAATTTTCCAATCTGTTATTGAAACAAAATATAACTCCCTCTTTGCTATCCTTCTCCATAGAGACGTAGCCACTGCCTTGACGTGAATGTAGTTTTACCAGAGACACATGCATCCATGACCAAACAATATAGAGTTCTGATTTGCATGTATTTACATTTTACATAAATATATTGTACATGTTTCTGAATCTTTTTTTTCACTCAAAATTGTTTCCCATATTCATCTGCTTAATTAGGTAATATAGCCCTTTCATTTGAACTGTTTTAAAATGTTACACCGTGTAACTATTAGTCACTTAGCTATTCCCCTATTGATGAGTACTTAGGCTGTTTCATTTACCTTTTTAATATACTGTAAAGAATGTTTTCATGCCTATATTTGTGCAAACATGCACACACTGCCTATATTTAATAATGCCAACTTGTTCTCAATAGTGATCATAGAGTAGATAATTCTGGTTACGGAAGCTGGTTCATCCTCTACATCCTTGTCAGCAGGTGGTATATTCAGGTTTTATTTATTTCCTTATAGCTTTCTGCAGTAATGTGTTACCTTAATGTCATTTTAATTTTTTGTGTCTCAGACTACTAGTAAGGTCAAGTATCACTTCATAAATATAACGACCATTTTTATTTCCTCTTTTATTGCCTGTCTATATTCCTACAGTTTTCTTCTACAGAAGTCTGATTTCTGTATTGATTTCAATGTACATATTAACCAATTAATTTTGAAAATTTTATGCCTTGAAAATATCTCTCAGTCTGTTATTGATTTTTAAACTTGGCACGTAGTTTCTTTGGGTACATTAAAAATAATCAGCCCTTGGATTTCTTTGGAAGTAATGATGCTAAAGCTGAAAGTCCAGTACTTTGGCCACCTGATGCGAAGAGTTGACTCATTGGAAAAGACTTTGATGCTGGGAGAGATTGGGGGCAGGAGGAGAAGGGGATGACAGAGGATGAGATGGCTGGATGGCATCACAGACTTGATGGATGTGAGTCTGAGTGAACTCCGGGAGTTGGTAATGGACAGGTGAATCACCTGGACAGCGTGCTGCAATTCATGGGGTCACAAAGAGTCAGAAACGACTGAGCGATTGAACTGAACTGACCATATTCATGAGTATTTTTAATTTATGTTATGCACATTTTGTGTCTAAGAAATCCAACTCCATCCCATTGTCATAAAGATTTTCTCCAGTATTTTCTTCCAAGGATTTAAAAGTTGTTCTTTTTCTTTTCACACTAATTAATATATTTTGGTTATATTGTTTTGTTTGTTGTGAAGTAGAGATTTGTTTTACCATATATACAAACATTAGCCTAAAACCACTTCATGATTAGAGTATCACTGTGTGTATGTTGTTAAGAGAGTTAATTTTGCTATAAATACTTAATTACTAGATACACAGAGTTTTCATTATTTTGAATAAGTTGTGATCTCAATTGTGAACTCTTTAAAACATTAACTACTGGAAAGTGCTCTTTAATTTCTAAGGTTTTTGTTAACCCTCCATTTTTTTTTTAATTTCTAGTGTATAACATGATCATCAAATAACCTATTCTGTAAGACAGTTGTTTAGTATTGTTAAGACTTCCTTTGTTGCATAGTTCATACTCAATTTTTAGGGGTTGTTTTTCTATGGTTAAAAAGAATAAAACTGCTTTTAATAATGCACAGAGTTCTGTAATTCAGGATTAACATTTTATAAACATTTGACCCTATCCACCAAATCCATACTATTACAGAGAACAGCTATCTCCTAGAAACTAATGAAAGTAGCAGATAACATAATTAGTAAGAATACAGGCTTTTTGTGTGTCAGTATAACAAGCTTGATCCTATGGATGTATCTAAAATCCTCTGACCTTTAGATTCATTCTTACCAAGAATAAGTGACATTCACAAAATGTCCATATACAAGGCCAAAATGAAGATACTGTGTATCCTGAATAGCAGGTAATACAACTGTAGATGTGATGCAGAAGTTCTGTAGGTACTGGAGGGAGGAGAAAGCATAAAGTAAATATTGTGCCTTTACCATGAGAAGCGAATGCTGTCACTTCCTCCCATGTGGCTTGGTCTAATCAAGTTAGGGTGACTTAGGAAATGCTTGCTGCTGCTGCTGCTAAGTTGCTTCAGTCGTGTCTGACTCTTCGCGACCCCATGGACTGCAGCCCGCCAGGCTCCTCCATCCATGGGATTGCCTCCATCCAGACAAGAGTACTGGAGTGGGATGTCATTGCTTTCTCTGCAGGACATGCTTACCACACAAAATAACACCTGGGTTAGAGATAGAGCAGCCTATGGAACTAGAAACAGACAGTGGAAGATTTCAGCAGCCACGTTGCTCCCTAGATGTTCTCAAACACGTAGAGAGGAAGAAATGGTCAAGAGAGCAGAAGCGGGGACCATCACGGAAAGGAGACTTGGGTAGGTACCTCTCCTCTGCAAGGACAGCTGTTCGGAGTTTTGCAGCTGAGAGGGTGGAGCTGTGACAGGAGGATCTCGTGTTGCCGTTAGTTTGACTCGTAATTACGTTGCCTTTATCACTGATTCCTCCTGGAACCTCATTTGTGAGTCACAAGTTAATTCCACTCTTTCTGTACTTAATTAAGCATACCAGAGGAAATATTTGTCACCTTACCTATGACAGTGCTCCTTTTACGAATACAACTTTCAGCTTAATATAGAATACATTTCTTAATATCTATGGTTTTATATTAGTTCTACAATGATGTTATATTGATTGTTGTTGTTCTCTTGACTTCCGATGGTATATTTTTGTGTCCATCTTAGTTCAGAATATTATATCATCATGGTGAATGGTTCCTTTAATGATTATGAAATATTTCATTTCTTCCTTAATAATATATTTTGCCTTCAAGTCTTGTTCATCATTTTCCACCCATTATTTTCTGTCATTTTTTCATTATGCCTAAAGTGGGAATCTTGATTTTTATATTCAAGGCAAGTGTGGATTTATCCACAGATTTATCAGCTTCTGTATACCTATTAATTCTTTTATCTCACATGTTCCTTACACGTTGAATTTCCTCTTTTCATTGTATACTTTATAGTGATTATCAGTCATTGGTAGGTTTTTCCTGAAAATTTTGCCCTCACTCTTGAGTGATAGTTGAGCTGGTCATAGACTTTTAAGCTTGTATTTCTTACCTCTTAGTTACTTGAAGACATAAGTCTCCTGTCTCAAGGCTTCTGAATTTGGTCTGGGATACCTTTGTCTTCAATTGTCCTTCAATTTTAGGTAATTTGTCTTTTTTCTTTGACAGCATTTGTTTGCCTTATTCTTTTTTGGTGTTCTTCATACAAAATATGATATATATGACCCAACATGATTTTTTTCTATCAGTTATTCTTGGGAATTCAAACTTCACATGTTTCTTAATTTCATTATTTCATTAAGTGTATTAGTATATTTTCTCATCCAGATTTTCCTTTCTCTTTCTGGAGATGCCATTTACATGATTTGGAACCTTCTAAATTTAATACTTCAGGCCTATTAACAACTTCAGTATATATTTTTGATCTTATCTTCCTGGGCTGCATTTTAGGTGATTTATTTAAATCTACCCCAAAGTCCACTAATTATATCTAAAATATATATATATATATTTTAATTTTTATTTTGCTTTACAATACTGTATTGGTTTTGCCATACATTGACATGAATCCACCACGGGTGTACATGAGTTCCCAATCCTGAACCCCCCTCCCACCCTATATCATCTCTCTGGATCTTCCCCGTGCACCAGCCCCAAGCATCCTGTATCCTGTATCGAACATAGACTGGCGATTCGTTTCTTATATGATAGTATACATGTTTCAACTTTTTAACCCTCTTACATGTCTCCTAAAATTCCTATTTGTCCTTGTACAAATCTACTCAATATTCTTGTAAGAACATGGTTTTGCTTCATGATGGCTTTTAGATTTCTTTTAATCCTTTTAGTAGCTTTCATACTACTCTTACTGCCTATGTTATGTTATTTCTCATACTTTGCGTGTCAGTTCAGTTTCTGTATCTCTATTTGTGGACTCTTCTGTATGGATTTGCTTGTTTTGTGTATTGTTGGTAACCTTTTATTGTAGACTCAACTTCAGCTGGAATTGTCTTCTGTCTACAAAGTCCTGTCTACTGGAAGCAATAGATGAATACTCACTTGACTTTTTGTGAATTCCCTTCTGCTGGGGCCCAAGTGTATCTTTGGTCTTAGACCCTACTTTCAAGGTTATATACCTTTGTATTCAAACCTATGAGCATGGCAAAGGTTTGAGGGAAATGTCGTCACCTCCCTCTACTGACCTAGAGCCCAGAGCAGTTACCACATTTCTTTCCTGTTGCTATGGGTCTGTGTACAGCTCTTTAATCTTCCTCACACAGAGGAATTTTAGAGTTCTAATTTATGAAGCATTGATCATTTCATCTAACTTACTTATCTTTGTTATATATTTTTATCCAACCTTCTTAAGTGTAGCAGAGGAAATGGTCTATATTAAAATATTCATCACTTTGTTGGCAGAGCTATGCTATTTTTTCCTATTCAGTTTTCCCCATAGTTGAAATCATATTTTGTATGCAACTTCAGGCCTTGGTTTTCTACTTAATAGTATAACAGTTAACATTATATATGTTATTACAAACTGTGAATACAGCTTAATTGGTTACCCAATTTTTCCTTGCATGCATGTTTCATAAGTTATTAGCCAGTTACTATGCTTTGACATTTAGATTGTTTATAAGTTATGTACTCCCATAAATCTACAGTGAGCATTTTTGTGCTCTCATTTTTTCAGATTATTTCTTGAGGATTATGTAGGATACTAAAAATTCTAAGCATTTAATAGAAATTTTTTAAAAGTAGTATTGATGGATGATTCAGACATGTGTTTCTATAAATATGCTTAAACTCTGCCTTTTAAAATCACTAAAATTTAAAGTAATCTGAAGAGAATATTCCAGATAAATATCCACAGATGATAACCAGAAGATGTAATTAGCTCTAAACCATCATTTCCCAACAGGTGGCCATTTCTTCTTTGAATACCTCTAGTGACAGTCATTATGCAAACTTTCTTGGCAGTTTGTTCCATTACTTAATTTTCTAATATTACTGTTATAAAGATTTTCATAATATTTAATCTAAATTACCACAAGCTTTCATTTGAGCTATAAATATGTATCTTTGCCCTCTCACCTACACATTTAATAATTAGCAGCTAATTGGTATTTATGTAAAAATGTGTAGCTCATAGTGAAAAAAAATAAAAAGATCATGTGTTCAAATTTCTTCACATAAAGAAATGAAAGCGTCAAGAAATAAAACAGAAAATGGAGCTCAGAGGTAGTATCAGAGGACCTCAAAGAGAAATAAATTATGTAGCTGCCCAGCTACAGGCCAAAGCTGGCCAAAGATCAATAGTAGTTACAAAACATTAAGTCTTCTGCCTTCAGGCAAGCAACTGAAATCTCTACCAGCAATTAAATAGCCCAAAGCAAGAATGTGAACCAATTGATCAAAGTTATAGGAAGGCACATTTTGGCTTAGTGGGAGACAAACTTTCTAAAAGTTGAAGCTATCCAAGCACATAATGAGGTGGTGAATTCTTAGCGTTTAAGGTTCTCTTGCAGAAGTTGGATTGTTTCTTATCAGCATGTTATAGAGGAGATTCTCACATAGGTGGCCTTCGAAGATATTTTAGAATCATTACTTTGGACAAAAACTTAACAAGGAAAGACTATGATAAAACAGAGGGGCTTTCGTTGAAGCATGAGCTAATTTTATCCATATGGCTGGCTTGTCTATCCCAAGTGGATGTTAAGGCAATATAGAGAAGTTTTTATTTAATTGAAACATAGTTGATGTACACTGTTATGTAAGTTACTTAGGCCATTAAACCAGATGACCTCCAGAGTTTCTCCATGCACCGAGATGCTGTGAAATTCTCTCTTTCTCATTGTCTGTGTATTTTGTAGTGAAATGAGGGATCTGTGTGGTGAAAATCTGATAATATTTTTGAAATCATAATCTGTGTTATCTGGGACTTGTGGTTTCAGGGAGTGGCTCAAAATGACGAGGCCAATTGCATGAGCTTTATTTCTTCATGAACTAACCAACTTTACCGTATGCTATGTTCAGTATTCTTGTGACCTAGCCTTGATAAGCGGAGAAGGCAATGGCACCCCACTCCAGTACTCTTGCCTGGAAAATCCCATGGACAGAAGAGCCTGGTAGGCTGCAGTGCATGGGGTTGCGAAGAGTCAGACATGACTGAGCGACTTCACTTTCACTTTTCACTTTCATGCATTGGAGAAGGAAATGGCAACCCACTCCAGTATTCTTGCCTGGAGAATCCCAAGGATGGGGGAGCCTGGTTGGCTGCCGTCTATGGGGTCACACAGAGTCGGACACGACTGAAGCGACTTAACAGTAGCAGCAGCAGCAGCAGCAGCCTTGATCAGAGGCATTTAAAGAGAAGTATTTTAGTGACTATTTACCTTTAGCAGAAAATTCATCCACATAGTACAATAATAAGCATATATAGATGTGTATAAACAGAGCTATCTAGTTCTCCTTCATAGTCTACCACACTTACCAGTTTCTTATACTTACCGTTGACCCTTGAACAGTGGAGCTCAGAGGCACTGACCCTCCACATAGTTGGAAATCCCACTATAATTCATAGCCAGCCCTATGTATACTCTACACACTCATTTCCTCTGTATCCATGCTTCTGCATCAGTGGATTCAACCAACCATGGATCATGTAGTACTGCTGTTTTTCCTATGGAAAAAGAAGCTGCAATAAACTGACTCATGCAATTCAAACCCATTGTCCAAGAGTCAGCTGTATACTCACATAGGTATTCTGTGCCTTAGCAAACATACACACATTTTCTTATTTTCCTATAATCATCGTACATATGGTTTCATCATAAAATTATGAAATGACATTCTTCAGTGAATTATCACCAAGGACACCATGATTTCAAAAACAGCTCTGTAGTGGGTACGTTGAACAGAAACAAGAAATCCTGAGATGTTCAAAATAGTGATTGAACTTTGCTCCTCAGAGCAAAGCTCCCAGCTGATCCAGGATGGATATGAAGAAGGAACAATGGTATTTTTTTTTTAGAAGTTTACTGAGATTTGGAGATTATTATTATAATTATTATTACAGCATAACTTAATATAGCTTTACTGTACTATTGATTCTAAAGTGACTCTACTCCTGAAGGAAGCTACTGAAAGTTAAAATCACCATTCGATACAACTTAAAAAAAAAATCAGTAAAGCTTCCCAATAAGTAGAAAGGAAAAAAAGATAAGAAATCCCTCTTTATTACATCAACTGAAAAGACTATAATGGCTTCTACAATTTTAATGTGATCTGTGATTAATAATAAATAATGAGCAAAGTAAATATTATTTTCTCTGAATGGATTGTATCAAAATTTGTAGCAAGAATGATAATTTTTTTGGCTTGGCTTTTGACTTTATCCCTTTTAACTCTCAAATTTTAAAGAAACAGGCTTAGCTGTCCTTAATAAGAAATTAATAAGTATTTCTATTTTGTTATTGCAATTTCAGAATTTGTAAACTTTTGCTGTGACTTAAATTAAGATTGTATTGAAGAGGGTATTCAAGAAGCTCTTATCAGAAAGTTTCTTTCTGTGAGCTCTTCTCATTTTAGCTGAGGATTCCCAACTGTCTCCTTCTGTAAAGCCTCAGGCCAGTTACACTTGGGAGTTATGGGTCCTTCAGAAAAAATGATAAAAACTAGGATAAGATAATCCTTAAATTCCTAAAGTCCTTTCTCTTTACCATTGTCTCAATTATGCTCTTTCCAAATGTTTATTTCTCAATAATCTGATACCATTTTGACGTTCCCATCTGTGCCAGTTATTTCTGAAATCTGTACATTCAAACAGGTAAAGGCTTAAGTGATTTCTCCCCTGCTTCCCCCAACCATATCTTGATTGAAAATGACACTTCCTTCCTCTCACAGAGCCCCAGAAGATACTCTGTACTCTGTCTGCCTTTGCTGGTCATTTCATTGTAAGATAAATGCTGATTCTGAAATTGAAACATAGAAACTTGTGAAATTGAAATTCAGAGGGTAATATGCCAAACCATGTCAGGCTGAAAAGAAAGCTAGCAAGAATTTTGGATAGAGAAGGAATTCTAAATAAGCCAGTTTATAAAGAAGAAAATGAAGTGGCTCAGAAAGAAAAACAGAGGTGACAGAGAAGCAAGGGAGGAAGAGAGGGCAAGGGGAAACCAGGCAAACAAGGAAAATGAGAAAGCATGGGGATTTCCCCTGAATGTAGGAAAAAGGGAACGATTTAGGAGAAAGCCAAGCAAGCAAGCTCTACCTAACCAGACATTTGAAACGCTGGGGTGAGGGGTAAAGCATTCTCTGAAAACGGCATAAAGAATACCCCAAAATAATATTGTATGCTGTGAATTTCTATCTGTAGTTAGCTATGTGGTTGAGACTTTGAATACTTGAAATATTTTTATAACACAGTGGTTCCTTCACTAATCAGAATACTGTTGATATTTTTAGTACCGTCAATCACTTTGGAGAAAAATGTGTATACACACACACACACATATATAATTACAGTCCATGGGTATATATCCACACATATATATATTATTATATATATAAACTGTATCTACCAAGTGGTGCTGGTGGTAAAGAACCTGCCTGCCAAAACAGGAGACATAAGAGACAGTGGTTCGATCTCTGGGTCAGGAAGATCCCCTGGAGAAGGAAATGGCAACTCACTCCAGTATTCTTGCCTGGGAAATCCCATGGACAGAGGAACCTGGCAGGCTATAGTCTATGGGGTTGCAAAAAGTTGGACACGACTGAAGGTACTGAGCCCACATATGTATTATTAAGAATATACTATATATATAGAACACTTCATGCAAACATGGGCTTGATAAAGGACAGAAATGATATGGACCTAACAGAAGAAGAAGATATTAAGAAGAGATGGCAAGAATACACGGAAGAACTGTACAAAAAAGATCTTCATGACCCAGATAATCATGATGATGTGATCACTAATCTAGAGCCAGACATCTTGGAATGTGAAGTCAAGTGGGCCTTAGAAAGCATCAATATGAACAAAGCTAGTGGAGGTGATGGAATTCCAGTTGAGCTGTTTCAAATCCTGAAAGATGATGCTGTGAAAGTGCTGCACTCAATATGCCAGCAAATTTGGAAAACTCAGCAGTGGCCACAGGACTGGAAAAGGTCAGTTTTCATTCCA
>SJYV01015136.1:1407118-1419742 GCA_006410875.1 Neotragus pygmaeus
TTTTTTTTTTTTTTTTTTTTAAATACAATATGTGAAATAAAGTAGGGGCTTCCCATGTGGCTCAGTGGTAAATAATCCTGCCAATGCGGGGGACTCAGCTTTGATCCCTGGGTCAGGAAGATTCCCTGCTGAAGGAAATGGCAACCCACTCCAGTATTCTTGCCTGGGAAATCCCATGGACAGAGGAGCCTGGCAGGCTATATATAGTCCATGGGGTTTCAAAGAGTCAGACATGACTGACAACATGAGATAAAGTAGAGCTGCTCTGTTTTAAGCTGGAGAGGGTGCTGGAGACTTTTCTTTTGAACTCATCTTCCTTCCTTTCCTATGGTAGGACTTACAGGAGGACAATTTGAACGCGACCAGACCTGATAAACTCTTTAGGAGACTTTTAAGTAGTACATTCTGTTACTGCATCTCTTCTGGACTCAGTCCTAATCTCCTGGGGGAGAGTACTCTGTCTTTGCCCTTTAGCTCTCATATGCTCTTATCCTTTGGTCTGAGTATGTACTCATAAAAGTATAAGTTGTTTGATGGGTAGGTACCTGTTCTTCTGCAGTATCAGCCTCTAAGTACTTTCCCCAGTTTACTCTGCCTATTTTGGTTCTTTAGGACCTGGGGTGCTCATAAAACAGTAAGATAAATGGAATGGTACCCTCCCCCTACCCATCCAGACAGAAATTGCTCCTTGCTGGGGAGGTAAATGCTACTTACCAGTCTGGCTCTACAGGGGTAGCTTTCTTTCTTTCTGTTTTTTTCTCCCTCCAAATGGTAAAGGCATTAAATCTCTTTGCCTAGATGCTCCATTCCATTTTAGCACAATGTGGAGTGAAGACTAGGGAGAGTTTTAGTCAGATCTGGCCCTTGAGATAGCAATAAAAGTCAGCTGCCTAAGCATTAAACTGCCTTGTGAAACTCTCTGTAAATCTCCACCAAACTCGTGCAATGATTTCCTCTTCCCATCTCACCATTCAGATTTAATATTGCCGTTGTGCTACTAATAATGGCTCTTTTTAATGGTGCTGGTGTCTTGACTTTTTTCCCAAACCTTTTGGGATATTTTAATGCTTAACCAGCATAAACCACTTGTTCTCCTTCAATTTTCTAGTAAGCAAGACTCTGATTTAGTTTTGTATGAGCTATAGGCTATAAACATTTCACACTGCAGTGCATTGTGAAAAAGGAAAGAACAGTGCATCCAGATGACTCCCATAGTAATATTAGCTTTTTGTTTGCCAGAATTTCATACATCACTGCATGCTTTTATGTATTATTATGCATTCTACCATTGCATAAACAAATCACATAGTCATTCTTTTGAGTCTAAACTGTGAAAGGAAATGAATTTGGTTTCTTTATATAAGGACCCCTGCCTCAGACGTGCTCTCAGAACACAGAAGTATGGTATGTCTGCATGATACCACGTGCCACATAGGTATGATACTAGGCATTGAGAAGAAAAATAAGCTTTTTAACCTAGAGAAAGGGGAAAAATATTAAAGGTGCATCTTGGATAGGTTTTCTTGGCCTTATATGTTTCTATGATTGCGATGAGTTTTGAAATTATGTTCTTATTCATTGAGAAAAGGTTGAAGAAACAATAAATGTGATTTTGTCTGAGGCTAACTGTGGAGATATTGTTGAAATCAGGGTGTCCTGATGTTAGTCTTCTAAGAAATATTTTTTTCAGAATTCTCTGACAGAATAACTTTGTTTCTCTTTTGCACTGAAAATGTTTTCACTTTCTTTAAGAATCACACATGGTTATTTCCTTTGCCCTTTAGTTGTCTGGAAGCTCAGAATCAAATTCAGTTCATTAACTATTTAGCATTAATTTGACTATTCATAATTTGTTACTTTTATTCTGCTTAAATTTTCTCTGATGCTGGACTTATGTACATATTTTATTTTTCATAGAGTGTGAATTATCTTGCTTTTGAACCATTTTAAATATTTGATGGAAGAAGGAGATTTATCTATAAAAGAATGCATAGTATTAGATTTGCATCTTTCTCATTTAACACTCACTCAGATCTTTGTATCAGCAGTGTTTTCTGTCTTGTGTGAATCCTTTTTGTTTGAAAGGATATGATAAAGACGTATCTTAGGTCAAATTGAAGTTCTGAAGTTCGTTCCTAAGGCAAGAAGGTTATTCTTGAAAATCCATTAGGGAGATACCACCTTACAAACAAAAATGCCTTTCTCAGATACAATACAGTGAAGGAGTGAATACAGCTGAGTTAGATATCTCCCCAGAATTAAACAGCCATTTTGGTCACCAAAAAAGTAAAGTCATTGATTTGTGTTAGTAAGCATGATGCAATTGTACATATAATCTTGAAACATTGGAATAACATTGAGTAGGTGAAGTGCTTCAGTATTAAAAGATGGATTTATATCAGGTGTTTTATTCTCATTCTAGAAGGTTCACAATTTCAAATGTTTTTCTTCTCTTGTTCCCTCACTACCTCTTTTTCCTGTTCCATTTATTCACTATTATGTAATAAATGTGGAACATTAGTCCAGATTCAAGAGTACCGGAATTCAGTTTCACCTCTTTGTTGGAAGAATGTCAAGGATTTGTCATCATCTTTAATCTTGTCTTCTCCTCACCTCTTTACTTGGCTCAGATGGTAAAGAATGCACCTGTAATGCAGGAGACTCACGTTTAGCCCCTGGGATGGGAAGATCTCCTGGATAAGGGCATGGCAACCCACTCCAGTATTCTTGCCTGGAGAATCCCCTGGACAGAGGAGCCTGGTGGGCTACAGTCTATGGGGTTGCAAACAGTCGGACACAGTTAGTGAATAATCTTAATCTATCACACTCCTCTTTCTTGTTCTTCTACCTTCTTTCTTCTGTTTTTCTATTCCTAGACCCTGTAGCTTGAAATTTTTTTTATTTTGCTGATTTTTGCATTAGTCAGAAATTTGAGAAAGATTTTGCTGGGGCAGTTGGTAATTTACACCTTATAGGGTGCGTTATCTGGCAGGCATCCAGGTTGCCAGTTCATAATTATGACGTCCTTTTCTTTGGAATATGATGTTTTCTTTCCTAATTGTCCTTCAAGCCATCACCAGCAGACTCCTCAAAGTCCCTCCAGTTTCTGCCTGCTACCTGGCCCAAAGCCAAGGCTATATATCTTAGGTTTTTATTATCTAACCCACCTTTAGGTACTAGACTCAGCTCCATTTGTTTATTACCATGTAACAAATTACCGGGAAACATAATAGCCAGAAACAGTTTTATTTTGCGGATCAGGAATTCTAGATGGAGTTGCTTAGGCAGATTATCTCAGATTCACAGTGTCAGCTTCCACAATGACTTCTTCCACCTGCAGCCTGTTGCTTCAGCAGGGATTTCCCAGCGGTTGATTCTCCCTGTTGACTGGAAGCTCAGCTAGGGGTGTGGATGGATGTTCACATGTAGTCTTTCCATATCGCTTGTGATTCTTATCATATGGATGGGTTGTAGGTTCCCATGAGGAGCATTCCGAGACCAGATGTTTCTGTTTTTTGGGGATGAGTGGCTTAAAACAGCAAAAAAGTTATTCTCTCACAGCTTTGGAGGCTAGAAGTCCAAAATCAAAGTGTTGGGGATATTGGGGGGGGGGGGGTGCTCCCTCTGAAGGCTCCAGAGAGGAATCCTTCCTTGCCTGTTGTAGCTTTTGGTGGTTCTCAGCAATGCTTCACATTCCTTGGCTTGTAGCCGGGTCAATCCATTTTCTTCCTTTGTTTTGACGTGACTGTGTTCCCTTTGTGTCCTTCTATCTCCTGATAGCTCTTTCCATATAAGGATATCATTACATTTAGGGCCCACACTCATCCACTATAATCTCATTTTAGCTTTATGACAACCACAAAGATCCTATTTCTATATAATATCACTTTCACAGTTGAACTTTAACAAATCTGTTGAGGGCAGGGGGAGAATAACTCAGTCCATAGTACTAAGTGTTCCAAATAGCCTGGGCTAATGCAGCAAGGCTGAAAGGTATAGTCGTCTGCCCTCAGAAGTCCTAGAATGTCCCTGAGACTGCATTCTCCATATTGATCAAGAAAATCACTAGGACCAGTTCAAGAGTCGAGGGTAGGAAACTTAGACTTCGTGTCTCGGTGGGAGGAGGGTCAAGGATTTGCCGCTATGTGTAATCTATCAGGCTCTTCTTTTCTCTTTTTCTGACCCTCCTTCCTTCTACTTCTCCACCCTGTCTTTTTCCTTCCAAGGATGTGTGTGCCTGTGTGCTAAGTCTCGTCAGTTGTATCTGACTCTGCAACCCTACGGACTGTGGCCCGCCAGGCTCCTCTGTCCATGGGATTCTCCAGGCAAGAACACTGGGGTGCGTTGCTGTGCTCTCCTCCGGGGGATCTTCCTGACCGAGAATACTTGAAATTAAATGCACGTATTATGTAGCTCCACTAAAAGATCCTTAAAACATTTGGTAAAAAAACAAATGTTTTTTTTACCAGTATTGTTCTATAGTGACTTCTGTGATTTTTATAATGTTAAATTTTCCTGAGAGAATGTGGGGGTATATTTGTGTGTGTGTGTATGTTTGAGAGAGAGAAGGGGGATGGAGGCAAGGAGAGAGAGATGATAAAGAGAAGGTGAGGATGAGAGTTCAAAGTAAGAGGCAATGTTGGCAGAGCGGAAAGGGGAGAGGAAGTTTGTGTGGTGAAAGCGTTACAATGAGTAACTTTCACTGTAATGTATACATTGTGATGAATCCTCCTACAGACATCCATGACTGATGCAGTGTTTTCTCACCAAACACAAGCACCCTTTCTTTCTTTCTTATTTTTTTTCCAGTTTTACTGAGACATAATAGACATCGACAGCATTGTTTGTTTAAGGTGTACAAAGTGATGATTTGATATACCTGTACCTTGTGAAATTATACCACAATCAGGTTAGTTAACACATTCATCACTTCATATAGCTACCTTTTTATGTGTAGCGTGAGAACTTTTAAGGTCTATTTTCTTAGCAACTTTCACTTATGCAACACAGCAGTGCTGACTGTAGTCACCATGCTGTATGTACATTACAGCTCTAGAAAGTATTCATCTTATAAATGGAAGTTTGTACCCTTTGACCACCCATTTCCCCCACCGTCTTGCCCTGGTGATGACCAATTGACTCTCTATTTTCAGAAGATTACCTTCTTCTTACTTAGAATAGCCTAGGTAGAAGTCAAATAGCTTTTTTAGACCTTCCATTTAAGAGATGATGGAATGGGTTCAGAGAAAAGGAAAGAAATTTGTTGAGTCTCTCAAAGGAAGGCAGTGAAAAAAAGAATCAGAAGATGGCCTCCACTTTGTTTTGTGACATCTCTGCTGTTTTAGTTTTGAGATTCTAAAATATGGGACATGTCCATTTCTGGCATTTAGATGCTGCATCCAAAATGCTTTCTCCAACAGAAACCTCTAGGAAACATACAGATATGGGAATTTTGAATAATAAGCAAGTTGTTTTTCTAAATGACAGTACCTCATCACTTTTCAGTGTAGTTGTATGAAGACTGTATTATTTTTCAAAAATGTTATTCTTTCCTACTAAGAATGCTCTTCACCTGGCCTCTCTCTAATGCCTACCCTCTACCCTCAAGGGAAGGTAGAATTTCCTGCCCACTGTCTTTAAACTTGACCACCTGGCTTGCTTGGACTATGACCTGTGTCACTTCTGAGCAGAAACCTTGCCCATCCAGGGAGTTTGTTATCACCTTGCGAGAGACTGGTCTGTCCCCTGCAAGTCCTCATCCTTGACTCACATCCCAGGATGATGGAGGAAAAACGTTCAGGCCACAGGACAGTGATGGTATATTAATGACTGGAGCCAGAAACAAACTTTGGATACTCTCAGCCACTAACGTTTTCACCTTCCTTGTGGCTGCAGCATAACTCAGATATTGTACATGTAAATAAAAATTTTGCAGGGAACTGGTATGTGCCCCTTTCTGAAGGAGTCTCTCCATTTCACTGTGGCTGGGAAGATGTCTGTGGATACATAGAACTTGATTTTATATTCATCTGGGTCCTTGAGTGAGGTTGTATCATCCAGTGATTAAATTATGGGCCATTTGCCAATGATTGGATTTCCACTTTCTGTCTGTGTGACCTTGGGAAAATTGCTAAACTCCTTGTTTCTCTCCCTTCATCTGCAAAATGGAGACGATAATATATACCTCATGGGATTATTGAGAGAATTCAATTAATGAAAGCAGTGGTTCTCAACAGGAGTAATTTTGCCACCCAGGTGATATGTGGCAATGTCTGGAAGCATTTTAGTTAGAGGGCTGGCTTCTAGAAGGTCGAGGCTATGGATACTGCAAAACATCCTATAATGCGTAGGACAGCTCTCTACATAAGATAATGCCCCAGTCCCAAATATCAGAAGCACACAAATCCTGAGCTAAAATGATTATTTAACACAATTCTTGGCACACAGTAAGAGAAAATGAATTTTTGTCACGTATGGGCTTCCCAGGTGGCTCAGTGGATTCAATGGTAAAGAATCCACCCTACCAATGCAGGAGATATAGGTTTAGATCCCTGGGTCTGGAAGGTCCCCTAGAGAAGGAAGTGTCAAACCCTGTGCAGTATTCTTTCCTGGAGAATCCCATGGACAGAGGAGCCTGACAGGCTACAGTCCATGGGGTTGCAGAGAGTCGGACATGACTGAGCAACTAAACAGCAACAAGAACACGGCATAGTGTTATTCTTATGCCCATGCTACATACTCAGTTGTGTGCAAGTCTCTGTGGCCCCATGGACTGTTTCCCCCATGATATTATCACATGGGCTTAATAACCTGGGAATGCTTGCAATGATTTGTTATAAATCAATTCTAGTTTTGCAGATTTATTCTAAAGATCTGTGTTCAAATGTAAATATGTAAGTGGAGGAAAATCATTGTTCTTTCTGATGAGTTGGAGATGACATTCTGTAAATGCCACAGTGGGTATATCAATAGTAAAATTAAAAAAGGCTAGAAATTCTCTGAATTTCTTACAATGTTTCATGATATGCTTCAATTTCTAATAATTATTGTCAGCCTACAATGTACATTAGACAGGGTTTATGAAACTATGTGCATTTAAAATGTTATAAAAATATGTAATGCATGAAAGTAAACTGCCTGAATAATATATTTACCCAAAGTATTAATAAAACATCTCATAATAAGCTGTTCCAATTATTCAGGTAAACACTACCCTTTATGCTTGACTTTCTTTCATTGCTTTGAGTCATGAGAATAAAAGCCGGAAATAATGTCTTGCAATGAAATTGGGAAATGACATCATCTAAAGCATCCCTCAAATCTGATATAAATTGTCCTAACACTTTCTTTTTGTCAGTGTTCAAGGGCAATCCAGAATTGCTTTAGAAATCTACTCTTCCTAACAAGAAACTTTACTGATAATTAAAGCCAGGAATGAATTGCGTGGAAAGCTGTTGGTCTTAATGGAAAGACTGGCAGATACTTAGGTTCCAGTGTTAGTGACTAACCATCTGGTAACCTTGGGGGAGACATTTTCTAGGCATGAATTTATTCATCTTTAAGACGAATATGTAAAGTGAGTTAGAGCTCTGCCTTCCTCTCGAGTTTATATATAAATTACATAAATCATATAAATTTATGTCTCTGTGTGCCCATTTTAATTAATTTAATTTAATTTTTTTTCTTTTGGTAATTTTTATTTTTAATTTTTTTAAATTTTACTTTATTTTGTGTGCCCATTTTATATACACAAGCTTTCAGGTTCATGGAAGGGCTGCTCTTGTTTTGTGTGTCTTTTCCATGGGAAGGCAACTGAATTAAGTATCTTAAAATCATTGCTGATCAACTGTTTTCTTCTATGTTTGGCTACTGTTTTGCTTTTAGGCTGTGGCTGACTTTTTCTTTTTCTTTTTAATTTGAAAATCTAGTGGGAGACTAACCTCTAGCATTGAAGGATAGGAAAGCACAGTAAAGCACTCTTAGATACTTCCGTAGCAAATAATAATAGTAATGATAGTCATCACAGTTCTGATACAGTGTTCTATGCTGTATTTTACATACATTATCTCAGTAAATTGTAACAATAACCATGAGATAGAGACATTACTATCCATTTTTCCTTGTGTGTAAATGGAAACTTAATGAACTTTCAAAACCAAGTAGCATGTGTGAGTCTAACCAAGGCTGTCAGTACATATCTTAACCACTGTGCATTTATAGCTAAATGCCTCTGCTTGATTCCTTTCACAAAAAGTGATAACAACATGGACTTCTTAGAAAGTGAGGACATATTTCTTTTCTCTGAATATGTGGTTTACTTTTGCTTCTCTGGGGTCATTAATTTTTCTTTCCATGTATCTGCTTGCATTTATCTCTACACTCGTGTTGCTACCCTGGAGGAGGAAATGGCAACCCACTCCAGTATTCTTGCCTGGAAAACCCCATGGACAGAGGAGCCTGGCAGGCTACAGTCCGTGGGGTCGCTGAGAGTCAGACACGACTGAACGACTTCACTTTACTTACTTTCGCATTGCTAACTTTGAAGTCATAATTCTCCTTTCTCTCAGGCCAGCTGAGTGGAAGTGAAGAGGAACCATAGACCAGCCAGAAGGTTGTGGCAATACAGAAAGCTGATGAAACACTAGCTATTTACTAATCACGATAGCTCATGTCTTTAAAAATCCTTTGTCTCTACACTGAAGAAGATCAGTTTTGAGCATTTTTTGGGAAAAATAAGACTATGGTCTCCAGATGACATGACTGTGGACTTCAAGACCCAAGACCTTTGTGTCCTGTTCAGGAAGATGGCTCAAACTATGAGAATGCATATTTAATTTTTTCAGATATATAAATTCTCTGTCAACTATCAGATATATAAATTGTCTATAAACTATCAACTTCTTGGGGAAAACATAAATAGTATTTCATTTCTATTATTTGATATTAAAAATCTCTAATGTCTAGATCACCAAAAATATATATTCTAGGATTTTTTAATTCCACTATTACAGACTGCTTACTCTGTGCCACTTTCTCATGCATTATGCTGTCTAATCAACATAACTCTCTGGGTTAAGTGCGATTGTTATCACCATTTTACAGATGAGAAGACTGAGGCTTAGAGAGTTAGTAACTTTATCGGTGATCCACAGCTAACAGATGGTAATTCCAGGACTCAAACCCAGGCCTGTGCCCTTAAGCATTATATCACTCTACTGGGCAAAAATAAATCAGATTCAACTAGCTCCTGAATTCTTCCATCCTAAAGTTTTAGAAGTCTTGCTGAGGAGGTATTTGTTATTCAAAAAAATCAAGCATTTTTTCAGAGTTCAAATCTGAGAAACTTATAGAAAATTACTTGAGGAATTGATATTTGTGAAGGGTGAATTCATGAAAATGTTTGTATCATTTCATATAAAGGTCTCTCCGACTTCCATGAACGCTTTTTACTAAGGAGCAAATATGTTCTGGTTAACTGCACTAGTGGCATTGCTTTTTGTTAATTACTTTGGCTCTGAAAGTCAAGTTATGATCTGAGTTTCATTATTATGACTGATAATAATTCTGAGCTTCCCTAGTGGCTCAGATGGTAAAGAATCTGTCTGCACTGCGGGAGACCTGGGTTCTATCCCTGGATTGGGAAAATCCCCTGGAAGAGGGCACGACAACCCACTCCAGTATTCTTGCCTGGAGAATTCCATAGACAGAGGAGCCTGGTGAGCTATAGTCCATAGGGTCACAAGAGTTGGTCACGACTGAGCAACTAAGCACAGAATAATAATTTTGAAGTTAGAAATAGATTGGGTAGACTGCCCATTAGACTAACAAAAGTTGTCACATGTTTATAGGCTGGCTTGGAGCTTGAATGAGCTGTAATCCATAGCTCAACTTAGATTTCAGAAGTTCTATTGGTGAGTACATTGATCTTGCTTAGTATCTTAAATTGCATCAAGAAACTATTTGTTGCACAATTCTTTAAAAGTTAAAGAAGAAATCTCATGGGGCAAAATGAAATTGTTCACTCCACAGTAGTTCTGTAGATTCAATTTCATAGTTTGTATGACTATCTGTTATTGAATTTATAGCAGAGTTCTTTTTTTTTATGGTATCTGCATTTGTTTCTTTGTATAATTAATATAAAATGTTTCCTTTTGGCTTTTATTATTTGATTTAGCAAAGTCCTTTGAGATATGGGAAAGCTGCTGTTTAATCTTAGTACATTCTTACTTCCACTCTTATGGAGAACATTTGTTTCTGGCATGCTCCATTGCTTTTAACTCTTACTCAGTTTCACTATTTCCTGTTCACTCAGTCGTTCCTGGAATCAGCATGTTCCCTGGAAATTTTGTAAAGAGAAGATCTGTTTGAAAAAGTTCAGAATTTTCCTAAAATTGAATTTAGGAATATTCCCTGAACATAGCTAGAAGGAGGAGCCTTAAAACGTAAAGCCTGTCTTGTTTTGAAGTGCTCTGTTTATGATTAGCTTCCCTGGTGGCTATCCTGAGAAAAATTTACAAATAGTGAAAGCGTTGTTTTAGGGAGTCCTGGTTTTCTCTGTGTTTTACACCCACATCTATTTCCCATCCTCTTTCACTCTAACCCCAATACCTTGGCAGGTTCTCAGAATCCACACAAAGTCCTACTCATGCTTCAAGGGGAACTCACTTCAAGGGAAATGATACTGTTCCATATGTGTGTGTGTGTGTGTGTGTGTGTGTGTGTGTGTGTGTTTGTATTCTTTAAAACAACTAGTGAATAAATTGATTCTCAATCTGGGTATTGGGATTAAATTCTGGAATAGAATATGAATAAAATAGAGTCCCAGAGTTCCAGAATATTAACAAGAGAGTTGAGTGGGAAAGATAAATCAGGGTACTATTTAACTGTGTGAGTTCTGTGATATGCTCAAATAAGATGTAAGCATTTCTACATTTCTGCAATAGACATTATAGATAGAAATTTTCTCTTTCCCAGGAATATGTTAAATATAGTCTATATTCAAGGCATCAGTGCTCCTAAAGTTAGCCTTTAACAGATTAATCAGTCCTGAGAGTGTTAACAAAAATCTACTGTGGCTAAACAGAGTAAACTAAAACTACCCTTAAAGCTTTATGATATAACTCACAGTAGTAAGACAGATTTTTGAAGAACTGGAATGAACATGTTCAAATGCTAGTTTGAACAGATTCACTCACAGATTTTTGGTGGCAAATAGGGACACACAAGGTTACTTATCCTGAAGGCATTAATTATGTAAATCATCCAGGCCACACTCTTGTCTTTGAATCCCTATTCTCGAAGTGGTTATAGTTTAGTGTCCAATGCAAATCTGTTCAAGAGATACAGGATATTCTGATTATATATTCTACATGATTATTGCAGTTTTCACTTTGATTAAGAAAGTGATAGTTTGTTTTACATGCCAATCTCTATAAGCTTAGTTAATGTGGAGGGCCCTCTTCTCTCCAGATCTGATAAATTAGGTTTCTGTGCAGTGCTGGAGCAACTTAGAGGAGATACCCCATGTCCAAGGGCAAAGGAGAAACCCCAGCAAGATGGTAGGAGGGACAAAATCACATTTAGAATCAAACCCCATACCCACCAGAGATGCTCAGAGGGCTCAAACCTTGTGCACACCAGGATGCAGAGACCCCACAGAGACTGAGACAGAACTGTGTGTGAGTGTCTTCTGCAGAGGTACGGATCAACAGTGGACTGCCACAGGGGCAGGGGCTCTGGGTGCAGTAGACCTGCGTCTGGCATAAGTCCTCTTGGAGAAGGCCTCCATTAACCCTACCATAGAGCTGCTGGAACTTATACAAGACTGGGAAACAGACTCTTGGAGGGCACAGATAAAACCTTGTGCACACCAGGACCCAGGAGAAAGGAGCAGTGACCCCACAAGAGATGGACCCAAACTTGCCTGTGAGTGTTCAGGAGTTTCTCTGGTGGAAGCATGAGTCGGCGGTGGCCTGCTGCAGGGTTGGGGCCTGCTGCCTCACTGCATGAGGTAGTGTGTGCATGGGACCTTTTGAAGAAGGTCGCTATTATCTTCATTAACTCCACCATAATTTGGCCCACAGGTCAAATAACAGAGAGGGAACATAGTCATCAACAGAAATTGGATTAAAGACTTAATGAGCAAGGCCCCACCCAGTTTCCCCCTCAGTTCAGTTTGGTTCAGTCACTCAGTCGTGTCTGACTCTTGGCGACCCCATGAATCACAGCACGCCAGGCCTCCCTGTCCAATACCAACTCCCAGAGTTCAGTGAAACTCACATCCATTGAGTTCGTGATGCCATCCAGTCATCTCATCCCCTGTTGTCCCCTTCTCCTCCTGCCTCCAATCCCTCCCAGCAACAGAGTCTCTTCCAATGAGTCAACTCTTCGCATGAGGTGGCCAAAGTACTGGAGTTTCAGCTTTAGCATCATTTCTTCCAAAGAAATCCCAGGGCTGATCTCCTTCAGAATGGACTGGTTGGATCTCCTTGCAGTCCAAGGGACTCTCAGAGTCTTCTCCAACACCACAGTTCAAAAGCATCAATTCTTCGGTGCTCAGCTTTCTTCACAGTCCAACTCTCACATCCGTACATGAACACTGGAAAAACCATAGCCTTGACTAGA
>SJYV01015138.1:0-42843 GCA_006410875.1 Neotragus pygmaeus
GCAGTCCATGAGGTTGCAAAAGAGTCGGACAAGCCTGAGCAGCTGAACAACAACAACAAAGAGAGTCCCAGTTCCTCCTCAAGGGATATACATCACAATCTGATACATATTTTTGAGTTCTGCAGGAACTAAGGCTCCCACCCAGGTGGAGGACTGTAACGACATGCTGAGACAACAGACTGGTCAGAACCTACGATATGATGACGGTGACATTTTCTGACCCTTGAGACTTCAGTCAACTAAAGCCTGCACTCTGTCAATCTTTTCCCCAATTCTATGCTGAATTCTCCTGTGCTCAAGCCCCTTTATCAGTATGCATACACTGCTCAAGTCCCATTCATGGATATGCATGTACCTTTAGCCTAAAACTTCTCCAATTTTGCAATACAGGGAGACTGCAATTTTGCTGTTCTGGGAAAGGGCCCCAGTGATCACCTTACTTGCTGCAAGTAATAAATCCTTCCTTCTCCCAATCTTTGGCTGGATACCCAGCAAGAGGCAAACTGTTTTTGGGTAACAGTATCATGAAGCCAATGATGACCCTCAGTTGTTCTTTTCAAAGCCTCAAATCTGACTGTATTCATGGTTTGTGTTCTCTTTCTTAAAGAGAGCCCTCCAAATTGTACAAACACTGGGCTCCCCCAAGCCCTGGATCCACACCTGTATGGGAATCACAAGTCTGTGATAACAGCCGACTTGATTAAGTCATCCTCTGACTCCAGCTCTCTCTGGACAGAAGAGAATGCCTCAGATGCCAGGATCTCCAGCTAGATCCAGGACAGCGGAACTCTAGACATCCTGTGTTTCTCCTGGAGGCCTTCTCTGTCAGTGTAGTGATTAACTCTCCTGTACTGGCTCACCACACAGAGATGCTTGGAGGGTAAGGTTGACTATATTTTTTCAGCTTTGGTTTTTCTATTAATTGTGAAGTTGGCCCTAGCCTACAGGAAATAAGATGCCAAAAGAAAGGGGAGTGGATCCCTTCCAGACCTCTACAAGACTCAGATTACACCAAACCAAGAGCAAAAACCCTTTTTAGCATTTGAAAGGGAAGGCAATTGTATTACTAAGCCTCACTCAACCGCCTCCAGACTTTTCTCAGCCAGAGAACAAAGGGAAAAAAGCAAACACCACTTCACACCCTTATTCACTGGAGGTTAAAAGAGACCTCCCACTAGACAAAAGTCCTTCTAAAGGTCAGCTTGGGAGTGTATTGAAGAGGAGGGCACTGGCCAGGGAACAAAATGTTTACCGTCACTCTGAGGCGGGCTGTTTCTGTTTTCCTTTCAGCACGTGCATGGGGTACATCTGTCAGAATTGGACATTTTCATCCTGATTTTCTTGCTGGTGGCCAAATTATACTTCCTTGGACCTCAGTCTTTTTCAGATTCTTGATTCCTATTGAACTAAGAAAGAAGGGGTACCCTATGCCAGGACAGCACCCTGGGGATGATTATTCATTCATATTCATCAAGTCAACAGCTCTCATTGATGTGTACAATGTGTCAAACACTGTGAGGTGCTGGAAGGATGTAACAATGCGAAAGCTGAAGCAGTGCCTGAACACTTCAATCCAATGGGGACAGACTGCTGTTAAATAACGAAACGCACACACTCCGTTGTTAAGTACAACTAGTCATGTCCGACTCTTTGCGACNTACAATGTGTCAAACACTGTGAGGTGCTGGAAGGATGTAACAATGCGAAAGCTGAAGCAGTGCCTGAACACTTCAATCCAATGGGGACAGACTGCTGTTAAATAACGAAACGCACACACTCCATTGTTAAGTACAACTAGTCATGTCCGACTCTTTGCGACCCCATGGACTGTAGCCCACCAGGCTCCTCTATCCATGGAATTCTCCAGGCAAGAATACTTGAGTGGGTTGCCATTCCCTTCTCCTGGGGATCTTCCTGACTCAGGGTTGAACCTGGGTCTCCTGCATTGCAGGCAGATTCTTTACCATCTGGGCCACAGGAACATGATAAAGGTTTGAAGGAGCACAGTGTGCAAAGAGAGCTTAGCATGAGAGTGGCTGACATCACATGGGTTGTAAGAGAGGGGGATTCTTTGAGGAAGTAAAGAAGTTCTCTATGCACTAGGGAGGTGGACTTCCCATGTGGTTCTAATGGTAAAGAACCTGGCTGCCAATGCAGGAGATATAAGAGAGGCAGATTTGAGCCCTGGGTTGGAAAGATGCCCTGGAGTGGGGCATGGCAACCCACGCCAATGTTCTTGCTTGGAGAACTGATGGACAGAGAAGCCTTGCATCCTATGGCCTATAGGGCTGCAGATGGATACAGCTGACTAGCAGGCACTAAGTCACTTAGTCTCCTGCATTGCAGGCGGATTCTTTACTAGCTGAGCCACAAAGGAAGCCATAGCAGGCACACAGAAAAGCTGAAATCATGCTGTTACAGGGGAGCAGCAGGCAATAACTCCCATGGGCTTCATTGCCTGGCACAGCAATTAGAATACTAATGTGGTTGGAGCCCAGTGGGCAAACCAAATTGGGGCTGGGAACTAGGCAGGAGGGGGACTATGGTAGGGCTTTGAATTCTGTAGGCTTTTGCCTTCTATCTGCAAGGCAATGGGAAGCTAGTTAAGAATTTAATGAGGGAACATGACTTATGTGGTTTGCAGTATAGAGAAAGAGTTTTAGGGGTCAAGAGATTGATACAGGAAGACTAGATATTCAGTTCAGTTCAGTTCATTTCAGTCACTCAGTAGGGTCTGACTGTTTGCAACCCAGTGGACTGCAGCACCCCAGGCTTCCCTGTCCATCACCAACACCCGGAGCTTAGTCATACTCACATATAAAGTCTGTCATTGTTTCCACTGTTTCCCCATCTATTTCCCATGAAGTGATCGGACCGGATGCCATGATCTTCGTGTTCTGAATGTTGAGCTTTAAGCCAACTTTTTCTCTCTCCTCTTTCACTTTCATCAAGAGGCTTTTTAGTTCCTCTTCACTTTCTGCCATGAGGGTGGTGTCATTTGCATATCTGAGGTTATTGATATTTCTCCNCGGGACTGGATGCCATGATCTTCGTTTTCTGAATGTTGAGCTTTAAGCCAACTTTTTCGCTCTCCTCTTTCACTTTCATCAAGAGGCTTTTTAGTTCCTCTTCACTTTCTGCCATAAGGGTGGTGTCATTTGCATATCTGAGGTTATTGATATTTCTCCCAGCAATCTTGATTCTAGCTTGTGTTTCTTCCAGTCCAGCATTTCTCACAATATACTCTGCATAGAATTTAAATAAGCAGGGTGCAATATACAGCCTTGACACACTCCTTTTCCTATTTTGAACCAGTCTGTTGTTCCATGTCCAGTTCTAACTGTTGCTTACTGACCTGCTAGCTACCTAAAATCCTCCAAGCCTAAAATCTAGAATTATTAAGTTTTTCCAACTCTATCCTTTTGAGAAATGGCAGACAACAGAAAAAGGGAAGTAATTCAAAGACTGGAAAAGAAATATTTAGGCTCTAGTCTAAGGGAAGAAGAAGGTAAGAAACAAGAGCAACAGGAGCTTATCTTTGGCATTCAGATTGACTGTTAACAGGAGAGCTAAACAGGGGGGGAGCAAGAAAAAGGAGAAATGAAAACAGATCACTTTAGTGTTCCCTTGCATAATTTAGAAAGAAATCATCTTCAAATGCACTCAGTTTCAGATTAAGTGAATACACAATAATGCTGCAGAAGATTTGTACCTTGAAGAGCTTTCTTATATGAGGAAACATTTTGTTGATAATTACTGCCCTTTAAGACTACCATGTAACCATCTCATCCTCTGTCATCCCCTTCTCCTTCCACCTTCAATCTTTCCCAGCATCACGGTCTTTTCAAATAATCAGCTCTTCACATCAGGTGGCCAAAATATTGGAGTTGCAGCTCCAACATCAGTCCTTCCAATGAATATTCAGGACTGATTTCCTTTAGAATGGGCTGGTAGGATCTCCTTGCAGTCCAAGGGACCCACAAGAATTTTCTTCAACACCACAGTTCAAAAGCATCAATTCTTTGGCACTCAGTTTTCTTTATAGTCCAACTCACATCCACACATGACTACTGGAAAAACCATAGCCTTGACTAGATGGACCTTTTTTGGCAAAGTAACGAGATGGTTGTATGGCATCATCAACTCAACGGACATGAGTCTGAATAAACTCCAGGAGTTGATGATGGACAGGGAGGCCTGGCGTGCTGCAGTCCATGGGGTTGCAAAGAGTCATATATGACTGAGTGACTGAACTGAACTGAAAGGAAGACTACCATGTGCATGTTTATTGTTTCTCATTACTTTCCATTTGTAGAAAAGGATGTGTAAGTTAGTTGGGGGTAAGAATGGATTTAGTCCCCTATTTTGGTCCATAAAATTTGAATCATTAATTGAGTGAATTGAGGTTGTTTAAGTAATTGTGAGTACTGGTTTTATCTTTATTACAGTATAATCTTGGTTCAGGAATAGATCATGGAGTGAGCAACTGGCTGGAATCAATAGGTGGAGGGAAAGATCCTGAATTTCTCAGGAAGAATTAGTTTTTTAATATTTTGAAAACCTAAGAGAACAGTTAGAGAACTTGGCAATTGTTTGGGGGGAAGGTTCACAGCAAACTTAAAGACAGGTACCGAGATTTACCAGAGAAGACTCTTGAGAGTCCCTTGGACAACAAGGAGATCAAACCAGTAAATCCTAAAGGAAATCAGTCACAAATATTCATTGGAAGGACTGATGCTGAAGCTGAGGCTCCAATACTTTGCCACCCAATGCAAAGAGTTGACTCATTGGAAGACTCTGATGTAGGTAAAGATTAAGGCAGAAGAGAAGAGAATTGCACAGGAAGAGATGGTTAGACAACTCTACCAACTCAGTGCTTATGAATCTGAGCAAACTCTGAGAGATAGGGGAGGTAAGAAGAACCTGCTGTACTAGTCTGTAGGCTCACAAAAGACAATTTAGCAACTACACAACAACAACAGGCATTTCTCATGTATTTCCTGCCCTCCACAGCAATTGTTCAATGTTTTTTGCAAGTGTAATATCTTTCTTTTTTTAACCAAAAGTTCAGGAGCTCTATTAAGCCCCCTTAAAATTTTATGACTATATTGCAAGTTTAGGTCAGGTTGTTGAATCTGGTCACTAACTGATGGGAGTTCTAAGGTGAAAAGTGGTAGACAGTGTTTATGATGAATAGCTCTAACTTCCATTTACCAGAAACAAATGAAATTCTGGTAAATGTTGATTATATAGGGAATAACTTTTTTTTTTTTTGGATGAGCACTGGAAAGGGAGAAGTTAGAAACAGAATAAGGGTTGCTGTTTACTCCATGATGCTTCATAGATTTTATATGCCCATTAACAGCCAATAAAATTTAAAAATAATAAGAAATAAATGTCTACGAGTTGTGTTTTGTTGTTTACATTCTATGAAATGTTTTTCTTTTAATTTTGGCCTAATAAAATATACCATATGTAACTATGACCTACATGGTGTTATGAAATGTTAAAACCAACCTGCTGTGGAAAGCCTGTGTCAGATTCCTTAAAATAAAATGAAATTTAAGGCTTTCATTTATGGATAATAGATGCAAAGGATGAGGAATAAAACAAGTAATACAAATCTTTGTGAGCAAATATAAACAGGGCAAGAAAAAATGGAAGATTAATAAATAAGAACCTACATTTCAATTTCACTTTATGGCATCAGCAGTTACTCATTTACAAGCCCCTATCACTCAATCCCACATAGCTTATGCTTTTCTTCACTCTATCTGTTATCCTCTGTCAACAGTGGCTTTCAGTTTTTTTACTCAGGTACTTTGCACTTCCTGTTCTTTCTGTCAAAAACTTTTTTCTCAATATACTTAACATTACTCACCCCTTCTCACCTCTCAGAGGTCAGTTTACATAATATCTCCTCAGAAAATTTTCCTAAAAAAAATCATATCTTAATTAGCTCCCCACCCCTTTTAATTTCATCATTGTAAGAGAACAACATGAAAGCTAGGCTCAAACATTTTAAGAGTACAGCCTGCTATTGTCGACTATTGGTACAACATAGTACAACAGATCCCTAGAGTTCATTAATCTTGCTTAACTGAAACTTTATGCCAGTTAATTAGTAACTCACCATTCCCCCCTCCCTCTAGTCCCCAAGAAATCACTACACCACTCTTTGATTTTATGAATATGACTGTTTTAGATAACTTATATAAGAGGAATCAAGCAGTATTTATCTTTCTAGGATTAGCTTATTTCACTTATCAAGAGGCCCTCAAGTCTCATCCATGTTGTAACATGTGTCAGAATTTCCTCCCTTTTCAGGTTGGACTGCATTTTATTGCATGTATATACCACATTTTCTTTAACCATTCATCAGCTGACATTTAGGTTGTTTTCAAATATTGGTTATAATAAATAGCACTGCTATAGTAAATAGCTTCCCTGGTAGCTCCGACAGTAAAGTGTCTGCCCACAATGCAGGAGACCTGGGTTCGATCCCCGGATCAGGAAGATCCCCTCCAGAAGGAAATGGCAACCGACTCCAGTACTCTTGCTTGGAAAATTCCATGGATGGAGGAGCCTGGTAGGCTACAGTCCATGGGATTGCAAAGAGTCAGACACGACTGAACAACTTCACTGACTAAATAGCACTGCAAGGAAAATTAAGGCTAGTATGTCTTCAAATCTTGATTTAAATTCTTTTGAATAACTATCTAATACAGGATTTCTGGATCAGATGCTATTCCTATTTTTAGTATTTTTGAAGAACTTTCATACTGTTTTCCATAGTGGCTGCACTATTTTGCTTTCCCGCCAACAGTGTGCAATTGTTCCAGTTTTTCACATCATTGCTAACACTTGTGGTCTTTTGTTTTTGTTGGTAAGAGATATACTGACAGATATGAGATGATACTTTATTGTGGTTTTGATTTTAAACTTCTTAATGATTAATGCACTAAGCAATATTTAGTATACCTGTTGGTTATTTGTAAGTCTTCTTAGGAGAAATGTCTATTCAGGACCCTAGTTGTTGATGCTTTCTTAGGAGGATGGTGGCCATGAAGGCTAACAGAATTCTAAGAATTCTTTTAAATCCACTGTTTCTTGCTCAGAGACTCAGGGACCTGCAGAGCTCTGTTTTAAAGAGCTATCTTATTTCTAATATTGCGAGATGGAGGTCAAGAGAACAAAGACCTTGTCTATGCTTCCTATTCTTAACACTATATCTCTATGTATATGCTGTTATTTTAGGCTTCTAATTGCCATTTGTACTACTTTGGATCCTCTAACCTAGACTAAGGAGTAATAAGAGCTCTAAGTTTTCACCTGTGATTCAAGCCAAGACTGAAACCATCACATTATAATTTGGCTGCATAGTCAGTTATCAGAATAGCTGCCATTTTATGACTTGGTTCTTGGTTTTTAGGCCACGTTTCCAGGGAAAAAGGATTATGCTAGCAGGATATGTGGACTGAATTTTAACACCATTTGTGTGTGTGTGTGTGTGTGTGTGTGTGTGTTTCCATTTGAGTAACTTCAATTTTCTGACATCAGATGTAAGATGTATTTTATTCAGTAGTTTCTAGTTATTAATTATTTTCTGAAATCTGATAAAATGATACCTGTTACTATACTTCAGTTAGAAGTGCTTTTGAATATTCTTACTTTTATTGGGAAAATAAAAACTCTGTCACTGCTTTTCATCATCTAAATCACTGCAGAAATCATTTATTTTCTG
Source organism: Neotragus pygmaeus (assembly GCA_006410875.1). Lineage (NCBI taxonomy): Eukaryota > Metazoa > Chordata > Mammalia > Artiodactyla > Bovidae > Neotragus > Neotragus pygmaeus. The sequence goes on from SJYV01015138.1 coordinate 7,745, forward strand.
ATTATCTCAAACTAGGAAGATATATTAGTGAGCCAAGTAATATTTAATGATGCTGGTCATACATTTGGTAACAGGGAAACTAGAAATAGATTTCATATATAGTAATTAAATTCATTTTGAGGTCAAGTTATCATGGATATATCTTCCAATATATGCTGGTACTCATTTTTCTCCTCTAAAATTCAAACATCCCCCACACCAACAAGGACTTTATAAATCAAATAACTGTATTCCATTACTTTTCACTACTTTACCAAAAGAAAAAATGCCAATGAGAAAAAAAAATTACAGCCATATATGCATCACTCTTACTTATCTGCTTTGGTTATTTCTGTCAAATTTAATATCTGTCATTAAAGATGGAATTTTACTCTGTATAATCGGCTCCAGTTTCATCCACTTCATTAGAAGTGATTCAAATGTATTCTTTTTAATGGCTTAGTAATACTCTATTGTGTATATGTACCATACCTTTCTTATCCATTCATTTGCTGATGGACATCTAGGTTGCTTCCACGTCCTGGCTATTATAAACAGTGCTGCAATGAATATTGGGGTACACATATCTCTTTCAATTCTGGTTTCCTCAGTGTACATGCCCTGCAGTGGGATTGCTGGGTCATAAGGCAGTTCTATTTCCAGTTTTTTTAAGGAATTTCCGCACTCTCCATAGTGGGTATACTAGTTTGCATTCCCACCAACAGTGTAAGGGGGTTCCCTTTTTTCCACACCTTCTCCAGCATTTATTGCTTGTAGACTTTTGGATCACAGCCATTCTGACTGGCATGGAATGGTACCTCACTGTGGTTTTGATTTGCGTTTCTCTGATAATGAATGACATTGAGCATCTATTCATGTGTTTGTTAGCCATCTGTATGTCTTCTTTGGAGAAATGTCTATGTAGTTCTTTGGCCCATTTTTTGATTGGGTCATTTATTTTTCTGGAATTGAGCTGCAGGAGTTGCTTGTGTATTTTTGAGATTAGTTGTTTGTCAGTTGCTTCATTTGCTATTATTTTCTCCCATTCCACAGGCTGTCTTTTCACCTTGTTTATAGTTTCCTGGATAAAACTGGAGCCATTATATAGAGTGAAGTAGCCAGAAAGAAAAACACCAATACAGTATACTAACACATATATATGGAATTTAGAAAGATGATAACAATAACTCTTATGTGAGATAGCAAAAGAGAAACAGATGTATAGAACCATCTTTTGGACCCTGTGGAAGAGGGAGAGGGTGGGATGATTTGGGAGAATGGCATTGAAACATGTATAATATCATATAAGAAATGAATTTCCAGTCTAAGTTCAATGCAGGATACAGGATGCTTGGGGCTGGTGTACTGGGATGACCCAGAGAGATGATATGGGGAGGGAGGTGGGAGGAGGGTTCAGGATTGGGAACACATGTACACTTGTGGTGGATTTATGTTGATGTATGACAAAACTAATACAATATTGTAAAGTTAAAAAAATAATTAAAATAAATAAAATTAAAAAAATAAAGATGGAATTTCTTATCTCTCTGATTTTGGCTAATATTTGGGGGAGAAATAAGATTTGACTGTGATATCTTTCCTAAAACATTTATTTATGTTTCAGTTCAGTTCATTTCAGTCACTCAGTCATGTCTGACTCTTCGTGACCCTATGAATCGCAGCATACCAGGCCTCCCTGTCCATCACAAACTCCCAGAGTTCACCCAGATTCACATCCATTGAGTCAGTGATGCTATGCAGTCATCTCATCCTCGGTCGTCCCCTTCTCCTCCTGTCCTCAGTCCCTCCCAGTATCAGAGTCTTTTCCAATGAGTCAACTCTTCACATGAGGTGGCCAAAGTACTGGAGTTTCAGCTTCAGCATCATTCCTTCCAAAGAAATCCCAGGGCTGATCTCCTTCAGAATGGAGGATCTCTTTGCAGTCCAGGGGACTCTCAAGAGTCTTCTCCAACACCACAGTTCAAAAGCATCAATTCTTTGTATGTAGTCTTATACTTTATATATAGACATTTTATGAAAACTTTACATGGAATATAATCTACAAAAACATCAAATCAGTATGATGTACACCTGAAACTAACATAATATTGTTGTGAATAATATTTCAATAAATATTTGTTTAAAAAACCTAATTAGGAAGGATTCATTCAGAGCTAATATTTACATCATTTTGTTTAATAACAGTCTTAGAGAACATCTTTCAATATCAAACTCTTTCTGAAGGAAATAAATTTGCCTTTTTCCTCTTATGAGGCAATTCTTACTTTATGTTCATTAACCTCCTTCCTGCAAGCAGGTCAAAGCAACAGTTAGAACAGGACATGGAACAACAGATTGGTTCAAAATTGGGAAAGAAGTACCTCAATGCTATATATTGTCACTTTCCTTATTTAACTTATATGCAGAATACATTTTGCAAAATGCCAAGCTGGATGAAGCTCAAGCTGGAATCAAGACACTGGGAGAAATACCAGTAACCTTGGATAAGTAGATATCACTCTAATGGCAGAAAGCAAGGACAAATTAAGAAACTTGATGAGGGTGAAAGAAGAGAGTGAAAAAGATAGCTTTAAACTCAAAATGCAAAAAACCAAGATCATAGAATCCAGTACCATCACCACATGCAAATAGATGGGGGAAAAACGGAAAAAGTGACAAATTTTATTTCTTGGGCTCCAAAATCACTGCAGAGAGTGACTGCAGCCATGTAATTAAGACAGTTGATTGAAAAAATGCTATGAGAAACATTCAGTTCAGTTCAGTCACATAGTCATGTCCAACTCTTTGCGACACCAAGGACTGCAGCATGCCAGGCCACCCTGTCCATCAAACGCTCCAGGAGTTTGCTCAAACTCATGTACATCGAGTCAGTGATGCCATCCAACCATCTTACCCTCTGTTGTCCCCTTCTCTTCCAGCCTTCAATCTTTAGCAGCATCAGGGTCTTTTTCAATCAGTCAGTTCTTCCCATCAGATGGCCAAAGTATTGGGGTTTCAGCTTTAACATAAGTCTTTCCAATGAATATTCAGGACTGATTTCCTTTAAGATTGTTTTGATCTTCTTGTAGTGCAAGGGACTCTCAAGAGTCTTCTCCAACACCATAGTTCAAAGCATCAGTTCTTCAGTGCTCAGCTTTCTTTATAGTTCATCTCTCACATCCATACATGACCGCTGGAAAAACCATAGCCTTGATTAGATGGACCTTTGTTGACAAAGTAATGTCTCTGCTTTTTAATATGCCATCTAGATTGGTCATAACTTTTCTTCCAAGGAATAAGTGTCTTTTAATTTCATGGCTTCAGTCACCATCTGAAGTGATTTTGGAGCCCCCAAAGATAAAGTCTGTCACTATTTCTACTGTTTCCCCATCTATTTGCCATGAAGTGATGGGACTGGATGCTATGATATTAGTTTTCTGAATGTTGAACTTTAAGCCAACTTTTTCATTCTAGTCTTTCACTTTTATCAAGAGAAAAAACTTCTGTAACACTTCTAATTGCTCATCCCATAATCTGAACACTTTGACAAAAGTTACAAGAGATGTAAAGGTTAAAGTACAGAGTGTCTTAAAGCTTTTTAAGGCATCAAGTCTGTTCATAATGTTCTACAGTATCCTTCAAGACTGGACAGTTTTATGAGAGTTTCTGATTCTAAAGAAGAAGACCTCACCACTTAGCTTTTGCTGCTGCTGCTGCTGCTGCTAAGTCGCTTTAGTCATGTCTGACTCTGTGTGACCCCACAGACAGCAGCCCACCAGGATCCTCTGTCCCTGGGATTCTCCAGGCAAGAATACTGGAGTCGGTTGCCATTTCCCTCTCCAACTTTGCTTCTATTGTGGTAATAATATAGATATGATGGATATGTAGATGGTTCAAAAGAATATTATAACTAAATAACTGATTTGATTCCACTTCTCAGGAAAAAAAAAAAAAAACTAAATCAAGAAAAATTATGCTAGAATATGATGAATCCAAATCAAAAGTTTTGATAACTCCTGATTTATATAGTCATAGAGAACACTGACTTTCCATGTGGTGCTAGTGGTAAAGAATCTGCCTGCCACTGCAGGCTACTCAAGAGACATAGGTTTAGTCCCTGGGTTGGAAAGATCCCCCTGGAGAAAGGAAAGGCAACCAACACCAGAATTCTTGCCTGGAGAATCTCACAGACAGATTCTTTACAACTCGTGCCACCTGGGAAACTCATTGTTCACTGCAATTGTCTACAAATGGTATGCATGAAAGTTTCAGTCTGTAGGGTCACAAAGAATCAGAAATGAATAAAGCAACTTAGCATAGAGAAAATTGACTAAAGCATCAGATTAATAATTCTGCTATGTTCCCCCAAATTTCAACATATTTCAATTCCTCCAAATAATTATGAATAAGGAACTGATGCTTAAGGATTAAAATAACTGTCCAAGATCAAACAGGTAACAGGGGAATAGCTGGGATTAAATTACATTTATCTGATATAAACCCCATTTTCTTCCCACTGTCCTCAAATAAATAAATTTCTACAAGTAAAATCTCAAATGTAAGAAAAAGGATAGGTGATCTTTTTATTTATATTGAATTTTGTAGACAAAATAAGTGAAATTTGCGATATTCCCTAAAACACAAAGGTGACTACTTTGAAATTTAAGAAATATACATCTTTCTTGGTATATTATATTATGCTCTCTCCTTCTATTGCCCATGCTTATAGATATATAATGAATCAAGGGCACAAAATACATACACATGGAACAGGCTGGCTAGCCAGCAATAGACAAAGAGTCTTGGCTTACAAGAATAAAAACAAAGAAACAAAAATGAACACAATTCCACTCCAGATAAGCAGAAGTAACGCAGGTATTGGAACTGACTAAGTATGGCTAGCATCACCAACTCAATGGAAAAGAATTCGAGCAAACTCTGAAAAATAGTGGAGGATAGAGGAGCTTGGTGTGTAGCCAATGGGGCCAAAAAGAGCTGGACATGACTCAGCAACTGAAGAACAACAAAACATGGTTAGACAGTAGAACATAAATTCATATTCAACTGGAGCACAGCATTTAAAAAAATTGAAGACATGAAAGAGATTAGGCTAGTTGATCAGTTCAATTCAGTTCAGTTCAGTTTCTTAGTCATGTCCGACTCTTTGCGACACCATGAATTGCAGCACACCAGGCCTGCCTGTCCATCACCAACCCCTGGAGTTCACTCAGACTCACTTGCATCCAGTCAGTGATGCCATCCAGCCATCCCATACTCTGTTGTCCTCTTCTCCTCCTGCCCCCAATTCCCACCAGCATCAAAGTCTTTTTCAATGAGTCAGTTCTTTGCATGAGGTGGCCAAAGTACTGGAGTTTCAGCTTTAGCATCATTCCTTCCAAAGATGGACTGGTTGGATCTCCTTGCAGTCCAAGGGACTCTCAAGAGTCTTCTCCAACACCACAGTTCAAAAGCATAAATTCTTCAGCGCTCAGCCTCTTCACAGTCCAACTCTCACATCCATATATGACCACAGGAAAAACCATAACCTTGACTAGACGGATCTTAGTTGGCAAAGTAGTGTCTCTGCTTTTGAATATGCTACGTAGGTTGGTCATAACTTTTCTTCCAAGGAGTAAACATCTTTTAATTTCATGGCTTTACAGTCACCATCTGCAGTGATTTTGCAGCCCCCCAAAATAAAGTCTGACACTGTTTTCACTGTTTCTCCATCTATTTCCCATGAAGTGATGGGACCGGATGCCATGATTTTCATTTTCTGAGTGTTGAGCTTTAAGCCAACTTTTTCACTCTCCTCCTTCACTTTCATCAAGAGGCTTTTTAGTTCCTCTTCACTTTCTGCCATAAGGGTGGTTTTGCACAGGGTAAAATAAAAAGTAGTCAGATATTCTGATATTAAAGTATCAAGACACCTTTTTTCCCCATTAGGATTTGCTAGGAGCTCATCACTTAAATGGTTCTCAAGAGTGATATTTTACCTTTGTTGAGTGACTACAGTCCCAGAATAACTGCAGTATCAAAAGACAAACTTTATGACAGTATTAACTTATATCTTAATACATGTAATGCAAAAATTAGAGCTTTTTAAAGCATTTTAAATTATTAGAATAGAGATAGGTTATGTGTATTTTGAAACTGGAAAGCTAGAAATTCTGGCATCATGATTTTCCTCCATTCCTTATCACTACTTTTCTTTACTCACTTGCTTCTTTTCCATCCTGAGACACTCTCTCTCTGTCTCATAACCCACAGAGCTGAATACAGTATCTCATAATGCACTGTGTGTGTCATGGAGGATGGGTTTTTCTGGGGGTGTTTTCTTTTTAATTTTCCTTCTCTTTCTTTTCCTGTTGTTTTTGTGTTAAAATTATTGAGAAAGACAGTGGCTCAACCTTAAAGAATCTACCCATTTTAATGCTGCTTACCATTGATGAGACTATATAATATATATGTAGCTGCAGGGCCCTTTCCTCAAAACACAGATGCAGGGAGAGAACTCTCATGAACTGGAAGATAACCAGGTTTCATGCTGAGTAGTCTAATCTTGCAAGGGGAGAAGGAGCTATACACCATGGAACCCACTCATAAGAAAACAATTAGCAAGCATTACATTATTAATTGTTATTTAATTCTATCTTTGGTAGGATAAAAGCAACAAGTAATTTATTCAAATAAATCTCTCTTAATATGCTTATGATTTAACAATAATTTACAGAAAGCATAAATGACTATAATATATATATTGAAATATCAGTAATGTTTATCTTCATGTATAAAGGAAGGAAAACTTCATGTATTAAAGTTTTAAATAATTTTGGTTTGATATAATTTATGTTTTTCCTAAATTTTTTATATCGAATGCCCAATTTTTTTAATATATAAAATAAAAAGTAATAAACATCATGGTACACAAAAACACACACATCTATATACATTATGTGTGCATGCATGCTAAGTCAATTCTTTGTGACCTTATAGACTGTAGCCTGCCAGGGTCCTTTGTCCATGGGATTCTCCAGGCAAAAATATGGAGTGGGCTGCCATGCCCTCCTTCAGGGGATCTTGCCGACCCAGGGATAGAATCCTTGTATCTTAAGTATCCTGCATTGACAGGCACATTCTTTACCACTAGCACCATCTGGGAAGTCCATACACATTATATGATGATATATAAAGTATTTATGATAAATAATATATATTATTTAATTTACTATTTAAAAGTAGCACTCCATATTTCTCACTTATGCATACATATACAGAAGCAATGTCTGCCTTTCCTAGTATATTATACCAATGAACCTCCATCTGCTTTTCCTAGGATTTTGTTGCTGTTAGGTCACTAAGTCATGGCTAACTCTTTGAGACCCCATGGACTGCTGCACTCCATGTTTCCCTGTCTCTCATCAACTTCTGGAGTTTGCCCAAGTTCATGTCCACTTAATTGGTGATACAATCCAACCATTTCATCCTCTGCCACCCTCTTCTTCCTTTGCCTTCGAATTTTCCCAGAATCAGNGTCCATGGGACCGCAAAAAAGTCATATACAACCGAGCAAATGAACATACAAAATATATTATAAGCATTTAATAAATGCATGATCAATTAACTAATAACTGTTATGTTCAGAGGAGAAGGCAATGGCAATCCACTCCAGTACTCTTGCCTGGAAAATCCCATGGTTGGAGGAGCCTGGTAGGGTGTAGTCCATGGGTTCAGACAAAGAGTCAGACACTTACTGAGCAACTTCACTTTCACTTTTCACTTTCATGCATTGGAGAAGGAAATGGCAACCCACTCCAGTGTTCTTGCCTGGAGAATCCCAGGGACGGCAGAGCCTGGTGGGCTGCCGTCTATGGAGTCGCAGAGTCAGACAAAACTGAGGCGACTTAGCAGCAGCAGCATTATGTTCAGAATGGAAAAGTGAGGACACTGGCTAGATTAATGGAATATAAAACAAAATTGGTACAATGGGACTAGATTCCATGGTGCTCAGAGTGCTGTATCTTGGTCTTAAACCAATGGCTGGATCAAAGCATAAGAAGCTTTTAACCAAGAATGGCATAATGAATGAAATTAGGAGAAATAAGTAGGCACAAAGAGAAGAGGTAGCAGAGAGACTGAAGAAAGAAAAATAATCTATTTAGCTCTCAATTACAAGAAAACTAAAAAAGCCAATTTTAAATTTTCGCTAATTATAATGAAATAGAATGCTTGTGTTTATGTGGTTATTAAACTACCAGTAAACCAATAAGCTTCATTTATCATCAGCATATGATACTCATAAATAGGTGTGAACTATGGCACAATAATTGGCTTCTTACCCATTCTGTTATTCTGTGCACTTTCAGTGAAAATATTTTTGGTATTACCAAATTGGTATTACTTTGTTTATTTCACATTTCTTAGTTACCAGGCTTAGTTCACAAATTCCAACTGTTTTCAAAACTCAAGTTCATCTTCAGAAAAGGAAAATCTTTCCATACCGAAGAGATTCAAAACAGTAGAGAAATCAAAACTCATTTATGTAAATCATTTTTATTGGATTTATTAAAATAAAAAATCTCATTTTTCATAGTCATGACACTTATTAAAAGAACTAATCATTTCAATATGAGTTAATTTCAGTTTACAAAGGCAGAAGTCTGAGAGTCACGCTCGAATTACCCTTTTGACTAAATCTCCTCACCCAGTCAGATGCTTTCCACAAGTTTAGCATATCTGCTCTTTCTGCATCTAGAGCTTGAATTTACCAGTGAAGAAGTGACCTTGTTATGGCCAAAAATAGCAGGAGGTATACAAATACTTCAAAGGATAAATTACTATGGTCAAAGAATCCTTTCTCATAGGCCATTGACTTCTCNCTAGCTTTGTTTGTAGTGATGCTTCCTAAGGTCCACTTGACTTCACATTCCAGGTTATCTGGCTCTAGGGGAGTGATCACACCATTGTGGTTATCTGGGTCATTAAGATCTTTTTTGTATAGTTCTTCCGTGTAGTCTTACCACCTCTTCTTAATATCTTCTGCTTCTAGGTCTAGAATATCTTAGGTCTACACAATTTATGTTCTTTATTTTGCCCATCTTTGCATGAAATGTTCCCTTCACATATCTAATTTTCTTGAAGGGATCTCTGGTTTTTCCCATTCTATTGTTTTCCTGTATATCTTTGCATTGATCACTGAGGAAGGCTTTCTTATTTCCCCTTGTTATTCTTTGGAAGCATTCAAATGGGTATATCTTTCCCTTTCTCTTTTGCTTATCTTCTTGTCTCAGCTTTTTGTAAGATCTCCTCAGACAACCATTTTGCCTGTTTGCCTTTCATTTCTTGGGGATGGTTTTGGTCACTGCCTCCTGTACAGTGTCATGAACCTCCATCCACAGTTCTTGAAGCACTCTATCAGATCTAATCCCTTGAATCTATTTGTCACTTCCACTGTACAATCATAAGGTATTTGATTCAGGTCATACCTGAATGGTCTAGTTGTTTTCCTACATTATTCAATTTAAGTATGAATTTTTGAATAGGATTTCATGATCTGAGCCACAGTCAACTCTTGGTCTTGTTTTGCTGAATGTATAAAGCTTCTCCATCTTCAGCTGCAAAGAATATAATCAATCTAATTTCAGTATGGACTATGTGTAGAATCATCTCTTGTGTTGTTGAAAGAGGGACATTTGGTTGTCCATATGGGAAATATTTTTCTTACACAATACTTAAAAATTCCACATAGATACAAAAACTCAAATATGAAAGGCAAAACTGCAAACATTTTATAAAGAAAATACAGGAGTGGTATATTTGTGATCTTGGAATAAGAAGTGATTTAGCAATTTATAACATACAAAAACTCTATAGAAAAAAGAAATCAAAAATTCAAATCTATTAGAATTAAGGTCTTATTCTGATTGAAAATACAATAAAGGAAGGTAAGAAATCTGCAGTTTGGATAAAGTGTTTCCAACACATAACTGAAATTAATGTTGATTCAGGGAAATGTGTGTTACATGGAATCAGGGAGCATATATGGAGTAATTCAAAGATGATTATAAAGTTTATTTCTGAATTTGGCAATATCAAAGAACCAATTCAACTCACTTATTCTGTGAACTATTTATGATTTCCTGTGAACTCATACAATCTCTTGCAGGTTAAAAATAAAAACAATAAACTTTATAAAGAAAATAAATGACAGAAAAAANTAATTCAAAGATGATTATAAAGTTTATTTCTGAATTTGGCAATAGCAAAGAACCAATTCAACTCACTTATTCTGTGAACTATTTATGATTTCCTGTGAACTCATACAATCTCTTGCAGGTTAAAAATAAAAACAATAAACTTTATAAATAAAATAAATGACAGAAAAAAACACATGATAGAAGAAAGCTTCATGCTTTCTATTAAAATTGGCAACTATTTCCAGAATATGATACTAATATTATAGGCAAAAAAGAAAAAAAAATAGATAAATTACATTATATCAAAATTTAAATGACTGTGCATAAAGGATACAATTAACAGAGTTAAAAAGCAACACACAAAATGAGAGAAAATATATGAAAATCATATCTTTAATTATAGGGTAATGTAAAAATTATAAAGAACTTCTACAACTCAAAAACAAACAACCTAATTAAAAACTGGGGAAAGGATTTGAACTGGGATTTCTCCAAAAAAGATATATAATTGGCCAATGAGTCTGTGAAAAGATTCTCAATATGGAAAGCAAATCAAAGCCAAAATGAGATATCACCTCACATCTATTAGAATGGCCATCATTTTAAAAAAAATAATAAAAAACTCAGAAAACAGCAACCGTTCATGAGAGAAGTGAAGTAACTGAAACACTTGAGCACCGTTGGTGGGAATGCAAAATGAAGCAGTTACTACAAAAAAAATAAAAATAAAATAAAAACGGTACAATAATTCCTTTTTGAGGAACAGTAGTAGATCCACTCCTAGGTATATATCTAAAATAACTGAAATCCCACTATTTTATATATATTCAGAGTGAAAGCCTAGTCTCAAAGAGAAATTTGTAAACCAGGTAAATGTACTTAATACTACTGAATGGTACACTTAAAAATGACTAGGATGGCAAATTTTATACTGGGCCACCTGTGAATTTTACTACAGCTTTTCAAAATATTTAAATTTTCCCTTCCTGATATATAACAAGTGTAGAAGTGTCTGTAATTGACATAAAAATGTCTCAAAATCTACTCCTTTCAAATTCAGTTCAGTTCAGTTCAGTCGCTCAGTCGTGTCCGACTCTTTGCGACCCCATGAATCGCAGCACACCAGGCCTCCCTGTTCATTACCATCTCTCGGAGCTCACTCAAACTCATACGTCGATCGAGTCCGTGATGCCATCCAGCCATCTCATCCTTGGTCGTCCCCTTCTCCTCCTGCCCCAAATAGCTCCTAGCATCAAAGTCTTTTCCAATGAGGATTAGCTTGAAATATTACCGTCCTCCCAGGATTCTCCTGGTAACAGTTCTCAGAACACCTCATGTTTTGTTTTTTTTCTGTATTTGTCTATGTCTCCTGAGACCTTCAGGTCAAGTGTACTAGGAGGTTTATTTTTATCCATTATATCATGTCTCCATCAATATTAGTTGAACAAAATCATTGAGTCAATATGCCCAATGAGGTTACTAAAACGTTTGAAGCAATTTCATGATTAATAAGTGGAAATGTTTATTTCACTATGTTAACTTAAGTTGCAGAACTCTGAATCAATACAAGTATACTTCCAACAAAGCTATATATTTACTAATCAAGATGTCATTCCTGCTTAGAATTGTAGGAGATTCCAATATATATAAGCTCCTCATCTTGTTGTGCAAGACTGGTTATGTTGTGACATTTATATATTTTAAACCCATGTGAAACATTTTCTAAAAAGTGCCTGTGTTTGTTTCCAAATCAGTTTGTGACAGATCTCAGAGAGTATCCATGAAGTTATCATTATGAATTTAAGATTTGTTTACTATTTTACTATTAACACTGGGAAAACAGAGAAGCTAAAAAGTATCTTCTAAGCCTGCAGCTTTTTGCAATTTTAAATTTAGTTGTCATGTGTATACTAGTTTTATTTTAAATAATAGTGTAAAGATAAACTGTCATAAAGTGAGAAATATTTGCTTTAAAACTGGGAAGGATTTTTATTTGATCATTCATCATCCACCTTTGCTGATTCTTTGCTCATATGTTGTATTGATAGACTAGAATGTGTTACTGAAGACATAAAAACAGTTAGTTTTCTGATTGTTAACATTTGTAACCCTTCTAGGAATAAATTTGATGTTGGTTCTTAGTTGGGTACTAGCTATTTATTTCTTCAAAAAATCTCATGTATACATTACTTACATTTTATTTGTATGTCTTAACAAATGCAGTAAGTTTCACTGCTGGTGGAAAGCCTAAGCTGCCTTTCTACACAATGATAATTAAGAAAAATCACTTATATTTCACAGGTTATACATGGCCCAGAAACCTTTAAAGATAAAATATTAATATTTTTGACAAAACAATGAAGCTAGTGTCACTAAATTTTATTGAACATATAAAGAAATATATTTAGTTTAGTTAGAATTTTAATCATGGTGAGTTATCAGCATTTGCATCTTAGAAAAAAGGAATGGAAATTCTGGAAGGAAATTAGATCATCATACTAATATTTAATCTACAGTTTAAATTCATTGAATTGAGTCATGAATAGAAATTCACCCCCTTCTTTTCTAATCAATCTCTTTCTTTGAAATGTTAAAGAGAACAGTAGATGTTAGTATGCATAATTATGTTAAATGAATCTCTATTGGTTGTCAAAATATTTCCACAGATTTGAAACACGATTCTAAGTGTAGAAACAAATACTTGGGTGTGGCTTTTCATTAAGGAGACTATATAAATAATTATATAAAATGTGCCTTCAAGACAGATAAAATTGCTTCCTGAATAATTCTTTAGTACATAAGCTAATTTCTCTTGGTATTAACTTCAGGGCTTTAGAGAATTGTTATGATCCTTAGGGCTTTATAGGCGATTCATAATTACAAAGAATTAAGTAACTGAATGTCACAGTGCAATCTCCACAAATTACACCCCACAAATAAATGAACTTACTACCACAGAGGTAGAGATTTGTTCCGGATACTATGCCCACTCTACAATATTAAAAGAGTTCAGTCTTAAGAATTTTCACATTCAATTAAGTTTTTTTTTTTCTGTCTTTTCTCTCCTCTTTCTTCTTTCTCTCCCTTCCTCTTTTTCCTTTCTTCATCTTCCATTTAAAAAAAAATTATATCTTTAATTTATGAACTCTTTCTTTCTTTTCATTTTTCTCTTTTTTCTATGCTATCTCTAAGTCCTACTTTCTTTGTCAAATAAGAATAGACTGGTCCAGCATCAGTCAAGTAACTAGTGTTGAAAGCTGGATTGAATGTAAGAGGGCAGAGCTTGAATGGTAAGCTTGTTACTTGCGTAAAGATGGATGCATTTTCAAACTAGAGTAATTAATATAATATGATTAATTAATACACAAACAACATAAAATAAGATTAGTTGTTTTTCAGAGATTTAATAATTCTGTTCCAAACTTTCCCTTATATAAGATGTTGCTGAATATTACTTGAAATATTAATATATACTCACTTAAGGTTTCACTTATTTCACTCATTTCCTCTTCATAGAGCCACAAAATTTAAAAAATGCTTGCTTCTTGAAAGAAGTGCTTATGACAAACCAAGGCAGCATATTAAAAACGTGGAGACATCATTTTGCAGACAAACATCTTATTATTTAAAGTTATGGTTTTTCCAGCAGTCATATACAGATGTGAGAGTTAGACCATAAAGAAGGCTGAGCACTGAAGAAGTAATGTTTTCAAATTGTCATGCTGGAGAAGACTCTTGAGAGTTCCTTGGACAGCAAGGAGATCAAACCAGTCAATCCTAAAGAAAATCAACCCTGAATATTCACTGGAGGGACTGATGCTGAAGCTGAAGCTGCAATGCTTTGGTCATCTGGTACATAGTGGACTCATTGGAAAAGACCCTGATGCTGGGAAAGATTCAGGGAAGGAGGATAAGGAGGTGACAGAGGATGAGATGTTGGATGGCATCACAAACTCAATGGACATTAGTTTAAACAAAATCCATGAGACAGCAAAGAACTGGGAAGCCTGACGTGCTGCAGTTCATGGGGTCACAAAAAGTCAGACCTGACTTAGTGACTGAACAACAACAACACACACTATATTCTAGCAAAGCATTATCTAAAATCTATACCACATAAAACAAGAATCTGATAAGATATTACACATAAAAATCAGTTTCATGTTAAAATAATCTTAAATGCTAATATAAAGTATCACTTATATTTCCTATCAAAACTCCTAAAAAGTCCAACCACAGGAATTGTGCAGTATTTTTTAATTCAGAGTTTCTTAAGCATAACCTCAGGCACATTTCTGTACATGCAACAACTGGTGAAAGTCGCTCAGTCATGTCCAACTCCTTGCATCCCCGTGGAATTCTCCAGCTCAGAGTACTGGAGTAGGTAGCCTTTCCCTTCTCCAGGGGATCTTCCCAAACCAGAGATCGAACCCGTTTCCCACACTCAAAGTTGACTCTTTACCAGCTGAGCCACCAGGGAAACCCAAGAATACTGGAGTGGGTAGCCTATCCCTTCTCTAGTGGATCTTCCAGACCCAAAAATCAAATCAAGGTCTCCTGTATTGCAGGCAGATTGTTTACTAGCTGAGCTATCAGGGAAGCCCAACAACTGGTGACATTCCATAAAGCTTATTCATTCAACAGATAACTCTTTATTTCCAGAACTCTGTTGCATATTGAGGATCAGTCTGAGATTTAGTAATCTATTCTCTGGGTCTGCCTTCTGCTCCAAACGCATTCAGTCATGTCCAACTGTACACACCCAAATCTTTCTTTCATATCTGAAACTTCAGAGCCTTTATTCAGACTGTGAATATCAATCAGAACTGAACCTCTGTGTATCATCATCATGCTGTATGTCAAGAGATAGCTCAATGTATTTACTTCTGTTAAACTTATCCAAAATTTCTTTCCCAAAATCCAAAATTCATTTTACCCATCCCTAAACATCTTGGCATCTTACTCAGATACCATCTTACTCAGTCTACCATTAGTTGTTTCAGTCTTCCCCTCACATTTCAATGTGGATCTTTGTAGGTAGGGATTTTGTTACTTTTGCACCCATATCTCTTGAACTTTCACAAAGTCTTGGATATTCTAAGCATTAGAAAAAGTGTTTATTGAAGTGAATTTTACATAGAAAGAAAAAGACCTTGAAAGTGTATTATTTGGTGCCTGTATCAGGTATTTCAGATCCTTTCTAGCTTCTGTTTCAGCCACCAGTTTTCTATTGGTTTTTAAGCACTTTCAAATTTTCACTTACCAGCAACCAGGGTCAAGACTGGACAGAATCTTTTTGTTCTCTGCCCATGTGCTTCCTCTAAAACAAAAACAGGACAATACTTGCTCATGTAAAGTTCAGGCCCACGGAATGAAACTAAGTGTTGGCAGCTGGCTTATAAATTATTTCTTTTCTCCTCCAACTACCCCCCACCACTTACCATCGGCACCATTGAATTTGTTAGGCTTAACAGAGGCCAGTTCTATGAGACTGAGCAATAAATTGTCCTTAGCAGAAGGCAACTAATGAATGTCTGTGATTATCTTTCTTCCTTCTTCCTCAATTCATTTCCTTGATCGTTCATAACTGGTCCCTGCACTTATCAGTTCAGTTCAGTTGCTCAGTCGTGTCTGACTCTTTGTGACCCAATGGACTTCAGCACGCCAGGGTTCCCTGTTCATTACTAACTCCCAGAGCTTGCTCAAACTTATGTCCATTGGTGATGCCATCCAATCATCTCATCCTCTGTACTCCTTAATAAAGTGTTAATTCAGAAACGGTTTTAGTTTCTACTTAATTGGAAAGGGTTTCTCTCATAGCTCAGTTGATAAAGAAACCACCTGCAATGCAGGTGACTCCAGTTTGATTCCTGGTTGGGAAGATCCCCTGAAGAAGGGAAAGGTTACCCACTCCAGTATTCTGGCCTGGAGAATTCCATGGACTTTTTAGTCCATGGAGGGGTCACAAAGAGTTAGACATGACTAAGTGACTTACACTTTATGAGAAAACCAGGTAGAGATTTGGATTTAATAACTAATTACTCTCAAAAGCTCCTGGCATTAGAGTCTCTTAAATAATCAATGAATACATTAGAAAACTGAGCTGTGAGAATATAGTTTTTAGTCATCTTTCACGACCAAACTGATGTTAATGAATTTTACAATTTACCCTTTTTCTTTCACAAATATCCACATTTGTTATCCTCTTATAATACCATATTGTTTCTCTCTTCAAGACAGAAAATATTATCTTCAGCATACTACTAATACTACAATCAATATCATCATCATGAATCTGTGAGTAGATTAACACTACAGTCCTTGATTTGTTTGTTACAAAAGACAAAATACTAATAAATTCATGTGAACTAAAATGGACTGGAATGGGTGATATTAATTCAGATGAATATTATATCTGCTAAAGAATCCCTAAAAAGAAAAGGAGTAGTCATCATAGTAAACAAAAGAGTCTGAAATGCAGTATTTGAATGCAGTCCCCAAAATGACAGAATGATCTGTTTGGTTTCAGGAAAAACATTCAATATTACAGTAATCCAAGCCTATGGATTCTTCTGTGTATTCTTGCCACCTCTTCTTAAAATCTTCTGCTTCTGTTAGGTTCCTACAATTTCTCTCCTTTATTGAGCCCATCTTTGCATGCACTGTTCTCTTGGTATCTCTAATTTTCTTGAAGAGATCTCTAGTCTTTCCAATTCTATTATTTTCCTCTATTTCTATGCACTGATCACTGAGGAAAGCTTTCTTACCTCTCCTTGATATTCTTTGGAACTCTGCACTCAAATGGGTATATCTTTCCTTTTCTCCTTTGCCTTTAGGCTTGGACAATTTTCCATTACAGTCAATGTCATGGGGATGAATACATTATATGCATTTCTGTTCTGTATACCTTTTTAATAATGGGATTGTTGGTTAGTTACTAAGTCATGCTCGACTCTTACAATCCCATGGTCTGTATCCTGTGAGATTCTTCTGTCCATGGGGTTTCTTAGGCAAGAATATGAGAATAGGTAAAAGAACAACTCAGCATTTTTGGCTATTTACAAACACTGTGTAATCATACAAGAGTCAATATATAATTTTTAACCAAAGAAAAAGTAAACCTTTATCAGATATAATAAATTCCTTTCTTTATATAGGTAATCATTTTATTTTTTAAAAAAAATTAAATTTTTTATTATTTATTTATTTTTATTTTACAGTATTGTATTGGTTTTGCCATACATCAACATGAATCCACCATGGGTATACACGTGTTCCAAATCCTTAATACATCTTCATCCAACACCTGTGCTGTGAATGGTGTTGTAATGAATATAAAGTAGTATCACATCAGAATTTGGTTCTTATGGTTCATAGTTATGACAAATATATACAAATAATACACACACATAATTGTAACAAACATGGCCTACGGGCTTTCCTCATATCCATGTTTTCCTTTTTAATTTCTAATGGGAATGTATCCAAACAAAATGTCTCCCCAAGATCACTTACAGATAAGAACCATATAACAATTCTTTCCAAGGAGTATAAAGCAAATCATGGCTTTAGTCTTCTGGGAAAGAATTTTCTAAATAGAATAGATTCACAAGCAGCTTTGTTTCACTTCTTTCACTTTCCTCTTCTTCCTGCGTATAAAACAGAAACAATACTTCAGTGTAAAGGAGTCATATTAGAACCATGAGCTTCCCAGGTAGCCCTGTTGGTAAAGAATCCACCTGCCAATGCAGGAGACATAAGAAATTCACGTTTTATCCCTGGATCCAGAAGAACCCCAAGGAGGGAAATGGAAACCCACTCCAATATTCTTACCTGGAGAATCCCATGGACAGAGGAACCTGACAGGCTATAGTCCATGAGGTCACAAAGAGTCAAACATAAATGAAGCAACTTAGCATGCACACATGCATTAGGACCATGCAAAGTGATGCTGCACATTAAAATAAGCATAGCCGGAAGTTGGAAGGATCTTAGCTTCCTGCACTGGATATTTTAATTGCTGCATCATCCTGGAATGGTTACTTCTAGTCTTCTTATTATGTAGGATTATTATAACTGACAACTTTTAGGTTACTATCTCATAGAATTCAGTTCAGTTCAGTCGCATCCAGCTCTTTGCAACCCCATTAATTGCAGCACGCCAGGCCTCCCTGTCCATCACCAACTCCCGGAGTCCACTCAGACTCACATCCATCGAGTCAGTGATGCCATCCAGCCATCTCATCCTCGGTCGTCCCCTTCTCCTGCCTCCAATCTCTCCCAGCATCAGAATCTTTTCCAATGAGTCAACTCTTCACATGANGCTTTATTGACTATGCCAAAGCCTTTGACTGTGTGGATCACAATAAACTGTGAAAAATTCTTCAAAAGACGGAAATACCAGACTACTTGACCTGACTCCTGAGAAATCCGTATACAGGTCAGGAAGCAATAGTTATAACTGAACATGGAATAACAGACTGGTTCCAAATTGGGAAAGGAGTACATCAAGGCTGCATATTGTTACCCTGCTTATTTAATGTATATCCAGAGTACATCATGTGAAATGCCAGGCTGGATGAAGCACAAGCTAGAATTAAGATTGCTGNGAACATGGAATAACAGACTGGTTCCAAATTGGGAAAGGAGTACATCAAGGCTGCATATTGTTACCCTGCTTATTTAATGTATATCCAGAGTACATCATGTGAAATGCCAGGCTGGATGAAGCACAAGCTAGAATTAAGATTGCTGGGAGAAATATCAATAACTTCAGATATGCAGATGACACCACCATTATGGCAGAAAGTGAAGAGGAACTAAAAAGCCTCTTGATGAAAGTGAAAGAAGAGAGAGAGTGAAAAAGTTGGATTAAAACTCAACATTCAGAAAACTATGATCATGACATCTGGTCCCATCACTTCATGGCAGATAGATGGGGAAGCAATGGAAACAGTGGCTGACTTTGGGGGCTCCAAAATCACTGCAAATGATGACTGCAACAATGAAATTAAAAGACGCTTGCTCCTTGGAAGTTATGACCAACCTAGACAGCATATTAAAAAGCAGACATTACTTTGCCACCACAGGCCTGTCCAGTAAAAATATGGTTTTTCCAGTAGTCATGCATGTGAGAGTTGGACTATAAAGAAAACTGAGCACAGAAAAATTGATGCTTTTGAACTGTGGTGTTGGAGAAGACTTTTGAGAGTCCCTTGGACTAAAAGGAGATTCAACCAGTCCATCCTAAAGGAGACCAGTTCTGAATATTCATTGGAAGGACTGATGCTGAAGCTGAAATGCCAATACTTTGGCCACCTGATGGGAAGAACTGACTCATTTGAAAGATCTTGATGCTGGGAAAGATTGAAAGTGGGAGGAGAAGGGCACAACAGAGGATGAGATGGTTGGATAGCATCACCGACCTGACAGCCATGAGTTTGAGTAAGTTCCGGGAATTGGTGATGGACAGGGAAGCCTGGCATGCTGCATTTCTTGGTGTCACAAAGAGTCAGACACGACTGAGCAATTGAACTGAACCGGCCTATTGAGAAACCAAAATCTGTTCATTTTGACATAGTGAAATATTGAATAAAAATTTTTGCCAATTCAATTAGTTTTACTTTCTTAAGGGCGAATTTAAAAGTTATAAGGTCAAAAACAATTAAGAAATTGACATGGTATCATACTATAAATATTAAGCTTGTATAATCCTAGGCTGGCCAAAATAAACTTAACTAATAGAATGTGCAATATGGGGAAATCATTGAGTACTTCTAGCTCTTTCATTTGATGGACGAGAAATACAGAAAGACATAGTGTAAATTCATGGCAAAACTTAAACCCCAGTATCAGCAGTATAAACATGAAGTCAGTGCATTTTTCCCCATGCTATTTATTTAAATACAAGTAACTATGTAAAGACTTGATTCACAGGAATGCCAGATGTCCTTAATTTTCATTTATGTCACCACACAAGGTATTAATAAACAACTTTCAACAAAAATATGTGTGGAGGCTATTGATATTTATATCCTAGAATCCAATATTTCAAAAATGCAATTTAAAAATAACTTGTAAATATTAAATATTTGCTGTGTTAAAATCACAGAATTGGAAGACACTTATGCAATAAATGATTTGCTGTTGGTTTCAGGGTGGTAAATAATAAATTTTCTTGCATTTTTGAACAAATTTATTTGCCAGTTCAAAATTCTATAGACATACTGTTCTGGGGCAGAATATTCATATATATATTAATTTCATTTGATGATAACAACATAAAAGAATATTATTATAATGTCCTTAAATTCTTATATCCATTTTTTTTCTTNCATTGGGGTACATGTGTCTCTTTCAATTCTGGTTTCCTTGGTGTGTATGCCCAGCAGTGGGATTGCTGGGTCATAAGGCAGTTCTATTTGCAATTTTTTAAGGAATCTCCACACTGTTTTCCACAGTCTTATATCCATTTTTTTTTTCTTCCTGTGTCCTGTATTTATAACTGCAATGTTTTTGTTATGGTAGGGTATTTGATTCTGGGAAGAAATCAGTATTATCTAAACCCAAGGAGTCATAAATTTAAACAAAGAGAAATTTGAATTTTTCTATCACCAGTAGCACATTTCTGAGTTTGTTTTGTGTTGGTCTATGCTTCTCAATATAAGCTTTTCAAAACTAAAATCTTAGGATTCCAAAATACTTTTTTTTAGAATGAAGTAAATATTTGGAAAGTGTAAAAAAAGTTATACCCATGGTTTTTCTCTGAGGACCACATTTCCCTTTTTTAAGGCAAAGAATAAAATAACCTCAAAGAGTGCTGCTTAATGTGCTTATTGTTTCCTGTCTCAAATGAATAATATGCATTATTTTTAACTAATATCCAGAGAGCTATTTTACTGGTATATTATGTTCTAGGTAACAGAAGACTTAAGTAAATGGTCTCAGACACAATCAATGATTGTGTAATAATGAAATAAAGGCTTTTATAAAGCACATGAATTAAAGAATTCCCTGAATTCACTAGAATCACTGCTTATTTTTAAAATCCAATTGCTTTCCACAATATGTCATTAAAAATAAAAGGTTTTTACAGTGATATAATTGCATATATCTTATTGTTTTGGAAGCATATAGAATGACTTTAATTTTATCATCTAATAACATAAAGAATCAATATACCAAAAAATAACATGAAACTCTTCGATAGAAAAAAATCTCACTATGCATCCTGGTTATGAAATCTTCTGAAATTGTCCAGGGAAGAAAATATTACACTTTTCCATACAGAAGAATTATTTTCTAACTTGAGAAACCCACATTATTCATGAAAGTCACTGGCCTGTCTCAAGGTTTAATTAAAACCAAATGAAGTCAAGTAAAACTAATCAAAACCAAACAACCCTTGGGTTATGTAAAGGACTAACTGCTAGTTACAGTTCTTGAAGATTTGGTTAGAGTGCTCTAAAATCAAATTTTAAATGTCACCATGCCATGCAAACTAAACATAAAATATTCTTCCAAGAGTNTAAAACTAATCAAAACCAAACAACCCTTGGGTTATGTAAAGGACTAACTGCTAGTTACAGTTCTTGAAGATTTGGTTAGAGTGCTCTAAAATCAAATTTTAAATGTCACCATGCCATGCAAACTAAACACAAAATATTCTTCCAAGAGTTCCATGAAGGGCTAAATTAAATACAACTTTATTACCTACAGAATTATTCCATGACCATCAAAAGAGGCGGAAAACTTTGATTCAATTTATAGAAGTAATTGATGCTGAAGAATTAACCTAAGACATCAAAAAATTTATCTCATGTGCTATATTTATATCACTCATATATATAAAGAAATTTCAAGAACTCTTTCAAAAATGTTAATGCATAATTTGCATAAACCATCCCATGACAGTTGAAATCTCTAATGTAATGTAGGGGTAGTTGGGGGAAAAACAATCTAGGGGTCTTAGAGGGAGCACCGGTTCTGAATCTGAACAGTCATGTGACATTTAATTTCTTGCACTGGAGTTTCCTTATAAATAAATGAGAGTAATAATTACAACTCTTAACAATTACACTTTTCTACAATTTAGTCATGTAAAGAGGGGTGCAAATGCAAACTATAATGAAACCGTGAAGTAGATATCAGCAAGTATTTGAAAGATAGAGAATAGAAAAGATGATTACTTGCAAAAATCTAGTTCATGAATTTGTATTCCTTTTGTATTTGAAGTTGTACACAGAATTGATAGAGAAAAAGTAACTTGAGTTTGGATATGTAAGAGNTTATTTTTACCCTGCTTATGTAACTTATATACAGAGTGCATCATGAGCAATGCTGGGATGGAAGAAGTACAAGCTGGAATCAAGATTGCCATGAGAAATATCAATAACCTCGGATATGCAGATGACACCACCCTTATGGCAAAAAGTGAAAGGAACTAAAAAGCCTCTTGAAAGTGAAAGAGGAGAGTGAAAAAGTTGGTTTAAAGCTCAGCTCAACATTCAGAAAATGAAGATCATGGCATCAGGTCCCATCACTGGGTGTTAATTCTTTTTTTCAGATTTTATTTATTTACTTTACAATATTGTATTAGTTTTGCCATACATCAACATGAATCTGCCACAGCAGATGGTGATTGCAGCCATGAAATTAAAAGACACTTACTCCTTGGAAGAAAAGTTACGACCAACCTAGATAGCATATTCAAAAGCAGAGACATTACTTTGTCAACAAAGGTCCGTCTAGTCAAGGCTATGGATTTTCCTGTGGTCATGTATGAATGTGAGAGTTGGGCTGTGAAGAAAGCTGAGTTCTGAAGAAGTGATGCTTTTGAACTGTAGTGTTGAAGAAGACTCTTGAGAGTCCCTTGGACTGCAATGAGATCCAACCAGTCCATTCTATAGGATATCAGTCCTGGTGTTCTTTGGAAGGAATGATGCTGAAGCTGTAAGTCCAGTACTTTGGCCACCTCATNTTTTGAACTGAGTGTTGAAGAAGACTCTTGAGAGTCCCTTGGACTGCAATGAGATCCAACCAGTCCATTCTATAGGATATCAGTCCTGGTGTTCTTTGGAAGGAATGATGCTGAAGCTGTAAGTCCAGTACTTTGGCCACCTCATGCGAATTGTTGACTCATTGGAAAAAACTCTGATGCTGGGAGGGATTGGGGGGCAGGAGGAGAAGTGGACGACTGAGGATGAGATGCTGGATGGTATCATCACTGACTGGATGGACATGAGTTTGAGTGAACTCCAGGAGTTTGTGATGGACAAGGAGGCTTGGCATGCTGCAATTCATGGGATCACAAAGAGTCCGACATGACTGAGTGATTGAACTGAACTTATGTCTAATAGTACAATAATGTGCCCTAGCTTATTGTCATGCTAGCTTCTGAGTGTCAAAGCTATTCTTTTGTTACTTAATTTGTTTCATCTTCTTAAAATTTTGATAATTCCAAAATAAACTATAAACCACTAAAAAATTAGTTTTTTTTTTTAAAAGGATCTGTTAAATCTTTTAAAAACCACATTGTTGAACAGTGGTTATATGTGGAATGTAATTTTATAGAAAAGTTTTAAGTAAATATTGTCTCTGCCTGCTTTAAATTATTTTCAAAAAAGGATATCATAATGAAACTGTTCAAAATAAAATTATAATTTTGATTTACATTTCTTTTTGATATATTTATACATAGAGTATATTTTGGGGGGCTCCAAAATCACTGTAGATGGTGATTGCAGCTATAGAATCAAAAGACACTTATTCCTTGGAAGGAAAGTTATGACCAACCTAGATAGCATATTCAAAACCAGAGACATTACTTTGCCAACAAAGGTCTGTCTAGTAAAGGCTATTGTTTTTCCATGGTCATGTATGGATGTGAGAGTTGGACTGTGAAGAAAGCTGAGCACCGAAGAATTGATGCTTTTGAACTGTGGTGTTGGAGATGACTCTTGAGAGTCCCTTGGTCTGCAAGGAGATCCAAACAGGCCATTCTAAAGGATATCAGTCCTGGGTGTTCATTGGAAGGCCTGATGCTAAAGCTGAAACTCCAATACTTTGGCCAACTCATGCTAAGAGTTAACTCATTGGGAAAGACCCTGATGCTTAGAGGGATCAGTGACAGGAGGAGAAGGGGACGACAGAGGATGAGATGGCTGGATGGCATAACCAACTCGATGGACACGAGTTTCGGTATACTCTGGGATTTGGTGATGGACAGGGAGGCCTGGCGTGTTGTGATTCATTGGGTTTCAAAGAGTCAGACGTGACTGAGCAACTGAACTGAATTGATACACAGAGTAAAAACTTAAGAGGAAAACAGTTATTAAAGGTAACATGTCTAGGATATTACCAAAAACAAAGTAAGCTGTAACTAATCTTCTTCAAGTCACCATATAGTCTTAAATGATATTCCACACTGATTTACAATCGATGTATAAACAGTTCATGTGACATAACAGACAAACTAAAGGATATTGATTTCAAGACTGAGATAATCACAATGGTGTGATCACTCACCTAGAGCCAGATATCCTGGAATGCAAAATCAAGTGGGACTTAGGAAGCATCACCACGAACAAAACTATGGAGGTGATTGAATTCCAGTTGAGCTATTTCTAATCCTTAAAGATGATTCTGTGTAAGTGCTGCAATCAATATGCCAGCAAATTTGGAAAACTCAGCAGTGGCCACAGGACTGGAAAAGGTGAGTTTTCATTCCAATCCCAAAGAAAGGCAATGCTAAAGAATGCTCAAACTACGACACAATTGCACTCATCTCACATGCTAGTAAAGTAATGCCAAAATTCTCCAAGCCAGGCTTCAACAATACGTGAACTGTGAACTTCCAAACGTTCAGGCTGGATTTAGAAAAGGCTGAGGAACCAGAGATCAAATTGCCAACAATCACTGGATTATCGCAAAAGCATGAGAGTTCTAGAAAAACATCTATTTCTACCTTACTGACTACGTCAAAGCCTTTGACTGTGTGGATCACAATAAACTGTGGAAAATCCTGAAAGAGGTCGGAATACCAGACCACCTGATCTGGCTCTTGAGAAATCTGTATGCAAGTCAGGAAGCCACAGTTAGAAGTGGACATGGAAAAACAGACTGGTTCCAAATAGGAAAAGGAGTACATCAAGGCTGTATATTTTCACCCTGCTTATTTATCTTATATGCATTGTACATTATGTGAAATGCTGGGCTGGATGAAGCACAAATGAATCAACATTGCTGCGAGAAATATCAATAACCTCAGATATGCAGATACTATCCTTATGGCAGAAATCAATGAGGAACTAAAGGGCCTCTTGATGAAAATGAAAGAGTGAAAAATGGTGGAAAATTTGGCTTAAAACTCAACATTTAGAAAACTAAGATCATGACATCTGGTCCCATCACTTCATGGCAAATAGATGGGGAGACAATGGAAACAATGACAGACTATTTTTGGGGGCTCCAAAATCACTGCAGATGGTGACTGCAGCCATGAAATTAAATGATGCTTTCTTCTCGAAAGAAAAGTTATGACCAATCTAGACAGCATATTTAAAAGCAGAGACATTACTTTGCCATCAAAGATCTGTCTAGTCAAAGCAATGGTTTTTGCAGTAGTCATGTATTGATATGAGAATTGGACTATAAATAAAGCTGAACACCGAAGAATTGATGCTTTTGAACTTTGGTATTGGAGAAGACTCTTGAGAGTCCCTTGGGTTGCAAGGAGATCCAACCAGTCCATCTTAAAAGAGATCAGTCCTGGGTGTTCACTGGAAGGACTGATGTTGAATCTGAAACTCCAATACTTTGGGCATTTGATGCAAAGAGCTGACTCATTGAAAAAGACCCTGATGCTCAGAAAGACTGAAAGCAGGAGGAGAAGGGGATGACGAAGGATGAGACGGTTGGATGGCATCACTAACTCAATGGACATGAGTTTGAGAAAACTCAAGGTGTTGGTGATGGACAGGGTGGCCTGGTGTGCTGCAGTCCATGGGATAGCAAAGAGTGGGAGATGATGAGTTACTGAACTGAACTGATCTAGAGAGTTTAGCTTAGTATCTGCATCACTTGTGTGTAGATATATGCTCAGCTACTTAACTGTGTTCGACTCTTTGATGCCTCATGGATTGTATTCTGCCAGGTTCTTCTGCCCATGGAATTTTACAGGGAAGAATATTGGAGTGGGATACTGCAGGGGATCTTCCAGACCCAGGGACTGAATCCACATCTCTTGTGTCTTCTGCACTGGCAGGCAGATTCTCTACCACTAGCATCACCTACGATTCCCAGCTTCATCTCCTAATATCTCATATTTAAAAATTACATATAAATTAAAAATTATATTAGCTTTCTACTTTGTTCACACTCTTGTTTCCATCCAACCCTGAATTTATTTGCAAAATGCACTCCCTGATAACACATTGAATATAATAGAACAAATTTAATGCTTATTCCAAACAATATGTTCCCAATTTAATGTCATTTTCTCTTAACCAGTGTTTCTTCCTATATTTCATACTTCTCCTTTTGATATGATGATGCACACTTTAAATAACATACAAATTTATCACTCTTAACTATACCAACACTATCCTCATTATCCTCTCTTAACTTAAATTAACTCATATTTTGTGCAGTGTTTTTTTTTTTTTTTCCCCCTACTTAACTGCAGATGGTGACTGCAGCCATGAAACTAAAAGATGCTTACTCCTTGGAAGAAAAGTTATGACCAACCTAGATAATATATTCAAAAGTAGAGACATTACTTTGCCAACTAAGGGCCATATACTCAAGGCTATGGTTTTTCCTGTGATCATGTATGGATGTGAGAGTTGGACTGTGAAGAAGGCTGAGCACCGAAGAATTGATGTTTTTGAACAGTGGTGTTAGAGAAGACTCTTGAGAGTCCCTTGGACTGCAAGGGGATCCAACCAGTTCACTTTGAAGGAGATCAACCCTGGGATTTCTTTGGAAGGAATGATGCTAAATCTGAAACTCCAGTACTTTGACCACCTCATGAGAAGAGGTGACTCATTGGAAAAGACTCTGATGCTGGGAGGGATTGGGGGCACCGAGGATGAGATGGCTGGATGGCATCATGGACTCGATGGACGTGAGTCTGAGTGAACTCCATCCAGGAGATGGTGATGGACAGAGAGGACTGGCGTGCTGCAATTCATGGGGTCGCAAAGAGTCGGACACGACGGAGCGACTGAACAGAACTGAACTGAACTGAATACTGAATATTAGATAGTCGTATAGATTCACAAAGCATAAAGTTTAAGAACATGATTTCCAGAGTCTGCCCAGATTTGATCACACATGGATGAATTCTAACTCCATCACTTGTTACTCTCTGAACTCTCTAGGCCACAAGTGGGATATCTAAAAAATGATAGTATTAATAGTGTCTATCTCTATTGAAAGTGAAAGTGAAAGTGAAGTTGCTCAGTGTGTCCAACTCTTTGCAACCCCATGGACGGTAGCTTACAAGGCTCCACCGTCCATGGGATTTTCCAGGCAAGAATACTTGAGTGGGCTGCCATTTCCTTCTCCAGTGGATCTTCCCAAACCAGGGATCAAACCCGGGTCTCCTGTACTGCAGACAGATGCTTTAGCATCTGAGCCACGAGGGAATGACAGTAAAAAGTGGATGGTTGTAAGCAGTAACAGAGACATAACAGGTAAAGCACTTAAAATCATACTGTAACACTGTAAGCCCTCAAAATTGTTCCTAATATTATATCTACACTTCTTTTTAAACTAGATCTCAATTATTTTTTAATTCTGAATTTGTTATTTCCTCTATGATTTCATTCTACCACTACAAATCTACTATCTGTTTCTACTCCTTATTACTCCTTAATTAAATGTCCAGAGTAAATCCATAGTTGTAGTAATTTTATAGCAGAATAATCACATGAGGAAATCATATACTTCCTAATAAACTATTAATTAATTTCCTTCCATAAAATATTTATAGATTAACAATCTTAAGGCCTAAGCCTCAATCCCACATCTCTTATGTCTCCTGTATTGACAGAGGCCTTTTATCCCTGGGTGGGGAAGATGCCCTGGAGTAGGAAATGGCAACCCACTCTAGTATTCTTACCTGGAAAATTCTAAAGACAGAGGAGCCAGGGGTCCACAGTCCACAGGGCAGCAAAGAGTCAGACATGACTGAGTGACTGAGCACACACACATAAATAAATAAACTTTATTTATTCATTTAATAAGTGTTTATTGTACACCTAAATTCATGTGTGTTTTATCTTAAGCTATTCAGTATTTCCCAAATATTTCCACGTGCTCTCCATCATCAATATTTTTCTCGTGGTGCTTCCTTCTTTTAATGCCCTATTCTCTTTTAATTTTTCTCTTTAATTTAGAAAATTATATTGAGTAACAGGATGCAAACTCATCATCTATTGAACACTAATAACATTTTGTTTACATTTTATATTATCTTTCCATTAGTTTTCTGTCTGCTTCGATTTTTTTTATTAATATGCTGCTTTTGTTTAGCCGTTCTATAATGGCATAATCTAAGCAAATATAGTCATGCACAACCAGTAAGCTATTTTTTAATTTTTAAATATGATGAAATTTAGTCAATCTCCATTATGTCATTTCAAAGTATTAATTAAATCTAAGCACAAATTCTCCCAAACATACTGGTAGTTAATCAAGCAAGTGTTTGCCAGTAAGTACCCATGACACATTATACTACAGCGTCAGTAAATTCAATATATTTCAGCAACTTCAAGTGTTTAAAAAAAGCACTTAATATGAAATGTCCATACAAGGCATTTGCAAGTACTTTCTATAAACAGGATTTCTTTTCTCTTTTAGTTGAAATCAGTGAATTAGAATCACTGCTAATGACTCGATGCAGCAACAATTAAAGGTGAAGCTTTAGAATCATTCCTAAATAGCTGGGAAGTTTTCCTAGATGCTTATATTGTCACCGTGCTTGTTTAACTTATATGCAGAGTACACCATGAGAAACATTGGGCTGGAAGAAGCACACACTGGAATCAAGATTGCCAGGAGAAATATCAATAACCTCAGATATGCAGATGATACCACCCTTATGGCAGAAAGTGAAGAAAAACTAAAAAGCCTCTTGATGAAAGTGAAAGAGAAGAGTGAAAAAGTTGGCTTAAAGCTCAACATTCAGAAAACGAAGATCATGGCATCTGGTCCCATCACTTCATGGGAAATAGACCAGGGAAACAGTGGAAACAGTGTCAGACTTTGTTTTTGGGGGGCTCCAAAATCGCTGCAGATGGTGATTGCATCCATGAAATTAAAGACGCTTACTCCTTGGAAGGAAAGTTACGACCAATATAGATAGTATATTCAAAAGCAGAGACATTACTTTGTCAACAAAGGTCTGTCTAGTCAAGGCTATGGTTTTTCCAGTGGTCATGTATGGATGTGAGAGTTGGACTGTGAAGAAAGTTGAGTGCCAAAGAATTGATGCTTTTGAAGTGTGGTGTTGGAGAAGACTCTTGAGAGTCC
The DNA here is from genome assembly GCA_006410875.1 of Neotragus pygmaeus. Classification (NCBI taxonomy): domain Eukaryota; kingdom Metazoa; phylum Chordata; class Mammalia; order Artiodactyla; family Bovidae; genus Neotragus; species Neotragus pygmaeus. The sequence continues at coordinate 37,456 of SJYV01015138.1, forward strand.
CTTGGACTGCAATGAGATCCAACCAGTTCATTCTGAAGAATATCAGCTCTGGGATTTCTTTGGAGGGAATGATGCTGAAGCTGAAACTCCAGTACTTTGGCCACCTCATGCGAAGAGTTGACTCATTGGAAAAGACTCTGATGCTGGGAGGGATTAGAGGAAGAAGGAGAAGGGGATGACCGATTATGAGATGGCTGGATGCAATCACTGACTCAATGATTTGGGTAAAATCTGGGAGTTTGTGATGGACAGGGAGGCCTGGCATGCTGCAATTCATGGGGTTGCAAAGAGTCGGACATGACTGAACTACTGAAATGAACTGAACTGAAATGAAACTTCTTTAGAAGGCAGCATATCTGATATCCCAACCATTTATGGAGTATTTGTTTTAAAGTAGAACAAATGACTGTCCCTAAAGATATTGAAAAATTAAACACACACACACACACACACACACACACAAACACACACATATATATGCATATACTTAATTTTACCTGCTGATATATCTTAAGTAAACCATAGATACTAAAACATAGCTCATTAACTTAATACATTTCTAAAAGTTATAACCTATAAGTTTCTGTTTGTTTTATATTCAGTCTCTTAACTGGATACTTACCTACTCTTCAAAATGAACTGAACAAAATACTGAGATAAAAATTTAATAATAACCTTGCCACACTAACCAGACTAATGATGTCATTGGCCTTTTAGTCCTAAAAATCATGTATGCAAACAACTAATCTGAGGGTTTTTCCTAGCATAACATTTTAAATCACTACTATAGGAATAGATTTTAATGATATTTGCCTTAAAGGGTAATTTCAACATCTAACTAACCTTCTGAAGTCACTCTTTTCCTTCTTCAAGTTCTAATTTTGTAAGTTATTTTTTCAAATTCTATAGAGCCACAATATTACTGTTCCATCTATATATTTAAAATGCATCTTGGACCTGAAAATAAACATGTTTTCATGAGTGTGATAAGATCTGCCATAATAATTATAGAATTATCTATTTTACCTGTTTGCTTTAGAAGTTTGATTTATATAAATTTGAGATAATTTTATTAGTTTTTGCCTATATTTAGAATTGTTCTTTGAAGGTGTTAATCTTTCATATTATAAAATATTCTCTTTATTTTTAGTAAGGCCTCATGTTAAAATGCACTGTAACATGTTCAACATGGCTCTAAAAGTTATGAATTATTTTAATGCAATACATCAAATGACCAATATAGTCACTTAAAATGAAAAACATTTATTATCTTACAGATTTTGGGGTCAAGAATCTGAATATGGATTATCTATGTCCTCTGCTCAGGGTCTTGCAAGGCTGTGTTCAAAATGTTGGCCTGGAAGAGCTGCCATCTCATCTACTATTTGGGGTCCTTTTCCACTCTCACAGGTTATTGGCAGAATTTTCTCTTTGTAGTTGTAGGACTGAAGTCATTGCTTTCTTATTGGCTATGGCTATGAGGCACTCTTTAGTTCCCACAGGATGCCTCAAGTTCCATCATGAGGCCCTTTCCTAGCAGCAGACTTCCTCAAAGCTAGTTAGGGAGTCTCTTTTTTTCTCCCTTCAAGAAAAGTCTGGTCCTTCTTTTAAAGGGCCTACCTGATTTGGTCGTCCTGTCAAGATAATCTCCTTTTGATTAATTTCAGGTCAACAGATTAGAGACCAGAATTTTATCTGCAAATCCCTTCACTATTTCTTCACAACAGCCGCCTCTCATGTAGTAGAATCCCAGAATATTCAAAAGACCCATGCCCTAAAGGGGCCAACTTCCTGTGCAATGCAGAAAACTGAGAGCACTTTAACTCCACATAATCCACTTTTATCTTTTGTTCTTTTGTTGTCATTTCTCAACTCTAAAAGACATTGTATCGTTTCCTTAGTCAATATTCATTATAGTCACAGATTTACTAAGTTTCTCTATGTTCCTTTGTGCATCTCTGTACTTCTGTATGGAATCGTTTTCCTCTTTCTTTTAGTGATATCTTTGGTATTTCCTTTTGTGCAGTTTGGTTATTAAATCTGTCAATTTCTATTTGAGTTTCTTATTGTTAAAATAGAGATTCCTGTATCATTTTATAGTTTGTTTTAAGAGTTAAATATTCCAAGAAAAAGTTGCTGAAAGAAAATTATATGTGAAAGAAATTGTTTAGAAAAAACATCTGTGAGAGGCAACAGGGAGGGGGCAAAGAAAGGCTGAGAGAGTGCTCAGATGACAACACAGGTCAAACTCTGAGAGATGGAGAACAAGAAGAAGGGAGAAAGATGAGAAAAGTTGAATGGAAGTGTGTTAGTCTGCAGTGTTTCTCAGGGAAAATTCACCAAGTCTATGAGGAAGGCTTCAAGCCACAAACGCCTACCAGAAGAGTCCCTAATCTCCTATAATGGGCCTGTCACAGTGTCCCTACCATATTCAATCATTATCAGTCTATGAGAAGTATGGCTTCTGCACCAATTTAGGCACAGATTTCAGAGCACAGAACCTGAGATCTTCAGTTAATTATACCTCTCGAGGTTAGGGATTTGAGAGCACTGAAAAATCCCATGGACAGAGGAACCTGGTGGGCTATAGTCCATAACATCACAAAAAGTCAGACATGACTGAGCAACTGAGTGTGAATACACACGTGCATGTGCAAGCATACACACACACACACACACACACACACACATACTGCTATGGCAGCTATAGTATAGACGTCTACTCTTGTATGTATTTATTTTAGAGCTTAGGACACTATTTTTTGTTGCCTGGTCGCCATTGTTTCTGCCAAGAAATCAACTCTATTATGAAAAGTAAATGGATATTTCATTGCATTTACCATGTTTGTTGTTTTTGAACTTCTTTAATCTGGATTCATATCTTTTTATAACTGTAGTGATTATACAAATATGACTGGTCAATATTGGAAAGTTTTGCCATATTTGAACAAAAAGTATATGCATGATGAATATGTACTTCTCCATTTTATGCTCAATGTTTATTAAGACATTTTATACATCTTCCATTCTTTTCCTTTTTGTTTCTGATTAGAATATTTCCATGTGAGATAACTTTCTATTTTCCAATTCTCTCTCATGATATATAATCTAACATTAGAGCATCTGTTGAGTTCTTATTTTCAACTATTTTATTGTTCACTTCTAGAACTTCCCTATTAAAAATATACTTTCTATTTAGTTACTGAAGTACTTAATATTAATTACAAATATTTGAATGTCTAAGTGAAGGATTTCTAATATTTGCATTGGTTGTAAATCCATTTTATTATCTATTTTTTTCTTTTTAAAAAAACAAGGTTAGTTTTGATTGAATGCCACACAGTATGCTGAAAAACAGACATAGAATAACTTTTTTCAATGTGTTATTCTTTCTCAATACCTAATTGATTAATTTTTATTTCTGACAAGAAATTAAGTTCACTTATGTAGTCATGGATCGATCTGAACTGCACTTAAGTCATTGTGAAGATGATCAATTTCTAACTTACTCTTTTTTTCCTCTTTAGTCCCTGGGTTTCTCAAATGAAAACATGCAGCCCTACCTCTATACTGAGATCTAAACCCAAATACTCACTTTCCACACTCCATGTCAGATGCAGAGAGTTCTCCTTACTTCCAAGGTTTCAATTTTGAATCAGCAAATTCCTTGAGAAGTAAATTGCTTCCAAATATTGCACTAAACTAACTATTCTTCCATTTTAGGATGTCTTGCTTCTTCAAATTCTTGCTATCTTGGTAGTTTTTGGATGTTTCCAAACAAATATTATTATATTGTTATGTGTAGAATTTAGTTCTCAGGTAAAGTTGGACTAGATACAGCTAACATGCTGAAAGTGAAAATTATTTTTAATAAGTATTAAATAATAAACAATTTAAAAAGTGATTTTGCTATATTTATTCTACAAAAATGTAGTGCTATGTTAAGATAAGAAGAAATATAGTGAGATTTTACTTCTTTTTTTTTTTTAACTTGGTAATTCACTTCAGTTCAGTTAGTTTAGTCACTCAGTTGTGTCTGACTCTTTGTGACCCCATGGATTTCAGTATGCCAGGCTCCCCTGTCCATCATCAACTGTCAGAACTAGCTCAAACTCATGTCCATTGAGTTGGTGATGCCATCCAGTATTCTCATTCTCTGTCATCCCCTTCTCCTCCTTCTTTCAATCTATCCCAGCATCAGGGTCTTTTCAAATGAGTCAGTTCTTCCCATCAGGTGGACTAAGTATTGGAGCTTCAGCTTCAGCATCAGTCTTTCCAATGAATATTCAGGACTGATTTCCTTTAGGATTGGTTGGTTTAATCTCCTTGGTGTACAAGGGACTCTCAAGAGTCTCTCCAACACAACTGTTCAAAAGCATCAATTCTTCAGTGCTCAGCTTTTTTTATAGTTCAACTCTAACATCCGTACATGACTACTGGGAAAACCATAGCTTTGACTAGATATACCTTTGTTGGCAAAGTAATGTCTCAGCTTTTTAATATGCTGCCTAGGTTGGTCATAGCTTTTCTTCCAAGGAGCAAATGTCTTTTAATTTTATGGCTGCAGTCACCACCTGCAGTGGTTTTGGAGCCCAAGAAAATAATGTCTGTTGCTGTTTCCATTGTTTCTCCACCTATTTGCCAAGAAGTGGTGGGACTGAATGCCATGATCTGAGTTTTCTGAATGTTGAGTTTTAAGCCAACTTTTTCACTTTCCTCTTTCAGTTTCATTTGAAGGCTCTTTAGTTCCTCTTTGCTTTCTGCTATAACAGTGCTATCATCTGCATATAGGATTTTACAGATATTTCTCCTGGCAATCTTGATTCCAGTTTATGCCTCATCCAGCCTGGCATTCCACATGATGTTTTCTGCACATAGCTCAAACAAGCAAGGTGACAATATACAGCCTTGATGTACTCCTTTCACAATCTGGAACCAGTCCATTGTTCCATGTCTGGTTCTAACTGTTGCTTCTTGACCTGCATACAGATTTCTCAGGACACTGGTAAGCTGGTCTGATATTCTTAAGAATTTTCCACAATTTGTTGTGATCCATGCATTCAAAGGTTTTAGTGTAGTCAATGAAGTGGAAGTAGATATTTTTCTGGAATTCCCATGCTTTTTCTATGATCCAACAGATGCTAGCAATTTGATCTCTGGTTCCTCTGCCTTTCCAAAATCCAGCTTGAACATCTGTAAGTTCTCAGTTCACATACCGTTGAAGCCTAGCTTGGAGATTTGTGAGCATTACTCTGCTAGCATGTGAGATGAGTGTAATTGTGTGTACTTTTTTTTTTTAATTTATTTACTTATTTATTTTTTAATTTGACTTTACAATACTCTATTAGGTTTGCCATACATCGACATGAATCCACCACAGGTGTACAC
>SJYV01015138.1:42933-115703 GCA_006410875.1 Neotragus pygmaeus
GGGTGCGGGGGCAGGTGCAGAAACAGTGTCCTGTGCAAGTGAGTCCTGGAGACCTGGCCTCAGCTCTAGGCTCCGCTGATGCACAGGAGCCCCACAACCTTCTCAGATCACCCGACTACTCTGGGCTGCTTGGTTCTTTCTGTAGGGTGATGTCAGAATCCCTCATCCCAGGGCTGTAGGAAATCAAAGTGATCATGCACCAGGGACCTTGCCCAGGACCTAGCTCAGGGCAGGCCCCCAAGAGGCAGCAGGCTTTATTCCCCTGGTGGACCAGAGGCCATGTCCTGCCTAGTGATTATGACTCGGTAGGTCTCAGGGGGAACCAGAATCTATGTCAGTAAGGGCCTGAGCTGACCCATGGAACCAGTCTTTGTCACTCTCTGGTGATACTCTCTGGTGTGTCAGCCTCTATCACAAATCAGATCTGTTTATTTCTTGCTGGAGACCCCCAATGGCCCCCAGATCTCTGAGAAAAAAAATCCACACTCCTCACCACAACCTCGAGGCCCCACATGATCTGCTCTTGCCAAACTTCTGCCCTCCTTTCTATCTTTAGACCATCCTTCCCCTCCCTCCCTCTACATTAACCACTCCAGCTTTTCTGCTGTTCTAGCATGTAAGTGGCTTCCTGCCTCAGGACCTTTGCACTTGCTGTCAGCTGCTAGAGCGGCCTTTCCCCAGCCCATTGCATAGCACACTCCCTCACTCCACTCATTCTCTGCTCACAGGTCACCTTCGCAGAGAGTCCCCACCTCTATCCTCACTCCTCTGTTCTCACCACTCTCTACCCTGCTTTAGTTTTCTTCTGCTCATCTGACACCATATGACCATATGGCTTCCTCACTAGAGAGTAAGCTGTTTGAGGGCAGAAGCCTGCCTGTGTCCTTCACAGCTCAGTTCCTAGTGCTCTGCATGGAGTGGACAGTCAAACACTATCTGTTCAAAGAACTAGCGATCCATGGGCATCCTTCAGAAAATCCCATTCTAGGGTCTCAGCCCTTCTCCTGGAGCACTAGCAACACCCCTGCTCCTTGGAGACCCCTCCCCAACCCCTGACCATCCTGGCTCCCCTGTCACAGTCCTGCCTGGCCCCACTGGAATTGGATTAATTATANTTTTTTTTTGGTGTTAGTTCAGAAGAGGAGAGTGAAAAAGTTGGTTTAAAACTCAACATTCCGAAAATTAAGATCATGGCATCTGATCCCATGACTTCATGGTAAATGGATGGGTAAAAAGTGGAAACAGTGTCAGACTTTATTTTGGGGGGCTCCAAAATCACTGGAGATGGTGATTGCAGCCATCATGAAGTTAAAAGACGCTTACTCCTTGGAAAGAAAGTTATGAGCAACTTAGACAGCATATTAAAAAACAGAGACATTACTTTGNAAACAGTGGAAACAGTGTCAGACTTTATTTTGGGGGGCTCCAAAATCACTGGAGATGGTGATTGCAGCCATCATGAAGTTAAAAGACGCTTACTCCTTGGAAAGAAAGTTATGAGCAACTTAGACAGCATATTAAAAAACAGAGACATTACTTTGCCAACAAAGGTCCATCTAGTCAAGGCTATGGTTTTTCCAGTGGTCATGTATGGATGTGAGAGTTGGACTGTGAAGAAAACTGAGTGCCGAAGAATTGATGCTTTTGAACTGTGGTGTTGGAGAAGACTCTTGAGAGTCCCTTGGACTGCAAGGAGATCTAATCAGTCCATTCTAAAGGAGATCAGTCCTGGGTGTTTATTGGAAGGCCTGATGCTAAAGCTGAAACTCCAATACTTTGGCCAGCTCATGTGAAGAATTGACTCATTGGAAAAGACCCTGATACTGGGAGGGAATGGGGGCAGGAGGAGAAGGGGACGACAAAGGATGAGATGGCTGGATGGCATCACTGACTCAGTGGACATGAGTTTGAGTGAACTCCAGTTGGTGATGGACAGGGAGGCCTGGCGTGCTGCAGTTCATGGGGTCGCAAAGAGTCAGACATGACTGAATAACTGAACTGAACTGAACTGATCTTCATAATTTTTTTTCCTGTAAATCTAACACTGTTCTTCCAAAGGGACCTATAATTAACTACAATATTCTTATAGCTAAGTGACCATGCAATGGGTACAGTACATGTAGTGAATTACAAAAGTATCTTTTGACAATTATTGGATATAGAAGCTGCATTACTGGATCCTGGGCTGGATTGGCACTGACATCCAAGCACCAAGAAGGTTTGCCATTATTAAAATGAGGGCAGAACATAGACATATAATAAATATAGTCCAGACCTCATTCCAACTTACAGCAAATTTTCTGGGCTGACAGGTCCACACAGTATTCATTTATTTACTTTCCAAATGTATAATTGGATTGGCTAAGCTTCATACATAGCAGAACACTCACACTGGTTCTTAAACTGTGGGATAAGAATCACTGAATTGGGAAAGCTAAATTAAATTGTCTGCAATTATTTCACCAAGTTGCCATATTAATAATAATACTACCAGGCAAAACTTCTGCCATGATAGTGTTAATAGTAATAAAATAAAGAAAAAAAAGCACATGATCATCTAAATAGATTCAAAATATTTAACAAATTCTACATTCATTTCCAATATTTATGCTCAGACATTCAGTCATGTCCAAATCTTTGCAGCTGCAGCCTGCCAGGCTCCTCTGCCCATGGGATTCTTCAGGCAAGAATACTGGAATGGGTTGCCATTTCCTTTTCCAGGGTATCTTCCTGATCCAGTGGTCAAACCCATGTCTCTTATGTCTCCCACACTGGCAGAGATTCTTTACCACTAGCACCATTTCCAATGAAACACAGCAAACTCAAAGTAGAAAAAAGTTGCCTGAAACTAATAAAGGACATCAATAAAATACCTAATGCTAATATCATAATTAATGGTGACAGACTTAATGCTCTCCTTATGATTAAGATAAAAAAGGATGTCCATTCTCAGTAACTATCTATTTAACATTATAATAGTTTCTAGTTTGTACCATCAGAATGAATAATAAATAAAACTTATTCATATTGAAAAAGGTAAAACTATCTACAATTATATACATATGACATACTCTTCCTTGTATAAAATCTTGAGAAAATCACATGCACACAAATACATACTTATTTCCATTCACTGAACTGATAAAAACATTTCGGAAGGTCACATAAGATCAATATATGAAAATCCATTGAATTTCTACTTCTGCTTCATCAACTATGCTAAAGCCTTTGACTGTGTGGGTCACAACAAACTGGAATATTCTTAATGAGATGGGAATACCAGAGCCCACATTACCTGACTCCCGAGAAACCTGTATGCAGGACCAGAAGCAACACTTAGAACTGGACATGGAACTGGACTGGTTGAAAATTGAGATAGGAGTACATCAAATCTGTATATATCACTTTTATTTGGCTTACAAGCAGAATACTTCATGCAAAATCCAAGGCTGGATGAAGCACAAGCTGGATTCAAGACTGCCGGGAAAAGTATCAACAACCTCAGATATGCAGATGATACCACTTTAATGGCAGAAAGTAAAGAGGAATGAAAGAGCCTCTTGATGAAGGTGAAAGAGGAGAGTTAAAAGCTGGCTTAAAACTTAGCATTCAAAAAAGCAAAGATCATGGCATCTGGTACTATCACTTCATGGCAAATAGATGGGGAAAGGTGAAAACAGGGTCCAATTTCATTTTCTTGGGCTTCAAAATCACTGCACATGGTGACTGCACCCATGAAATTAAAAGACACTTGCTCCTTGGAATAATAGCTATGACATACCTAGATAGTGTATTCAAAAGCAGAGAAAACGCTTTGGTGACAAAGGTCCCCATAGTCAAAGCTATTGTTTTCCCAGGAATCATGTATGGTTGTGAGAGTTGGACTATAAAGAAAGCTGAATGCTGAAGAACTGATGCTTTTGAACTGTGGTGTTGGAGAAGACTTTTGAGAGTCCCTTGGACTCTCAAAGATATCCACCCAGTACATCCTAAAGGAAATCAGTCCTGAATGTTCATTGGAAGGACTGATGCTGAATCTGAAACTCCAATACTTTGGCCACCTGATGCGAAGAACTAACTCATTTGAAAAGAGCCTGATGCTGGGAAAGATTGAAGGTGGGAGGAGAAGGGGATGGCAGAGGATGAGATGGTTGGATGGCATCACTGACTTAATGGACATGATTCTGAGTAAACTCTGGGAGTTGGTGATGGACAGGGAGTCCTGGCATGCTGCAGTCCATGGAGTTGCAAAGGATCAGACACGACTGAGCTACTGAACTGAACTGATTCATTGGAAGGACAGGGTGCTAAAGCTGAAGCTCCAATACTTTGTCCACTTGATCCAGCTCCAGCCATGCAAAGAGCTGACTCACTGGAAAAGACCCTGATCCTGGTAAAGATTAAGGGCAGGGGAAAAGGAGACAACAGAGGATGAGATGGTTGGAAGGCATCACTGATTCAACGGACATGAGTCTGAGCAGACTCTAGGAGATAGCGAAGGACAGGCAAGCCTGTTGTGCTTCAGTTTATGGGGTTGCAAAGAGTTGGACATAACTCAGCAACTGAACAACAACATACAATGAACATTCTGAAAAATTAATTTAAAGAAATTTATTCTTAGTAGCACAACCAGAATAGTACTCAGTAATAAATTTAACTAAAAAAATTAAAGGCTTTAATGATGGGATCAAGACAGCAAAGTAGGAAGCACATGAGATCATCTTCTCCCATAGACACACCCAGATGACAACTACATATAGAACAATTTTCTCTGAGAACAACTTGAAGACCAGTAGAACAGTTCTTCTACAAAGATCTAAAGAAAAACAAAACCAAATACTGAGATGAATAGGAGGGGAGGAGAAGCAATTTAAGTAGGACTCACATACTTTTGAGGGCAACTCAAAAGAGGAAAGAATATCATAAGCTCAGTGGTCCTCCTTAAGGAGTGAATGGCTCACACCTCAGATTGTGTATCTTAACACTGGGAACTCACACTGGGAAGACAAACCCCCTTAACTGGTTTTGAATACCAGCAGAGCTTAAGATCAGGAAAACTGAGGGGCTACAGGAAACCATGACTCCACTCTTAAAGGGCAATGCACAGACATACTTATTCTGAGTCTTACTGCAGAGGAGTACATTAAAAAGTACTTGACATCCTAGCTGCCCCAGAATGTGCACCCTGCCAGTCTCCTCCACGCCATCCCAAGCCTGCACTCAGCTCTGACTCCAAGCCCAAACACCCATCAAGATGGTGGATCACAATGTATCATGGGAGAAGCCCCAGGCTGTGCAAGGCTCCAGTTCTAGCTCTCCAGCAAAAACAGCTGGACATACACTGCCTGCATAAGGACACTTCTACAAAAAAGCCATGCCTTCAAGACCAGTAAATGTAAGTAAACTGTCTAATTCATAAGGACTAACACAGAAAGTCAAACAAAATGAAAAGACAGAGAAATATGTTCCAAACCAAATAACAAGACAAAACTTGAGGAAAAAAACTAGCAAAACAGAGATAAGTAATGCACTTGATAAAAGAGTTCAAAGTAATGGTTATAAAAATGCTCACCAAACTCAGGAAAAGAATAGAACAGAGTGAAAACTTAAACAACAATGTATTAAAGACCTAAATATAAAAGCTATATAACTATTAGAAGAAAACATGTGCAGAATATTCTTTGACATAAATCACAGCAAGATCCTCTTTGACTCACCTCCTAGAGTAATGGAAATAAAAACAAAAATAAACAAATGAGACTTAAAAGCTTCTGATGAGCAAAGGAAAAGATGAAAAAGACAACAGTCAGAATGGGAGAAAATAATTGACAATGAAGCAACTGACAAAGGATTGATCTCCAAAATACACAAGCTCATGCAGCTCAATATTAGAAAAGCAACTGAAAAATGGTGGAAGACTTAAACAGATATTTCTCCAAAGACACACAGAAACACATCAAAAACACATGAAAAAAAATGCTCAACATCACTTATTAGCAGAGAAATGCAAATCAAAACCTCAGTGAGGTATCACCTCACACCAGTCAGGATGTTCATCATCAAAAAATCTACAGACAAAAAATTCTTGAGGATGTGGAGAAAAGGGAACATTCCTGCACTACTGGTGGGAATGTAAATCAATACAACAACTATGGAGAACAGTATGAGGGTTCCTTAAGAGACTAGGAATAAGGGGTGGGAGGTGGGAGGGGGATTCACAATTGGGAGCTTGTGCACACCTGTGGTGGATTCATGTCGATGTATGGCAAAGCCAATGGAGTATTGTAAAGTAAAATTTAAAAAATTTAAAAATTAAAAAAAAAAAAAAACAACTACTATATGACCCAGCACTCCCACCTCTGAGCAAATACCCTGAGGAGCACATAATTCAAAAAGCCACATATACCCCAATGTTCGCTGCAGCACTATTTACAACATCCAGGACATGGAAACAACCTAAATATCCATCAACAGATGAATGGCTATAGAAGTTGTGGTACATATATACAATGAATATTAGCCATAAAAAGGAATGACATTGAGTCATTTGTAGTGGTATGGATGGACCTAAAATCTGTCATACAGAGTGAAATAAGTCAGAAATAGTAAAACAAATATCACATATTAACACACAAATATATATATATATATATATATGGAATCTAGAAAAATGGTACTGATGAATCTACTTTCAGGGCAGGAATAGAGACACAGATGTAGAGAATTGACTTGTAGAAGTAGAGGAAAGAGAGGATGGAACAAATTTAGAGCAGCACTGACATACATACTTGACCAGGTGTAAAATAGATTGCTAATGGGAAGTGGCTGTATAACATAAGGTGCTCAGCTCCATACTCTATGATGACCCAGAGAGGTGGGATGGGAAGTTTGAGAAGGAAGCTCAAGATGGAGGTGATATATGTGTACTTATAGTTGATTCATGTTGTTGCAGAGCAGAAACTAACAACTTATAAAGCAATTATCCTCTAATTTTAAAAAAATAGCACTTGGAAGAATCTAAAATATATAAAAAATATTTGCATATGTTATCACATGAAAAATATAGAATCTACATCAATAGAGTATTGTAAAGTAAAATTAAATTAATTAATTAAAAACAAACAAACAAAAAACAAAATCTAAACAGATTTTTTAAAATTAAAAAAAAAAAAGGAAGACATACAGGTGAACAACAGACACATGAAGAGGTTTAACATTACTAATCATCAAGGAAATGCAAATCAAAACCACAAGGAAGTATCTATCACCTTACAGTTATTAGAATGAATATCATCAAACAGACAAGTAGTAACAACTGGTGGAAGGATATGAAGAAAAGGAAACCTCCTACATTGTTTGTGGGAATGTAAATTGGCATAGCCACTATGGAAAACAATATGAAGTTTCCTCAAAAAATTAGAAATTGAGCTACCATATGACCCAGAAATTCCACTCCTGGGTATTTATCCAAAGAAAATGAAAACAATTTAAAAAGACACAGGCACCAAAATGTTCATTGCTGTTGCTGCTGCTAAGTCGTTTCAGTCGTGTCTGACTCTGTGAGACCCCATAGACGGCAGCCTACCAGCCTCCCCCGTCCCTGGGATTCTCCAGGCAAGAACACTGGAGTGGGNTAGCTTGGAGTTAGCTTCTGTGCTTCAGAGACGCTGGGCCCATTTGTATGACCTCAGAAAAGATTCAGGAGGTGGGGGACCAGCCCCAGGGCTACAGTGTGGCACAGTCCTAAGGGGAAATTCATAGTGGTGACTTGTTCAGTCACTAAGTTGTGTCCAGCTCCACGACCCTATGGACTGCAGCATGCCAGGCTCCTCTGTCCGCCACTGTCTCCAAGAATTTACTCAAAATCATGTCCATTGAGTCAGTGATGCTGTCTAACCATCTCATCCTCTGCCATGCCCTTCTCCTTTTGCCTTCAATCTTTTCCAGAATCAGGGTCTTTTCTAATGAGTCAGCTCTTCACATCAGGTGGGCCAAAGTATCTGGGCTGTCCCTTATTCCCTGTGTGACCCTGGGGGGCAAGGCCCCTCACCACCCTGAGCTTCTGTCTCCTTTCTCGTAAAACAAAGGTGAATACTGTTACATTAGCATAAGCGTATAATGATACATAAATAGGATTGCTCTTCCTAGTCTCTTTAACCTCTCCAGAGATTGCTTAATTTTAGAGAAAAAAATCCTGTGGTACCAACTGCTCTGAGGTAGGTATGGATCTGCAGGTGAGGGTCTGCCTGGCTTTGAGATCTGGGGCAAATACCTAACACTTGTGCCTCAGTTTTCCAGTCTCTCAAGTGGACATGATACTATCTACCTTGCTGAGATGCAAACAGATTTCAACAAAAACTAATTATGCACAATGCCTGGCATGATGATAAGGACTTCATATTTAGATTGCATGTGCACATGTGTGTAAAACACTTACATATAACACATGACAACAATCCATAGGCGTGTATATGAATGCCATGATGCCTCAGGATAATAACTTTTCTTCTTTTAAAATATCAGTCTCTTCATCTATAAAATGGGACCACCAGCCTTAGTCCCATCAGCTTCATCCAGGTGAGCAGGTCAAAGGAGATAATGGGTGTGAATACCCCTGGAGACCCAGAGAGCACTGTACAAATGTGAAGAAGACTGAATTCATTTGCTGAATTAGGAGCAGGGTTAAGAGGGTTACACATGTAACTTTACTGGCTCTTTTGGAAAAAATAAAAGATTTTCCTGCACTGGGATTCTTCTTGCATTAATCCATGCCTTTTGGGACCTTCCGGAGGAAGGGAACTCATGTTTCTTAATTCAGTACTTGCCTTCAGGGTTCCTCCGAGTGAAGATCACCTTCCTCTTGCAGAAGAATCACTTGCTGAAGGAAGAAAGGAGAGGTTCTGAAATGCAGAGTCCCTGACTTCCTTTTGTCCTAAATCAGAATCTCCTGGGGTGAGTTCAGGGCACCTGTATGTTAAACAAAGTCCCTAGGGAGTTGTCGTGGGCAGCAAAGCTAGAAAACCCTTCTTTGAAAGAACCTCAACAAGTAGCTCAGACAGTAAAGAATCTGTCTGCAATTCAGGAGACCTGGTTTCAATCCCTGGGTTGGGAAGATACCCTGGAGAAGGGAATGACAACTGATTCCAATATTCTTGCCTGGAGAATTCCATGGACAGAGGAGCTTGGTAGGGCTACAATCCATGGTGTCGCAAAGAGTCGGGCATATAGATCGACTAACATTTCCACTTTCAACAAGTAGCATTAAAATGACAGACAATGAGTTCTCCATCACTGGAGGTATTCAAGCAGAAGCATCCAGGCTTCAGAGGGCAGACGCTGACTGAGTGCCTCCTATGTCCAGCAGGAGAGGCTTCCCAGATGCTGAGCAGAGTGGGTCTGGGAGTGACTGAAGCTGTGATTCCCAGGTGGAGACTCCGCACTGAATATATGCTGTCTCACCTCCGAGGAGCATATGATTCTCAAGACTACTGTAGTGTCACCCTGAGCTCTTCCACCCAGGCCTCAAGTTTCCCCTGGGTCTGCCTTTTTACACACTCATGGATGGTCTGGGGGTCTCTGGCAGTTCCTGGCTGGCCCCCGGGCCCAGGCCACTGATCTGCTGCCCGTGATCAGAGGGAGCTGGGTACCCTGCTCAGGAAGACCGAACAACAGATCCTGGAAGCCCTCCTGCAACCTGGGCTCACCACCATGATGAGGCTGATCCGGGCACTCCAGGAAGTAGGTGCTGTTGTGTGCTGGATCCCAAGAAAGAACATGCCCAAGGCCGAAGAGATGATTACTGGGGAGAAGGGAATATTCTATCCAGAGGCATCCATGGTCAGTGGTCTATAGACAGTGAAGGCAAAGCCTATGTTGCTCTTGGAGATTTTGTGGTTATCCAGGAGAAGGCAACAGCAACCCACTCCAGTACTCTTGCCTGGAGAATCCCATGGACCGAGGAGCCTGGAAGGCTGCAGTCCATGAGGTCGCTGAGGGTTGGACATGACTGAGCAACTTCACTTTCTCTTTTTACTTTCATGCATTGGAGAAGGAAAAGGCAACCCACTCCAATATTCTTGCCTGGAGAATCCCAGGGACAGGGGAGCCTGGTGGGCTGTTGTCTATGGGGTTGCACAGAGTCGGACACGACTGAAGTGACTTAGCAGCAGCAGCAGCAGGGCTGTCCTGGGGGCTGAGGTTAGTATGATCAGAATTTCTTGGTTAACCAGGGCCAGACAGTGAGCCACAGCCAAGAGCACAGTGACCAGTGGCAACCACCGAGGGCCCTTCATGCTCAGGGGTCCTTGGTCTGGAAGTGGAAGCAGGAAAGGAGACAACAGTAATGGTCATCAGTGATATCCCTGGAAGGTCTGCCCTGTGCCAGGCACTGTGCAAATGCCGCATGAGCCTGACCTCTTTTCATTTTTACCAGTCATTGGTGGTGAGCACTATTTTCACACCGCCATTTAATAGAGAAGAAAAGGGAACCTCAGGAAGGTTAGGGGGCTGCCCAACGCCCAGCAGCTGGTAGGTGGTAGAGTCAGAACTGAGACCAGAGTCCGGCAGGGACCGATTCCTGACAAGATGAGAGAATCACGGAGCAGACAGCCGGTCTGAACAGAAGGCCAGGTACCTTGTGCACCTGCTGGAGCGCCCTGACCTCCCTGTGCATGTAAGCTCTCTTTGCCCACCTCAAGGTGGGGATCCGGCTTCCTCCACACTGGTCCCTGGAATCCAGAGGCATCACAGGACTGAAGTCAGCTGCGTCTCCTCCAGCTGCGTCCCCTGGCCTGGGAGGGGCCTTCTGCCCTCTCCAGATGCTGCACAAGCCCCCTCCCCACCCCACTGCTTCCTAGGCTCACCTACAGAGCATCAGTCTCATCAGGCACCTCAGAGCCCCTCCTCCAGCTGACCCCTCCTCAAATCCTCTTATCCCAGAGCCTGACTTTGGGTGATTGACTTAGCCCATCTGAGACTGGTTNTGTAAAACTGAAATTAATATAAGTCAAATATACTTCAATTATTTAAAAAAAAGAAAGAAAGAAAATGAAGTCTGTACAGTAAAAAGTTATGGAATGGGTTGCTATTTCCTTCTCCAGGGAATCTTCCCAACCCAGGGATCGAACCCAGGTCTCCCGCATTGCAGGCAGACGCTTTAACCTCTGAGCCACCAAGGAAGCCAAAAAGACTGCTGAGAGAAATTTTAAAAACCCAAACAAATTAATAAGAATTCCATGTGTATGGATTGGAAGACTCCATTTTTCTTATGACTGCAACTCTCCAAATTCATCTATAAATTCAATAAAATACCCATCAATATATCAGCAAGCATTTTTGGTAGAAATTGACAAGCTGATTATTCAAATTAATGTATAAATGAAATAGCTTTAACAATTTTGAAAAAAAGAACAAAGCTTAGTGACATAAACTTAGATTCAGTTCCAACATATGATTCATAAAAGAAAAAAATTGTTTAATTTCAACAAAAGTAAAAATTCCTGTGTTTCAAAATAGATTAATAAATTTTAAAAGAAAAGTCTTGTCTGAAAATCATGTATGTAATAAGGAACCTGTACCCAGAATATGCAAGTAACTCTTTCAAATCAGTATTTAAAAAATAAGAATTCCAACTAAACAGTAAGCAAATAATTTGGCATTTCATCAACAAAGTTAAATTAATGCCTATTCACATGAAAAGATGCTCAATATCCTTCGTAATTAGGAAAATGCAATGGAAAAATACAATTAGATACTGCCACATATGCACAATATGGGTATTATCATAAGACATAAAACAACAAGTGTTGGCAAGGATATAGAAAAATAGGTAACATCATACATTTCTTGGGATAAAAATGATTTAGCTGTTTTAGAAAGAGTTTGGCAGTCTCTTTTTAAAAAAATACATGTGTATTTATACATATCATATGGTCTTACCTTTCCATTTCTAGGTATTTACTCAAATGTTTATGTCCAGACAAAGACTTGTACATGAATGCTCACAACAGAATTATTCAAAACATCCCTAAGCTAGAAACAATCTAAATGAACATTAACTAGTAAAAGGATAAACAAAATGAGTTAAATTCATAGCACATTTTCCAGATTCAAAAATGTATATATTGGATGATTATATTACATGAAATGTCAAGAAGACTGAAAGCTACAGAAACCAAAAGCAGATAATTGATTGTCTAGGACTCATGAGAGTGGGGATTATTTGGAAATGTGTGGGAGACAACTAACGGGCTGATGAAATGTTTTAATATTGAATTGTAGTGATGCTTGAGAGTGAAAGTCAAAGTGTTAGTTGCTCAGTTGTATCTGACTCTTTGCAACTCCATGGACTGTAGCCTGCCAGTCTCCTCTGTCCATGGAATAGTTGAGACAAGAATACTGGAATGGGTTGCCATTCCCTTCTCCAAGATATCTTCCCAACCCAGGTATTGAACCGATGTCTTCTGCATTGCAGGCAGAATCTTTACTGTCTGAGTCACCAGGAAAGCCCATAGTGATGCTTAATTGCAAGCTTATTATATTCTAGTCTACAGTATATAAATGTTAACTCCATTACACCATAAAAAATAGATATCACATCCTGGCAGAAAATGGTAGAGAATAGTGCCACTATCAAAGATTTATAAAGATGGCCCCATTTATATCTCTATTCTAATTCACCAGTCTAGCAACTATATATTGTGTGTTCCAATCAGATATCTCTCTGGGCATCAATGTACCTGCTATAGGCAGAATACTGATCCCTCAAAAAGGTCTACATCCAAATTTCTAGAACCTGTGATATGTTAGGTTTCACAGCAAAGGAGAATTAAAGTTGCAGGTGGAATTAAGAATACCACTCAGCTAATCTTGAAACAGAAAAAAAATTCGGATTATCCAGGTGGGCCCAGTATACTCACAAGATTCTCATAAAGTGAAGAAAAAAATAGGAATGCTTATTAGAGTGATGAAGCATAAGACCACCAGTTTTGAAGATGGAAGAAAATCTTGAACCAAGGAATGAAGACAGCCTGCAGAAGCTGAAGAAGGGAGAAAGAAAATGGAATTTTCCCTGGAGCATCTGAAACAGAACACATCTCAGCTGACATGTTGATCCTAGTTCAAAAATATCTGCTTAAGACTTCTGACCTCCAGAAATGTAAGCTAATAAAAGTATGCTGTCTAAAGACATTAAATAAGACAATTTTTAAACAGCAGTAATAGAAATCTAATGTGGCACTCACCCCCAGCTGCTGGGAACACTGGCTCCTGGTGACTCAGAAATGTCCCTGACTAGAAACTCCTCAATTTTAAGAAATTGTCTAGGTAAGGTTTTACTTCCTTCCAGAGTGTGTCAATGACTAGCTAACACAGGGTTGAAAAGACCTTAGTTGCAATTAAACTGTAGGTCAGCATGTTTCTCTGCTTCTTCCTACCTTTATTGTCTTAAAGTTATATACTCTGAGACCATTTCCCAAAATATCTGCATATAACTCTCCATCTTGGAATCTGTTTCTGGTGACACAGCTCCATTAACATAGATTCTGCAAAATGAGACAGCCTCTTCATTGATATCTACAGAAAAATCTCTGTCTCAGAATTTCAGTAGTTTCTAGAAAATCTTAACTTGGTAAAATTTTCTATCATAGTTTAAAGTTTTCCCCCCAGATTCCTTCCACATTTTGATTAATAACTACATTTCCAAAGAGTAAACTGCTTATATTGCACCTTGATTTCACTAAATAAGGCTTTAAAAATAAAATATTACATTTTTATTCAAAACAGCAATTTTGGTAGGTGATGTGTCAATTCAACATGTGTATGGAAAAGCCAACTTTAAAACAAAGCTCTCTACTGGTACTTAATATCCTTGCCACAGCACATTATAAAACAAAACAAACACAATAAAACAAACAAGGAATAAACCAAAATGTTACAAAATTAACTCAATATTTGTTTATAATGTATATATAGAGCAATATATAATGAAGACATAATATCTTTTTCCTTTGAAACATTATTTTAGGTTGGTAATTCAGTATTAAATCTAGAAGGGAGCTTTCTATAGAATTGACTGATCATTGTTATGTATTAGGACCTACTCCTTTTTGAGTGACACCAGTATAATTAATTGCTGTTCCTGACTCACAGATATCAGATATTAGTTTTCACATGAATAAACAGTTAATAAAATTTATAAGTCTTGCAGGAAAGTAAGGAATCTGAGCAGTTCTATTATTTTTGCTTGATTTTTCCCTTTTGTGAAATATAGATAGCTTCAAAAGTACTGAACTTTTATTGAGAATAATCAGGGAATATTGTTATGTATTTGGCAAAAGGTACATCTTTATTACTGAATTCCTTGTTCAGATGATTTAAAATTAGAACTGAAAGAGACCCTAGAGTGATCCCAACGTGCCAAAAATTTTGTTCAGAGAAAAAGTAGACTTCAGTGTCCTCATTCCATGTTAGGAAATAAAGACTTGAAAGTATATGAGATGCTCCTCAAGTTTATATATATACATAGTGGTTGCAGAGACAGGATGGGAAACTAATACGTCTAATGGTATTTCCCCCAAAAGAGACCGTAAAATATAAGAAACAAGGAAAAAGGGAGAGATTCAATGTGAGAGAGACCTAGCCTCTTACGGATGACTTGATAAATGAAGGAGGACATGTCAAAAACTTAAGAAGAAAGTAAACTCTGCTGCCAACCAGAGATTTTGGAAGGAGATGCCAAGTCCCAGATAAGAACTGCAACATCAGCTGACATCTTACTATCAGCCTTATAAAACTCAGAGTACTGAAAGCAACTATGTAGGTTGGAGGTTTGAACTACAAATGAACAGTGTTTCAACTGGGTAAGTATGTGGCAAATTGTTATATAACAGTAGCAAACAATTTATTTACTATTTACTTTTTTTTTTTGCTGTATGACCAATGAGTAAAAATTTTCTCCTCCTTGTTTTGTTGTTGTTGTTTGTTTGTTTCTAAATTCAGAGCAGAAACTAATCCTTTCAACACTTTAATTATGGATATCTGGACTCCAGACCTATAAAGGAAATAAACATCTTTGTTTTAATCTACTGTGCTTGTGGTAATTAGCTAGAGCAGCTCTATGAAACTAATACAGTGTGGTAAATAGTATTAGTGACCCTGATTTTTTGACTCTCTATAGGTATACCTTGGCATGCGAGTTTACACTAAAGTAGGAAAATGTATTTCACTAATTCTTGACTCTGGGCTTGGCCACCTGATTTGTTAGGCTAATGGAATAAGACAATTGTGATAGTGAATCAGTTCTAAGCTAAGGCTCACATTGTATGTTTCTACTTGTTCTTTTATACTTTGTTTGCTTGTTGTTTAGTCATCATGTTTGACTCTTTTGAGATCCCATGGATTGTAGTCTACTAGGCTCTGCTGTCCATGGGATTTTCCAGACAAGAATACAGAGTGGATTGCCATTTCCTTCTCCAGGGGATCTTCCTGATCCAAGGATCTGACCTGCATCTCCTGTATTGCAGGTGGGTTCTTTACCACAGAGCTACTAGGGAAGCCCTCCTCTTTCATGCTGCAGCCAGGTTCAAAGAAAAAAGGTGCTTGGGCCAGTCCTCTGGATCTGAAAGAATGATGAACAAAATCACTTCAACTAAGCTCAATCTAGATCAGTTGGCTCCTGGTGAACATACCAACTGTGAGTAATAAAAAACTGCTGTTTTAAGTCACTACATTTCAATATGGTTTTTACACAGAATTGCTACGAATATAA
The DNA here is from genome assembly GCA_006410875.1 of Neotragus pygmaeus. Classification (NCBI taxonomy): domain Eukaryota; kingdom Metazoa; phylum Chordata; class Mammalia; order Artiodactyla; family Bovidae; genus Neotragus; species Neotragus pygmaeus. The sequence goes on from SJYV01015138.1 coordinate 58,700, forward strand.
TGAGTAAATAACTCTCTTCACAATAACAAAATATTTTCTAAGGACTTTTAAAAGTTAATGATTTATATTGAATGTCCTACTTAAAGTAGTTTTTAATTGAGAGGTAGAAGAAAGCAAAAAACATGTAATCTCTTCTCCACATTGACAGGCCCTGGGATTAGTACTATGTAATCCTTTTTATATTACCACAAACTGGATTTTGATATTTAATATATTCATCACCAGTGTTTATATTAAGCACATGATGACATATTATGTCCAGAAAAATCCATCAGTTAGTTCAGTTCAGTTGCTCAGTCACGTCCGACTCTTTGAGACCCCATGAACCACAGGACACCAGGCCTCCCTGTCCATAATCAACTCCTGGAGTTCGCCCAAACCCATGTCCATTGAATCTGTGATGCCATCCAACCATCTCATCCTCTGTCGTCCCCTTCTCCTCCTGCCCTCAATCTTTCCCAGCATCAGGGTCTTTTCAAATGAGTCAGTTCTTCACATCAGGTGGCCAGAGTATTGGAGTTTCAGCTTCAACATCAGTCCTACCAATGAACACCCAGGATTGATGTCCTTTAGGATGGACTGGTGGATCTCCTTGCAGTCCAAGCGACTCTCAAGAGTCTTCTCCAACACCACAGTTTAAAAGCATCAATTCTTTAGTGCTCAGCCTTCTTCACAGTCCAACTCCCACATCCATACATGACCACTGGAAAAACCATAGCCTTGACTAGACAGACCTTTGTTGACAAAATAGTGTCTCTGCTTTTCAATATGCTGTCTAAATTGGTCATAACTTTCTTTCCAAGGAGTAAATGTCTTTTAATTTCATGGCTGCAATCACCATCTGCAGTGATTTTGGAGCCCAGAAAAAAAAGGCAGCCACCGTTTCCTCTGTTTCCCCACCTATTATCTGATCATAATAGTCTCTGACTTATACTAGTCTCTGTTCAGTTCATAAACACAAGTAGGTAAATTCCAAGCTCCCTAATAAGATGCAAAAGGCCTGCCTGGTCTAACGCTGCTTATTTACTTGTAGCAGACAAGTTTGTGCCTCATATAACATCTCTGTAGCCCATCTGTGATTTTATTTGCAGCTACTGTGGAGAGTTCATGTCCACAGTTTATGTTTCCAACTGATCTCTTGATGGAAACATCCTATCTGAAATATACATTGGAAATCCTTAACTTGCCTTCCAGTCCAAGGATTCTCCTCTTGGGGTGGAATACAGTGCCAGGATGGGAGAGTTTCTACAGAAATATGGAAATGTGGAGGAATTAATGCTTTAAGACAAGATCAATTGATAGGTGTGCCTCTAAGTAAATATCTCAGCCTTCTTTCCTTTAGGAGTGTAAGGTATGGAGTTAGAATAGGCGAGATTCAGAAAAAGAATGAGACTGGCACTCTACAGGAACAAATCACCTTTAATGAGGCAAGAAGGGGCATAGTCAGATTAGCGAGCTACTGTACTTATCTAAGCAAAGAGTAAGTATATATAGGCATGTGTGTAGAAAGCTACTGTCTTAAGGGGGCCTGTTCTTCTCCAAGGTTGGTGGGAGTAGTTATCTTTTAAATGGCTGGGCAAGGAGTTCTGGAGATCAGCCAGAGGCTGGGCCAGCTTGGAGCTGGGCATAATCAACCTAATGTCCATTTTTTTTTCTTTGGGTGAGAGAGTTTTCTGTTTTGCCAGAATGGTGGGGAGGACCTGGAGGGGAGTTTTAATTCCAGGTTACCTTGAGCCATGCAACTTTCCTTCATTCTCGACTTTAAGGAATATATATATAAAGAGAAAGAGATGTGGGCGCCATTAATGTTCAGGGCTTCTTTGTGCTGATAAATGAGGGTCAGGGGTTTGTAGTCTGGAAGAAAGGAAGTCTAAGGCCTGTAGTGTTGATTTTCTATTCTCGCCGTCAGGGTTTCAAGCAAAAGAAGTCTTGACTTGGTCTCGAGGGATGGCCTGAATCCTTTCTTGGAGAAATCTTTGAAAGAGATTGAAGAGACAGGGTCCAAATAAAAGGAATAAACCAATGGTCCCAAGAAAGGGAGTAACCAAGGGAGGGCCTGTTGAAACAGGTTTTGGGGAGTGTAAAGGTTTTGTAATTCTTTTTTGTAGCATCCAATTCTGTCTCTAAGTTCTTTGACTCTGTCCTGGACTACGTCCATTTCATTAACAAAATAGCACCAATCTTTCCCTAGAAAAAGGCAGGTCTCTCCCTTTTTTGCGGTGAGAAGGTCCTCACCTATAGGGCTCACCTATTTTGTAGGGCCACAAAAGCCAATGAGTTAATTTGTCTTTGGACTGAAACAGATGGTGGGGAGGACCTGGAGGGGAGTTTTAATTCCAGGTTACCTTGAGCCATGCAACTTTCCTTCATTCTCGACTTTAAGGAATATATATATAAAGAGAAAGAGATGTGGGCGCCATTAATGTTCAGGGCTTCTTTGTGCTGATAAATGAGGGTCAGGGGTTTGTAGTCTGGAAGAAAGGAAGTCTAAGGCCTGTAGTGTTGATTTTCTATTCTCGCCGTCAGGGTTTCAAGCAAAAGAAGTCTTGACTTGGTCTCGAGGGATGGCCTGAATCCTTTCTTGGAGAAATCTTTGAAAGAGATTGAAGAGACAGGGTCCAAATAAAAGGAATAAACCAATGGTCCCAAGAAAGGGAGTAACCAAGGGAGGGCCTGTTGAAACAGGTTTTGGGGAGTGTAAAGGTTTTGTAATTCTTTTTTGTAGCATCCAATTCTGTCTCTAAGTTCTTTGACTCTGTCCTGGACTACGTCCATTTCATTAACAAAATAGCACCAATCTTTCCCTAGAAAAAGGCAGGTCTCTCCCTTTTTTGCGGTGAGAAGGTCCTCACCTATAGGGCTCACCTATTTTGTAGGGCCACAAAAGCCAATGAGTTAATTTGTCTTTGGACTGAAACAGATGGTGGGGAGGACATGGAGGGGAATTTTAATTCCAGGTTACCTTGAGCCATGCAACTTTCCTTCAAGGAGGATATCTCAAAGAACTATTATTTATCTATCTCAGGAGGTATGATGAAATTGAGCCCCTATTACACAAATAATTATTCTTATATCAGTTTTTTCTTCTTAATAGAATCACCCTTCCTGTTCTTTCAATCCTGTTTTATGGGATCACCTTTCTAGTAAAATATCAACATTAATATCTACATCATTGGCTTGGACTCTGCCTTAGAGGAAATCCAAACAAAAACTTCCCCACCCCGATCGTCTCTCTGACTTTTTCTCTTCTTTCACTTTACTCATTTTCATCATTTGAGCTAAATTGGAACTGCTTGGAACAGTCTCTCTTAAGACCTCTTCTTTTAGCCTTATCTTAACTTCATTTAGATTTTCTCACAATTATAAAGCTATAGCTTAGGTACCAACTTTTTCATGATGTTATTCCAAAGAAAGCAGGTACACTTTCTCAAGTGCTACTGTGGTGCAGTTGGTAAAGAATCTGCCTGTGAATGCAGGAAATACAAGAGAAGTGGCTTTGATCCCTGAGTTAGGAAGATCCCCTGGAGAAGAAACTGGCAACTCACTCCAGTATTCTTACCATGGACAGAGGGGACTTGCAGGCTACAGTCCATGGGGTCTCAGAGTTGGACACAACTGAGCACCTAAGCACACATGGTATAAAAATTCATATATCATTACACTGATAAACTTGAATAATAATAAAGTATTACTTGTTGTTCTTTTAGTCCCTACTAGCTTGCATATCTTTCATTATTGTAATAAAGGATAGGAAATTTTGCTATCAAGTGCACCAAAACGTATGAGCATTATGTTTGGAGGTGTTAGCTATTCTCCCTTGTTAAACAACATTTCAGACATTTATCACTGTTCTCACACACTACATTTGCTACTCAAAACCATCTCTACTGACAGCTTTGCTTTTATCTTTATCTTCTATGCAGGTCTCTAAGTGTAAAATTATGTTTCTGGATCAAACCTAGTAACACTGAAAATGCATTATACTTTAATCCATTTATTCAACAAGCAGTTAATTTCATCTGTATGTCAAGTCAAGCAATTAATATTGGTGATACACAGTTAAATAAGACACTCCCTGCTGCTGCTGCTAAGCCATTTCAGTCATGTCCTACCCTGTTCAAACCCCATAGACAGCAGCCCACCAGGCACCTCTGTCCCTGGGATTTTCCAGGCAAGAATACAGGAATGGATTGCCATTTCCTTCTCCAATGCTTGAAAGTGAAAAGTGAAAGTGAAGTCACCCAGTCATGTCTGACTCTTCAGGACCGCATGGACTGTAGCCTACCAGACTCCTCCATCCATGGGAGTTTCCAGGCAAGAGTACTAGAGTGGGTTGCCATTTCCTTCTCCCTATGCACTTAAGCATGCAGTAGTGATATTCAAGTGATGAAGTAAGCCTTTGATCTAAACACAATCATTATCTGTTCTGTATTAAAAAGAAATCTGTAGCAAAGACAAATTAAGCAATGTGTGCAAAGTAAAGCAAAAATGTAAGAGTTAGAATTCTAACTCAGTCTAAATCTGTAATTCATATGCTTGTAAACCACATTTCAGATGTTTAGATAATTATATAAGAAATTACCAGAGTGTCTGGGTGAATGAGGAAAGAAGGCAGTAGTTAATTGGAAAGAGTTTTTAGTTGTTGATAATTGATATTGTCCATAATTACCCACAAAGGCTTATGCGGCACAGTAATTACAAAATAGAAGTCACAAATCTTACCAAAGTAACTATTCTACTTGAGTTTATTCACACATGCAATCTAAAATTTTTAAAACAATTTTACCTCAGAAACGTATTTTTAAAACTCACAAATGATATTGAATGACAATAGAGAAATGCCATATATTTCTAGAGAAAACTCATTGTTTTGTCAGAGACCATTCTTTTGATATTTTTTATTTGCAGCCCTAGTGGATGCTAGGGTACACTCCCTGGGCTTTGCTATTTCCCTTGCCTTTAGACAAAGGGAGACCACCATGCTCAACAGCAGGCTTCAATTTGGGGGGCAGTCTACATGCAAAGACAAACAGGCCAGATCTTCTTGCCTCCATATGTTGCATGTCTGCTGGGTTATCCCTGATCCCAATTTCTTTGCAGCACTATCTGGGGTCTTTGGTGTGACTGCACCATAGATCACTTCCTTCTGCCTAGCTTTGCCTCTTTCATGACCCCACAGAAAACACCCTTTCCCCACTCCCATGCACACAATTTCTTCATGTATAAAGGTCTGAAAATTGTCTGTATCCTACTTAGAAACTACCAGTTACTCTGTTACCGTTTCAAGAAGGCTGGCAGAAGAAAGGAGACTCCTAGTTCAGAGCTGTGAAAGAAACAAGACTTCTGGTTCCAAGCCAAATGAAATTATTACTCATAGCAAAGCAAGCAGCATGAGAATAAAACGAATCAGTTCTCCCATGACCCTCAAGCCCAACAATGCAAATTAAAGGTCAGAAGGATACCTGCACATACTGTGCATTCCCTTAAAGAGGAACATGTAGCTTAGTGAATCAGTTTCTTTAAAACAAGCATGTAAGAAGCCTACCCTTCCTCATGAAGGAAGACATCATAGCATGCCTCAAGATTTCTTTCTACATACACAGTCTTGAGAAATGTCTTGTTTAAGAGTAGTCAGGGCCTCATGTTCCAGGCACTCCAGATAAAACCGAACATGATTGCTTAGGGTTCTCCCAATACTTTGTACCAGAATTTGCTTCCCAGGGACATCAATCTATCAGAACAATACCTCGTGTAAAACAGACACCACCCATAATTAGTTTTTCAGCTGTTCTCGTCATCTTCTGATACGTAGCTTGTATATTAGTTATCCAAATATTTCTTTAAAAACTATAGTTGTAGTATAAACTGCTGAGTGTGTTGACAGTCATGTTGTGCTTCAGTTCTACAAGAAAAATGTATATGTGTGTGTATGTGTGTGTGTATGTGTGTGTATATATTATAAACAATTTTTGAAAAAAAATTACCTTAGTGTCCTGGATGCCAGAGGGCCACGGTTCCGGAGCCTTTCTCAGGAGTCTCGTACATGTCACGTATCAAGTAAATCTCAGTCCTCTCAGACTCCTGACCCTCACAAATTTTGGAGGCATGGTAAGGTCTGGGCTCTCTCAGGAGCACAGTCAGGTGACTAGAAACTGGATTCCGCACAGATGTTGCTCTCTTGTGGGACTTCCCTGACAGGACCCGGACACGCCAGGCAGCGAGCTGCGCATGCTCGGGCTGCAATTCTCATTCCTTCCAGAACCAACTCTCAGGAATCTCCCAGGGTGGCAACACCAACCTGTGAGGTGCGGCTGTGAAGCCACGATCCGAGTCCGCCAGCTTCTGAGGCCCCCAAACCATTCTGACTTGCCCATCCTCCAGGTCAGTTTTTAACTATATAGAATTGTTAAAGTTTCCTAGGGGAAAATAATTGCCACACATTGTACTTCCAAACTGTTTTGAAAAAAAGAAAAAGAAACTTTGAAGTTACTTTATATCGTCTCAGCACTGAGGTAATTTGCCTAAATGCTTCTGATAAATTAATGAGATTTTAAATTTTAAACCTTGCTGAGGCTTTTATACTTATGACAAGGTCCTTTTCTCTGAAGAAGGGAAGGAAAAACGAGTGAGCTTTGTTTTTGTGTGGATATGTGGATTTCTGTTTCTCATATCAAAACCAAGAAAATGGAATACACGTCTTGGATAATAATTGGATACTACCGCTGTGAACAATTTTAAAACTGTCTTGAATTTTTCTGTGTATTTCCTTGAAAATATATAGCTTTCGAATTATTTAAAGCTGTTTTAGGGAGATAATTATTTTTATATCTAAGATAATTATTTTTATATCCTTCTTTCTCCTGCATTATAAGAAAAACAGTGATATAAGGAAGTATAACAATTAAGAAGAAATATATAGAAAGCCAGTAAAGATTTTTCAGTGAGAGAGGAAATGTTCATGTAAAATATACTTTGGTTAGAACAGACAGCAGCAGCAGCAACAGCAGTAGAACAGAGGTGATAGCTGCACCGTATCAATACATACAACCTGTGTGTTATCAAATTTCTTTTTTTTTTTTAAACCTAAATAGATCAGGTATTCAATATGTCCTTGCAGGCAAAAAAAGAAAAAAAAAAAGGCACTATACTTTTATACATTGATTTCACCAAAATTCAATATTTTATATATATATATATATATATATATATATATATATATTTTAGCTGGAAGAGGGCTTGCAATAGTTAATGAGTTAAGGTTTAGACCACATTTTAAGCTAATGTGTTACTCTGAATTTGTAATATACAAGTTCAGGATCAAGTTTTGATATAGCAAGAAGAAAATGAGCCTTGAGTGCTTTGACCAAATTCTTGCCATGAATCACAGAATATTCCTGTAACAGAAGGTTGAGTGAAAACATTACTACTTTTGCCTTGGGCCTTGTTTCTTATTGGTTGCAGGAGAGTTTATTGAAAGAGAGAGCTGAAAGAACACAAGAGAGAGGTAAGCCAGGCCAAGGAAGGTAATGGCCAAGGAGAACTGGGGTGTACAGCTTTTAAGGCAAGGTTTTTTGCATAATCCAGGTGGTTGATTGGCATTCTTAATTAACAGCAGCTGCCAGTTATATAATAAGAGGCCCTATTGAGCAGGCCCTGCCCATAATTCAGTCAGTTATAATTAGATGTATGTGTCCATAGAATATTTATGAATATTAAAATAAGCCCAATGGCTGCCAAAGGTTACCTAAGGACAAGATAATGTGAGACGTCCACATGTGCCTCCACTTGGGCTAGTAGGGGATTTTTCCAGGCCCATGACCATTTTGGAGGACTGATGGGGGTCTGTTTTGGGCCGGTTGGTAGGATTAGGAGGCTATTGAATATTCAGCCCATGAGGCTGCCTGTCATATGTGCATAGCTAACTTCCTATCTAACAGAACTTTTTTTGTTTGTACCAGAACTGGCTATTAAGGTCCAGAGCTGGAATCAAAGAGACTTTGATATTTGATAGTAATGTGGCAACAATTATAGAGAAGGAAACAGCAACCCACCTCAGTATTCTTGCCTGCAGAATCCTGTGGACAGAGGAGCCTGATGGGCTGCTGTCCATAGGGTCACACAGAGTCAGACATGACTAAAGTGACTGAGCATGCATACATGCACTGGAGAAGGAAATGGCGACTCACTCCAGTATTCTTGCCTGGAGAATCCCAGGGACAGAGGAGCCTGGTGGGCTGCTGTCCATAGGGTTGCATAGAGTCGGACTCTACTGAAGTGATTTAGCAGCAACAATTTGATCCAAATCCCCTTATAAAACCCACTCNCACTCCAGTATTCTTGCCTGGAGAATCCCAGGGACAGAGGAGCCTGGTGGGCTGCTGTCCATAGGGTTGCATAGAGTCAGACTCTACTGAAGTGATTTAGCAGCAACAATTTGATCCAAATCCCCTTATAAAACCCACTCAAAAATGGAAGATCATGTGTGTCCACAATCAAATTGCACTCAATTCTCAGTAACTTTGAGGATAGTTTTCTTTAACTGTGGGCTTCTGTGATAGTTCAGTCTGTAAAGAATCCGCCTGCAATGCAGGAGGCCCCAGTTCGATTCCTGGGTCTGGAAGATCCACTGGAGAAGGGATAGGGTATCCACTCCAGTATTTTTGGGTTTCCCTTGTGACTCAACTGGTAAAGAATCTGCCTGCAATGTGGGAGATCTGGGTTCGATCCCTGGGTTGGGAAGATCCCCTGAAGAAGGGAAAGGCTACCAACTCCCTCCAAGGCCTGGAGAATTCCATGGGCTGTATAATACATGGGGTCACCAAGAAATGGACATGACTAAGCAACTTTCACTTTCACTTTTCCTTAACTGCCTATCTCACATGGCAAATTTGTGAGCCTCTATTCCACAGCTGAGAATAGGGACAGTATTCCCCTTTGCCTTGGATGATACCACCTCGTTATGAGGGTATTGAGTGAGTATAGTAGCCTTCTTAGCTTACATCTCTGAATATGGAACATTTGCCCAATAAATGAGTTGAGGAAAGGCCAATAAAGACTAGAAAAATCTAAGCCTAGAGTAAATCCTCTGCTTGGAGGAAAGGGTGGGTTGAGGAAGGAAGCCCTAAGTTGTTTCAACACTCACCAGGAGTTTAGCCTCTGCTGTTTGGGGGTGGAGTGGAGAGAAATTCAAGTGGCTTTCCCCTTATGTTGAAATACCATATCTTTGAGAGGTAAAGGGAGAGGGAAACCCTATTTTTACTGGTCATACTGCCTAGATTTCTATTATCGTATTTTTTTTTTTTTAATAGTCAAGCCTTATTATTTTAATAGAGATAAACATGTGTGTCAGTGGTCAGGGCATGACACTGAGAAAGTAAGTCCAGATTCTAGCCTGCTGGTAAGCCTAAAAATGTTGTTGATGAGAGAAAGTTGTCAGAGGGACCAGGCATAGTGGGGGCTATGCTTACCACAGAAGAGTGGGGAGAATAGGGGAATGAGGGAACAGGTCATAGTCAAGTGCCATAGATTTGCAGTGTTCTTACCAAAATTTAGTAAATTTTCTAAAATAAATGTTTCTTAACTTTCTCTGTGTCATTAGAATAATTTTCAGTCTTTGAATTATCTTTTTTATACTTTTTACCACTTGTCACCGATGTTTCCCTAGGACTGGGTCTGCAGAGATACTCAAGTTTCTGCCATCCCAAACATCTAAATTTGATCAGAACATTCTTAATACAGCCAATGGAGCAGATTCAGATTTTTGAGAGATAGTTGAGGTATCAAGTTTATCAATCCACAAGAACTGAGCCAATCAAAGCAAATTATTTTATAGGTTCTCAAAACTTCAAAAAGAAATCTTGTTTAGTCCAATAGATAATGTTTTTTGTGAGTCAATTTTGAACACTGCCAAAAATGGCAACTCACTACAGTACTCTTGCCTGGAAAATCCTGTGGTCGGAAGACCCTGGTAGGTTACAGACCATGAGGTCGCAAACAATCCGACAAGACTGAGCAACTTCACTTTCACTTTCAAGCATATTTATTTTGCTTAAAATTGTTCATATTAACCATATCCTTCCCTACATGCTAATTTTCCTTAATAAATTATGGTATATAAAATTTATGAATTTAGTCTAAATTATCAACAAAACAGAAATCATGTATGTGCTATATAACATACTATTTGTGGACTGGAAAATACAGAACTCCCACATTATTTTTTGTCCTACCCCTATGATCTGAGTAAATTTGAATGGTTATTCTTTCAAGTTATACCCTTATCTGGAACTTGAGATTTGCCTAGATGATCTCAAGGTCAGTTGCAACTTTAACAGTCTTTGATTCTGTAAGATAATAGCCTGACATTCAAATAGAAATATTAAGGAGAGAGTTGGAGATAAGGGATTAGAAGCTTACTGAGTGTTCAGAAGTAGAGATTTATATTAAAGACTGATTGTTATTGAATTTTTTTAGAGAAACAAGAATAGATTTGCTTTTTGTAGAAAGACAAATGGAAAAAGGAAAATCGTCAGAAAGACAGACACAAGTACAATGAAAAATCAGGACATTTGAAAGTCTTTGAACTTAAAGATAGTTTCAAGAAGGAAAACTGATCAAAATGGTCAAGGAAATCCACAGCATATTTAGAAAAAAGGACTTTTGATCTAACAGTTTTGCAAAGCATATAGCAATTTTGAAGAGTGGGGAGAGGGGTAGTAAGTTTGTCAGAAATAAAGGAAAAACTAAATAAAGAAGAAACTAAAACTTTGATTATATAAGAAAGAGGAGTGATAAGACTGTCCTGTAGCTTTGATTACATATACATTTGCAAGCAGCTAGTAACTGCATAACTTGAAATAAGTTTAATAATGCTTTCCCTGAATTGTAAATGGAATACTTTTATTTTTCCTGAATTAACCTCTTTTTTATGTTAGAGGGAACCTATTTATATAATTATTGGATTTGGTGTATAATTTATTTTTATCATGTTCATATTTTCATAGATAAATAGTATTTCTATCCTCTGTTTTATAGATGGCATCTTATTTTTGTTTTATGTAACTAGTTATTATAATTTATAAATTTAGTTATATTTGAATAACTATGTTATATAAAAGAAATCTTGACAAATCAATTTGATTAATTGTTCATCACTAGAAACAGGATATCTAAAACAATATCATGATTTTAAAAGAATATGCTACAGGCTACACAGTTTAATTTTTAAAATTATGTATGTACTTTTATTATTTTTTTCTCAGTCTTCCATTTCTCACTTTGAAATTTACTCACTTTGGAATTTCTCACTTTGGAATTTACCCATCTGCTGGTAGACTGTATGTAACACTCCTACAATTTTCCTCAGCCGCTTTGTTGGCAAGATTTCCTCTAAATGCAAGTATTGATACAAAATTCCAAATTATTTCACTGATTTTTCTTTTCTAGTGAGACATTGTCTTACTGATATTGAGAAATTGTTCCATTTTAAGTAGCTTATTGAGAAGAAACTATATTCTTTCATGATTATAATCTTTATATCTTTTTTTTAACCTGGAGAAGAAATTTTGAAGGAAAGATGCAAACCCAGCCTTTAAGCATTTGAAGGGCTATCAGATGGACAGGAATACATACTTTTCAAAGGGTAGAACTTGGACAAAGCAGTAGAAGCTGCAGTATTTTGACTCAGCATAGGGAGCTTTATGACAATGGAACAGATAGCCTCCAGAGAGAGCAAACTCTCCCTAAGTGATGCTGAGGGGATCAAACCATCCTCAAGAAGAAATCACTGGACTAGCAAGAGGCTATATCAGCCATATAAAATTTGCAATCAAAAGTCACTTTAGAAACACATAGCTTCTTACATTTATGAATGAGCTAAAGTGAAATGCCCATGATCTAATACATTAGTCTTATGATGTGGTACAAAGGAGGTTTCCCTTGAGAGAAAAATGTATTGTCATTTTACTAACAAAAGTCAAGTTTCTGAACATGTAAGACTGCCCTGGGAAATGATAAATTCCCCAAGGTCTATGTGGAGAAGGAAATGACAACCCACTCCAATACTCTTGTTTGGAAAATCCCATGGATGGAGGAGCCTGGTAGGCTGCCGTCTATGGGGCTGCACAGAGTCGGACATGATTGAAGCGAGTTAGCAGCAGCAGCAGCAGCCAAGGTCTATGAGATATCTTAAGAGATCTTTTAATATCCTTTCCCTCAGGAAAGGAGAACATATCTGTAAACATCTGATTCAGGATTTAAATTTCCACATTTCTGTATTAAAAAAAGCAAGTGCTTTCAAATTCACAAATACTTTGATTCAAGATCTAGCATATTTATTGTTTTATCTTGTGCATCCTTATCTATGAGGGCAGTGACCTTCCTGAATAAAACTATATTCTTCATATAACTCAGCATCAGTTCTAAGAATGTTTACTATGTGTATTTTAATTACATATATATTTAAAGCTATACAAGTTATTATTATTTTTCTGCAGAAAAGCATTTAATTTTGAAGGGATCATTTTGTCCTTAATCTTATAGTCACAATTTGGGATTTTTTTTGTTACACTTGATGCATAATTTTAGTGTTTCTTAAATTCATATCTTGTTATGATAAATTCTATTAGTTGGTATGTGTGTGTGTAAAATATTTTTCTTTTACACTCACTTCTGAAGAAAATCTGATTGGATAAAGACTTTCCTCCAGTCTGGATAAAGACTTTCAGCTAGTCCCTCATATCTCCAAATTTGAAGTTATTTAATTGTCTTCTAAGACAGAAGGCAGTGTTTCAGTGTTTCATTGAGAGGTTATCAGTCAATCTTACTAAGCTACTGAGTGTTCCTTTTGTTTGAAAACTGATAATCTTAAGATTTTCTGTGTCTTTTCTTTAGTACATTTATACTTTTGTGCCTAGTTGTAATTTTTTTTTTTTTGTATTTATAGCAATTGTTGAATATATGGTTGGATATCTTTCATCAGTTTTGGGAAATTACCACCTATGATCTCTCCAAGTATTTCTTATGTTACCAACCTTTTTAATCCACAGTTACTACTTCACTTAAAGCTAATACAGAGTAATTAAGTCTCTTATTAAGTGTATATTATCTTCAATTAAACCCAATCTCATGTTTGCTCAATATCAGATACTGTATTTTAAGTTCAGATTTCCCTTTGTGTCTTTTTTTGAAAGTTTTCATTTTCTGAAATAATAATGCATTTTATTTCCTAGAACAGATTTGACAATATTTTTCTATATAAAGAGCAAGATAATAAATGTTTTAGTCTTTGTGGGCTATGTACAGCCCTGTCCCATAATTGTCTTTGTGTTATTGCCATGATTGCTACTGTTGTGTCTTTGTTTTTACAAACCTTTAAATTTGTAAAAATTATTTAGCTCACAGACTGTTTATGAATCACAGCTGGTTTAAAGTCCATGTCTTATAAGACTATTGTCTGGATACGCTATGCTTTTCCACTTATTTATATTCTTTCTCTTGATTTTTAAAGTCAGATCACTTGGTCATCTTATAAGTCAGATTATTTTTTATTGATGAATGAGTTTGATAGATAAAGTACAGAATGATATAATTTCATTCCAGATAAGATATAAATTTGTTTCAGGCATGTGGCTATAAGTCAATTAGCAATCCTGGATTACCAGAATATAATTAGTTATCAAAATTAGTTATTAAAACTGGTCTTTTGAGTGATGTCAGCAAGATGGCCAAATAAGACATTCCTCTTTGTTCCCTACCCCACAACAGCAATCCTTCATTCATACACAACACGTTGGCACTGTGAGATCCAACACCATATACCAAGGAATCCAGGAGGAGTTTCACCTACTCATGCATCAGGCAGTAGGTGAACAGACTTTACCCACAACTGTGAAACCTGCAGTAGTCTATAGTCTGGTTCCAGGCTGTCTCAGTGTGGGCCAGCAATCCCTGGAGAACACTGTTTCAAACAATAATCCACATGTGAAAGGACTTTTGTAGAAATCGAAGAGACCAGAAGAAAAATTCCAGTATACCACCAAAGCAAAAATATTCAAGTTTAGATTCATTTAAGAGAGTAAGAGGAATAGTTTGACTTCATCCACATTATTCCTCCCTCAAGGTATTTAGCAAAACTAAATGTCAAGATACCTTTCTTAGCCCAAGAATTTTCACACTGGGGAAAGTGAGGCCTTGTGCGTGGGAGTTTGGAGTCCCAGTTGTGTGGGACACAGCCAGAGATGTCCTTTTTTCTCTTGCCCCATGTACGGCATTAAGTCATGAGCTACAAGACTAGAGATATGAAGAGGCTTGTAGAGCAGCAGATAATGATGCTCAGAGGGTAATTAAGGGACACATATCTTATTAACCATATTGCAGCCTCCACCAAGAAGCCCATAAATGAGCTGCTGGAAATGATTTGCCTTTAGTTTCTCACAACTGGCCCATGGCACCACCAGTGCTCTGCAAGCCAGACCCACAGACCCCCAACTCTGTGGCTCTCTCCCTGTGCATGTCCTGATAGTGATAAAAGTAAACTTTGAAAGGTTTCTAGTGAGAACATGCAGAAAATTAATGCAAATATGTAGAACAGAAAGAGACCACGAACTTAAACTTATACACTGTGATCAAAAGGGGATACAAGAATAGTTCTTTACATTAAATCAATAATGTGATATGCAGATTAATAGAGTGAATAAAAATTTTATCATTTTTATCAGATGCAGNTGGTTATCTGGGTCATGAAGATCTTTTTTGTATAGTTCTTCTGTGTATTGTTGCCACCTCTTCTTAATACCTTCTGCTTCTGTTAGGTCCATAGCATTTCTGTCCTTTATTGTGGCCATCTTTGTATGAAATATTCCCTTAGTATCTTGCATTTTCTTGAAGAGATCTCTAGTCTCTCCCCTTCTATTGTTTTCCTCTATTTCTTTGCATCGATCACTGAGAAAGGCTTTCTTATCTTTCCTTGCTATTCTTTGGAACTCTGTATTCAAATGGGTATAACTTTCCTTTTCTCCTTTGCCTTTAGCTTCTTTCTTTTCTCAGCTATTTGTAAAATCTCCTCAGACAACCATTTTTCCTTTCTGCATTCTTTTCCTTGAGGATAGTCATAATCATTGCCTCTTGTACAATGTCATGAAGCTCTGTCCATAGTTCTTCAGGCACTCTCTCTATTGGATAAGATGTTTGTTGTGGAAGTGGATCTGGTAAAAGTGTATAGTGAAAAAGTGAAAGTGAAGTCACTCAGTAGTGTCCCACTCTTTGTGACCCCATGGATGGTAGCCTGCCAGGTTCCTCCATCCATGGGATTTTCTAGGCAAGAATACTGGAGTGAGTTGCCATTTTTTTCTACAGGGCATCTTCTTGACCCAGGGATCAAACCTGGGTCTCCCACATTGTAGGCAGACTCTACCATTTAGGTTACCAGGTAATCCCACAAAATCAGTCGTAAAAGTGAAAGGAAGTATATAAGTATATAAGGTAGGTATATAAATATAAAAAATATACATAAGGCCTTGGTAAGACTAGAGAGGGGGTTACTCTCCATACCCCTTCTGCTGTCTATGTTAGAAACTTTCTCTGTCCTCTTTCACTTTAATAAAACTTTGCTACACAACAGCTCTTGGGTGATCAGGCCTGGTCCCTGATCCCATATCTAAATCTTCTGCTTCAGAGATCATGAATCCGACATCATTCACCATAAGCTATCAGCAGTCTGCTTAAATTTTTAAAAAACTATTACATAGGAACGCTGGCAGACTTCACTTGGGTATGAACCACATAAAATTTGCAAATAGGACATTACAAATTCTTTTTAAGTCAGATTTTTGAAGGTATTATTTACATATGGTAAATATGTAAAACCCTTTCCAGGTGTTCAAATTTATGTGTTTTGACAAAAGGCATACTACTATGTAATCATGACCCTAATCAGAATATAGAGTAGTTCCCCCTTTATAGTCAACTCCCTTCCCACTTCTTTCCCAGCTACCAGCTCCTGGCAATCTTTGATCTGATTTCTTTCCCTATCATTTTGTCTCTTTTCCAGGATGTCATGTAAATCGAGTTCATACAGTATATAATATTTTGTGTCTGACTTCTTGTACTCAGTCTAATCCTTTTGAGAGTCATTCATGTTGTTGCTAGTATCAGTAGCTGAATATTATTCCATTATATGCAGTCACTACACAGTTTGTTTATCCATTCACCAGTTGATGGACATTTGGGTTGCTTCCAGTTTGGGGAGATTACAAACAAAGCTGCTCTAAACCTTCTTCTATAGGTCTTTGTGTGGCTATTTCTATTGTGTAAATACCTAGGAATGGATTGCTGGATCATATGGTAAGTGTATTTTTAACTGTTTAAGAAATTGCCAAAGCGTTTTCCAAAGTGACCATACCGTTTTGCAGAAATCCAAGCAAGGATGCTGTGCACTTGGTATAGTGTTTAAGGGGTCATTTCTTTCTTTCAACTCAGTCACTTTAGTAGGTGAGAAATTTTCTAATTACTAATCAAAAAATAATGAGCTAGAAAATTCTCATCAGTGGTTTGGTGGTGGTTTCAGTCGCTAAGTCATGTCTATAGCCTATCAGGTTCCTCTGTCCATGGGATTTCCTGAATAAGAATACTGAAGTGGGTTGCCATTTCATCCTCCAGAGGCTCTTCCCAACCCAGGGGTCTAACTTGTGTCTCCTGCACTGCAAGTGGCTTCCTGCATCGCAGGCAGATTCTTTACCGCTGAACCACCAGGGAAGGCACAACTCAAGTAGGTGAAATCAAATCTTGCAATTTCATGCTCTTGGTTAAAAAGACCAGAACACACACAAGCCTCCAATTGTCCTCATGCACAGAGCCTGCAGTGATAGTGGTGAGGCTGAATTCACTGCACCCCTTCTTTCTGCGCTGAAGTTTATCAGAGCATGTGCTTCTTCGAGGTCTGTCTTAGACCCTTGCTTGCACAGGGCAGTTGCTACCTCATTCTGCAGTGCCCTCAAGTGGAAGATGCGTATTCAGGGTTCTTGTCCTCTGTGCATACGCTGACCCCTCCACACTCCAGGTGAAACACTAGGCAAGGTGCCACCTTGAGAGACTGCAGCACCTGGCCTAGGAGACAGGACCTATATTTAGGGAGCTCCTTTATAGAAGAGAGAGGGCTTCTTTAGTGGCTCAGATGGTAAAGAATTTGCCTGCAATGTGGGAGACCTGGGTTTGATCCCTGGGTCAGGAAGATCCCTTGGAGAAGGGAAAGGTAACTCACTCCAGTATTCTTGCCTGGAGAATTCCATGGAGAGAGGGAGGAGCATGGCAGGCTACACTCCATGGAGTTGCAAACAGTTGGACACGATTGAGCACACCTAACACTCTATAGCAGACCTGGCATAGCCCCATGAGCCACCTGATGGAGTGGTGAATGATGCTGAGAAGAGCTGTGAACAGTGGAACCTTGGTTCCCAAAATGATGATTTGGAGATGTCTTATGATTTGGAGATGGTAGCATACTGTATTTATCCCGTTGCTGGTGAGACCTTGCTTCTACTCTGTGATGAGATCAGCTTCAGGAGCTTTAAGCCTTGGAAGTGTACTGGAGAAGGCTGGACTATGATGGACATGGTCCTGACTGACTCTAAACTTTTTGGTAGATTATAAAGAATGCCAATGAGGAAAAATGTACTTCCTCAACTTCAGATTCAGCAAAAAATGCACTTAATAGATCAAAATGCTGCCTCTTCTTGGCCACAAGAATATGCCCCCACAGGAACCGTGGTATTTTGTGATCTATGAGTTACAGGGTAGGATGTAATATTTCCTGACTTGCATTTGAGGAAACTTCAAATATTTAAGGCCACTCATCTCTCCCCTCAATTTCTTCTTCCTTTGGGGATCATAAAAACCTTGAGAAATGTCAAGCTTCCCTTTTATATTTTCTTCTTTGAATGCAAGACCTCATCTTTTTTTTAAGCCCTTCTAATGAATGTGGATTATCAACTTATGCCCATTGGACAGCAAGAAGTTTAAATCAGTCAGTCTTCAAGGAAATCAACCCTGAATAATCATTGGAAGAAATGATATAAGCTGAAGTTCCACTGCTTTGGTGACATGATGTGAAGAGCTGACTCATTGGAAAATACCCTGATGCTGGGAAAGATTGAAGGCAGAAGGAGAAGAGGGGGACCGAGGATGAGATGTTCCCCTGATGGATGGGACACTGATTTGGATGGCATCACTGATTCAATGGACATGAACTTGGGCATACTCTGGGAGGTGTGGTCTCAAAGAGTTGGACAGGATTGAAGTGACTGAGCATGCATGCTTAAGCACATAATTACGTATTTTCTATCCATTTAGTGTAATTTCTTGGTTGACAGTGTAGGCTGTGGATTTAGACAAACTGCTAGACAACTGGAATTCAGATCATAACTCAACCACTAAGCTAACATTGGTGGTGCATGCTAAGTAGCTTTAGTCCTGTCCCCTCTTTGTGACCTTATGGACTGTAGTTTGACAGGTTCCTCTGTCCACAGGATTCTCCAGGCAAGAATACTGGAGTGAGTTGCCATGCCTTCTTCCAGGGAATCTTCCCAGCGTAATGATCGAACCTGCTNAAAAAAAAAAAAAAAAAAACAAACTCTTGAGGTAGCCAGGGCCAGATGGCTTTATCAGATTTATATTTTAATCTGAAGATGATGGGAGGACATTGAAGGACTTGAGCAGGTTAATGGGCTGACTTTGAATAATCCATATTTCCTAAGTACATCCCACATAGTCTTTTGTGAGTTTTACTTTGTTTATGTTTTTGAAAAGTTTTCTTGATAACAGTGTAAAAGATATATTAGAACAAAAATTGGAACTGTTGTAACTCTCAGTTCAGTTCAGTTCAGTTCAGTCGCTCAGTCCTATCTGACTCTTTGCGACCCCATGAATCACAGCACACCAGGCCTCCCTGTCCATCACCAACTCCTGGAGTTCACTCAAACTCATGTCTATCAAGTTTGGTGATGCCATCCAGCCATCTAATCCTCTGTTGTCCCCTTTTTCTCCTGCCCCCAGTCCCTCCCCGCATCAGAGTCTTTTCCAATGAGTCAGCTTTTCACGGGAGGTGGCCAAAGTATTGGAGTTTCAGCTTTAGAATCGGTCCTTCCAAAGAACACCCAGGACTGATCTCCTTTAGAATGGACTGGTTGGATCTCCTTGCAGTCCAAGGGACTCTCAGGAGTCTTCTCCAACACCACAGTTCAAAAGCATCAATTCTTCAGTGCTCCAGTTTTCTTCACTGTCCAACTCTCACATCCGTATATGACCACTGGAAAAACTATAGCCTTGACAACATTATTTTGTTGGCAAAGTAATGTCTCTGCTTTTGAATATGCTATCCAGGTTGGTCATAACTTTTCTTCCAAGGAGTAAGCATCTTTAATTTCATGGCTGCAATCACCATCTGCAGTGATCT
Organism: Neotragus pygmaeus; assembly: GCA_006410875.1. Taxonomy (NCBI): domain Eukaryota; kingdom Metazoa; phylum Chordata; class Mammalia; order Artiodactyla; family Bovidae; genus Neotragus; species Neotragus pygmaeus. The sequence goes on from SJYV01015138.1 coordinate 78,147, forward strand.
TGGAGTCCAAAAAAATAAAGTCTACCACTGTTTCCACTGTTTCCCCATCTATTTCCCATGAAGTGATGGGACCAGATGCCATGATCTTCGTTTTCTGAATGTTGAGCTTTAAACCAACTTTTCCACTCTCCACTTTCACTTTCATCAAGAGGCTTTTTAGTTCCTCTTTACTTTCTGCCATAAGGGTGGTGTCATCTGTATATCTGAGGTTATTGATATTTCTCCCGGCTATCTTGATTCCAGCTTGTGCTTCTTCCAGCCTAATGTTTCTCATGATGTCCTCTGCATATAAGTTAAATAAGCAGGGTGACAGTATACAGCTTCGACGTACTCCTTTTGCTATTTGGAACCAGTCTAGTGGGTCTTGTTTAAGAGCTGAAATAAAACTATGACAAAGATAATACCAAGGAAGGAAAATAATTTAAAAATAGGAGAAGAAAGAGAGGGGGAAAATCAGATTCTCAACCATAATATTAACAGAGAAAAAGAAAGCACTTTGCAATCAGAGGGTAGTTTCAGTTTTATAAAATAGTGTTCTCACCATATTCCTCTTTTTGTCTGTTCTCTGGCCCAATTCATTTACCTTTTCAAATATCTTCCCCTGAAAACTTTAATCATAGGGAAAATTGTATGGTACCAGAATTAAATATCAGATATTTTTTAGAACATAAATACCTGGTAATGGTAACATTCCTATATCATGAGTATCAACTAAAATATGGATTTTTACATTACAGATTTCCCAGATTGCATGCTGGTATGGTAGAGAGATGGAGATTAACATTATAAAGCTAAGAGTGGAGCTAAGACAATATATTCAAAGGAGAAGAAAGTAATAGAGAAGGAGATAGGAAAGCAGATGGGGGAAGCTCAAGGTCTCTTTTTCATTCACTTCTATCTGTCCTGTGTAAAGGAAACTATTTGTTCGCCACTATCTATACAGATGTTGGTTTAGCAACTCTGAAGAAAATCCTACTTAAAATGTGTTCCTCCCCAGTTTGCTATGATGGTTATATATTCCTATTCAAAATAGAGGCCATTGGGTACAGTTGCTCAGTTGTGTCTGACTCTTTGTGTCCCCATGGACTGCAGCACTTCATGCTTCCTTGTCCTTCACTATCTCTCAGAGTTTGCTCAAACTCATGTACCTTGAGTCAATGATGCCATCCAACCATCTCATCCCTTGTTGCCCCCTTCTCCTTCTGGAGGTAACTGAAATGGTGGCACAATTACAAATAAATCTGTCTGTCTTATCTATCTAGGATATAGATCTATCTATCTTTCTTTCTATTTACTTATCTATCTATCTACATAATCTTGCCTCTCCCGGTACGGTTCTTTATCTCAGTAGTTCCAGGCTCATTATTTTGGTAGGGCAGTAACACAATTGCCCCAATCTCCACCCTTGCTATAAAGAATGAGGCATATACAGAGTAAAGCAGTTTAGATAGCTAAAGTAGGAATGAACCTGGTGTTGCAAGGATGTGTACAGAGACTTCTGTGGCTAGAGCATAATAAACAAAATATTTTTTGGTGTAATCAGATGCCTAAAGATAAATAGGAATCAGATAATATAAGGTCTCTCAAGACATAATAGAGAATTTAAATTTCATTTATGTGCAAAATAAAGCTACTGGAGTATTATAAGCAGGGGAGGAAAATGATTTGATTGATATTTCATTTTGACTGGTGTTTGAGTAGGAACAAGAATGGAAGGGAGATCACGTAGGAAACTGGGAAAATTCTGAGGAAAAGATAATGATTGTTTTGACCAGGTTGGTTGTGATACAGATGGAGACAATTTAAGAGATTTTGGTAATGTTCTGGACTTAGAGTCCATTGAACTTCTAAATAGTTCAAATGTGTGGATTATGAGAAAAAGAGAAATTAAAAATAGCTTAATTGGTCATCTATGTCTTTAAAAAGAACAATTTTATGGAAGTTGTAGAGACACAAGCTCAGCATGACTAGCTCAGGTGAGAATTAGAGATTGGAAAAAAGAAGCGGTGATGAGAGGGAACACTGTAAGGAATTTTCGTTGGAAAAAACAGGGAGATGGGATGGTTGCTGGAAAAAAATAAGAGATCTTGGGAGGAGTTGTGTTTTTTTAGTTTGAGAACTCCTATTTGAGTATTCGAGGCTTCCCACATGGGGCAGTTGTAAAGAATCTGCCTGTCAATACAGGAGACACAGGTTCATTCCCTATTATCCACAAAGATCCAGGAAGATCCCCTGGAATCGAAAATGGCAACCCACTCTAGTATACTTACTTAGAAAGTTCTATGGACAGAGGAGCCTGGTGGGCTACAGTACATGGGGTTGCAAAGAGTCAGACACACTGAGCACACACACACTCACTGATTTCAATACTCACAGAATATTGATGAAAATAATCAAATAGAGGTTAGCTGAGGATATTGGGAACAGATGGAAGAATTTTTTTATATATAATTTTATTTATTTATTTATTTTGTCTGTGCTGGATCTTGTTGCTGCATGCAGGCTTTCTTTAGTTATAGCAAGTGAGGGACTACTTTCTTTTTTAAAAATTTAAATTTGTTTATTTTAATTGGAGGCCAATTACTTTATATAATATTGTATTGGTTTTGCCATACATCAACATGAATCCTCCACGGAAGTACATGTGTTCCCCATCCTGAATCTCCCTTCCACCTCCCTCCCCATACCATCCCCTCTGGGTCATCCCAGTGCACCAGCCCCAAGCATCCTGTATCTGTGGAGAAAAGGGAACCCTCTTACACTGTTGGTGGGAATGCAAATCAGTGCAGCCACTATGGAGAGACTACTTTCTAGTTGTGTTTCATGGTCTTCTCATTGTTATGGCTAAGTAAAGAATTATTGAAAGGTGAAAAATGTATTTGTGTTTGAATTTTTAAAATTTTCCTATTGACAGATTTTACCATGCTTTAAAAAAACTATCACAGCATATGAAAAGTCAGTGATAAAATCAGTCTTGCTTTTTCAGAAATCACTAAGAGATTAAGCCTTGCATGCTGTAGTCCGTGAAGTTACAAAGAGTTGCACAAAACTGAGCAGCAACAAAGAGAGTAAGTTGGAAAGTTTTCTGTAATCAAGTTCTCCCTATCTATGCCAATATTTTAATTTTATTGCATTATTATATAGAAACATTATGAGATACTCCTCCCCCTTTTCTTCTACTTATCTTTTTTCAGTAGTATTGATTTTTGATTTTGTATGTATGACTATAAAGTTGTTGGCTCATCATTTCATAGTTTTTGTGGAAAAAAGTAAAGGAAAACTGAAGCGTTGTTGTAAAGCAAGGTTTGACAGTCCTTTTTGGGGGGTGATGGTGGGAGCTCTTAGAGTTTGGGAAAGAGAAATGAGCCATCATCTCAGATACCAGAGGACAGTAGTTCTGAAGGTAGCAGTCCTAATCCAGACCTAACCGCAGTTCAAGAAATCACAGTATTTGCACTTAATAATTTGGAGTTCTTTGTAGTAGATAATCACAGTGTTTGAGTGAGATTGAACTGAATTCACCATTGATGCTTTAGGCAGTAATACAGAATTGCCTGATAGGATATTTGCAGCTGGTTTCAAGAGAAGTGTGAACTCTACAGTTTCTTTTACCGTGTATAAAACTTGAAGGTTTCAGTATTAGCTTATAGTTGTGTTGAAATCTAAACGATAAATGCAGACTGGGTTACTCACCTTTCGTCATTAGTTTGCAAAAATTTCTCTTGGAAGTGTTTATGGTATAATTCCTTGATTCATACATACAGTTATGCTAGGATAGGGTCAGAGTCATCTGTGTGCATGCAGTGTACATTTTAAATGGGCTTGCCTTAAATTTGTAATTCTATATACTCTGTGACTCTCTGGCAGTTTTATCTTTTAAATCCAGACTCTAGATCTAAGTATTTAACCTGTGTGTTTAATTAGAAGTTTTATTTGACCTTCTAATTATGTTTGAAGGCAGATGGATAGAATATAATGTTTTAGAAATGAACTCTTTTATTTAAACTGGAGAATGTGTGTGTGGCATGGAGATTTGCATAGGTAAATATTCAATTTCTGTTTTGGCTATAAACCAAAATGTTGCCTTCTTTATTTGAATAGAACTAAAAATGTAAAATGTCATTCAAAACAGCTACAACATAAGTTTATAGGATTTTTTTTTTTTAATGTCAAACCTATCAGATATTTTAGCTTCCCTGGTCAAGATCCTTGATTTCCAATGATCTCAAAGACAATTCTAAGGTAGTAAAAACAGTTTGAATCTCCTTCTGCAGTAATTTAATCTTAAAACCTGTTTTTTTCAGGTTTTGATTCCATTGGTGCTACTATTTAATGATCTATAAAGCAATCATTAGCCACTAGTCATATAACAAATAATCAGCTTCTCTATAAATTTAGTGATTTCAGCCTGAGGAGGGTTCAGTTTTTTGACAAACCAATATTCCATTATTTGCATTACTTAGAAATGGTCAGAAAATGACATTAAAAAGGTGTTTAACATCTTTTAAGTAACTGGAGGAATTTAGATCTAGCCTCTAGTCAAAAAGCCATTGTATTATATACAGTAGTCCATGAAAGAACATTTTAGGGACAGTAAAATGGCTGAGATTTATGCATCCATTTACTTATTCAGCATAAATACTATCAACTCAGTGACTATTATATGTCAAATATGCTTCTAGGCAAAGGGAATACAGTAATAAATAGATTAGACTTTTTTTTTTCTTTTTTTTTGTCTTTTAGGAGCTTATATCCTAATGGGAAAATAGACAATATACAAAGAAATATATACTATGTCAGGTACAGCTTTGTACACAGAGGTACTGTGGAGGGCATAAAGGATCTCTGGGAAGAGGGTGTTGGTATTTTATTAGATTCATTAAGAAAAATTGAGGGCAAGAGGAGTAGGAGGTGACAGAGAATGATATAGTTGGATGACATCACTGACTCAATGGGCATGAGTTTAAGCAAACTCTGCGAGATAGTGAAGGATAGGGAAGCCTGGTGTGCTGCAGTTCATGGGTCGCAAAGAGTCAGACATGACTTCGAGACTGAACAGCAACATCAGGAAAGATTTAATTGACAAGGGAAGGAAAAATCTTGCATCTCTTTGGGATAAGAACATTTCAGGCAGAGGCTTAACCAAGTACAAAAGTCCTGAATTGGCATGTTGTTGAGTGGCTAACTTGTGTCCAACTCTTTGAGACCCATATACTGCAGCACACCAGGCTTCCCTGTCTTTCACTATCTCTTGGAGTTTGCTCAAACTATGTCCATTCAGTCGATGATGCCATCCAACCGTCTCATCCTTTGTCACTCTCTTCTTCTCCCACCCTCAGTCTTTCCCAGCACCAGGGTCTTTGCGAATGAGTCAGCTCTTTGCATCAGGTGGCCAAAGTGTTGGTGCCTGAGTGTTGGAGCTTCAGCATCAGTATCAATCCTTCCAATGAATATTCAGGGTTGATTTCATTTAGGATCGACTGGTTTGATCTCTTTGCTGTCTCAAGAGTCTTATCCACACCACAGTTGAATTTGCATAGTGTTTGACATTTGGAAAGAGAAGTGAGGCCAGTATAGCTGAACTGGAGTGGAAAGTATACAAGATTATAAGATAGTGAGGCCTGAAGATCTAGATTTTATAGGTGACTATATATATTCTGGCTTTTATTCTGAGTGAAATGATTAGTGATTTGATGGCTTTAAAAAGATAAACAACACAATATGACTTATATTCTAAAAGAATAGCTCTGATTGCTATGTGAATAATAAATGTATGGACACAAAGGAAATGTTTAAAAGGTTATTACAATAATTTGGGAAATAGATGGTGATGGTAGAGTAAATATAATAGATTTTTTGTATCTATTGAGGATTGAGCTAACAAGTGTTTAAAGATGGTTATACATGAGGTTTGAGAAAGAAGGACAAAAATGACATGATACTTTTTAGTCTACTAACATGGAAAACTAGAATAACTATTTTCATAAATGAGAAATAGAAGTAGGCTATACAAAAAGCAGGTGTTTTTTTCTGGATATGTAGAGTTAGAAATGTCTGTTATACATGTAAATGAAAATCCTGAATAGGCAGCTAGAGATAAAAGTATGACATTCAAGGTAGATTATAAACATACATTTGGTAATTATTACCATACAGGAAATATAGCTGGTGTTTGATGCTTAAAGACTTGAGAATATTGCTGGAACTGAGCTTTCTTTTTTGGAGAGGGAGGAAACTCAGTTCCCCAACCAAGGGTTGAATCCAGGCTCTGGCAGTGAAAGCCCAGAATCCTGACCACTGGGCAACCAGGAAACTCCCTGAAATTGAGTTTTATAGAATAGTTGAGGATTGAACCTGAGAGCACTTTAGCTTTTAAAATTTGAGGATGATGCTCGGTCATGTCTGACTCTTTGCAACTCTGTGGACTGTAGCCTGCTGGGCTCCTCTGGCCATGGGATTTTCCAACAAGAACACTGAAGTGGGTTGTCATTTCCTATTCCACAGGATCTTCCCAACCCAGCGACTGAAACCACATCTCTGGCATCTCCTGCATTGGCAGGAAGATAGATTCTTTACCATTGAACCACCTGGGGAGCCCCCAAATTTGAGGAGACTTCTTAACAAAAATCTAGCTAAGAGAAATGTAAACATTGGTTAGTGAAGTGAAGCAAAGTTTAATGAATACACAGTAATAAATCATGTTAAACAGCTGATAAAATTAAGCTGAACATTAACTTTTGATCGTAGAAGTTGGTCAAATGAATGTTTGACCAGAGGCCTTGACGGAAAGTCTGTAAACAAGAAAGAACGATTCAGAGACAGAAACCTTCACCTTTTTTGTTAGGGATACTAGCACTCATAAATGGATTACTACTATATTAAGGTATGTATATAAATAGAAGGAAGACTTCACTCTATCAATTCAGTTAAGTCACTCAGTCGTGCCCGACTCTTTGTGACCACATGAATTGCAGCACATGTGGCCTCCCTGTCTATCACCAACTTCCGGAGTTCACTCAAACTCATGTCCATTGAGTGGGTGATGCCATCCAACCATCTCATTCTTTGGCGTCCCCTTCTCCTCCTACCCCCAATCCCTCCCAGCATCAGAGTCTTTTCCAATGAGTCAACTCTTATGCAGTATAATTGTATGTATAATCAATGTTTTATAATTCTTGTAGAGTACTATATTGTGTTTCAAGGACAAAATACAGAAATTAATATTTTAATCTTATCAAGCAGTTTGGAATACTCATATTAAATCTTTCCCCAGTCCTCCCCAATGCACTCATTTTCTACCTAAGATATTAACTATTATTTAAATATATTGATATGTCATCTTTGTGAAGATTAAAAAAAGTAGTATGTTTTCCTAACTTCATAATGGTTGCCTAGGGGTTGAATTTTAATCAGAATGTTAAAAACATTCCCTTCTCCTATACCCCCCACCTCCATGCTGATACATTGTTTTAGAATTTTTATGGTGGAATGCCTCCACCATAAACACAGTTCAGTTTAGTCGCTCAGTCGTGCCCGACTCTTTGCGACCCCATGAATCCCAGCATACCAGGCTTCCCTGTCCATCACTACCTCCCGGAGTTCACTCAGAATCACGTTCATCGAGTCAGTGATGCCATCCAGCCATCTCATCCTCTGTCGTCCCCTTCTCTNGGACATTTTTTGGCAAAGTAATGTCTCTGCTTTTCAATATGCTATCTAGGTTGGTCATAACTTTCCTTCCAAGGAGTAAGCATCTTTTAATTTCATGGTTGCAGTCACCATCTGCAGTGATTCTGAAGCCCAAAAAAATAAAGTCTGACACTATTTCCCCGTCTATTTCCCATGAAGTGATGGGACCAGATGCTGTGATCTTAGTTTTCTGAATGTTGAGCTTTAAGCCAACTTTCTCACTCTCCTCTTTCACTTTAATGCAAATAAGAACAAAAGTAAACAAGTGGGACCTGATTAAACTTAAAAGCTTTTGCACAGCAAAGGAAATTATAAGCAAGCTGAGAATACAACCCTTAGAATGGGAGAGAGTAATAACAAAGGAAACAACTGAATATTTGTATATTTCCAAAATATACAAGTAGTTCATACAACTCAATAACAGAAAAACAAGTAACCCAATCAAAATGGGGTGGGGGGGAACCTAAACAGACATTTCTCCAAAGAAGACATACGGATAACTAACAAACAAGTGAAAAGATGCTCAACATTGCCCATTATTAGAGAAGTGCAAATGAAAACTACAATGAGTTATCATCTCACACCAGTCAGAATGGCCATCATGAAAAAGTCTACAATCAATGCTGGAGAGGGTGTGGAGAAAGGGGAATGCTCTTGCATTGTTGGTGGGAATGTAAATTGATAAGCCTATGGAAGACAGTATGGAGATTCCTTAAAAACCTAGGAATAATATCATGATATGACCCAACAATCCCACTCTTAGGTATATACCCTGAGGAAACCAAAATTTTAAAAGACATATGAATCCCCTTATTCATTGCAGGACCATTTACAATAGCTAGAAAATGGAAGCAATCTAGATGTTCATCGACAGATGAATGGATAAAGAAGTTGTTGTACATATACACAATGGAATATTACTCAACCTTAAAAAGGAATGCATTTGAGTCCATTTTGATGAGATGGATAAACCTAGAACCTATTATACAGAGTGAAGTAAGTCAGAAAGAGAAAGATAAATATCTTATTCTAAAGCATATATATGGAATCTACAAAAATGGTACTGAATAATTCATTTACAGGGCAGCAATGGAGAAACAGACATAGAGAACAGACTTATGGACATGGGGAGAGGCGAGGAGAGGGTAAGATGTATGGAAAGAGTAACATGGAAACTTACATTACCATACATAAAATAGATAGCCAACGGGAATTTGTTGTATGTCTCAGGAAACTCAAACAGGGTCTCTGTAAAAATCTAGAGGGGTGGGATGGAAGGGAGATGGGAGGGAAGTTCAAAAGGAAGGANTGTGTCTGCCCTCTGATGCCCTCTTGCAATACCTACCATCTTACTTGGGTTTCTCTTACCTTGGGCATGAAGGTATCACTGGATATTTGTAGCCTGTTATATTCTTGGGGTAACTATAGTGATAATAATCTTTATTCTTAGTTCAACTGCTGACTATAATATCATAATCTCCCATACTAAAACCCTTATAGAATTACAGGTGTACATATCTCCAAGCATAAACATAACTGACCTCAGGACCTATGGCTCCATACACCATGTCCAGTGTTCAAGAAATAATTACAAAGTCCACTCAAAGACAAGAAAAAACACAGTTTAAAAAGATTTAAAATTTTCCATAATTAATCCCACACATGATACAAATATTGTCACTATTAGGATTTAAAATAGCTATTTTTGTTAGTCTCAGGTGCTCAAGATAAAGGTAGACAACACTTAAGTAAAGATAAGTAAGTTATGCAGAAGGAAAAAATAACTATAAGAAATAATAAAATGGAAATGCTGGAAATCAAAATCATAACAATCAAAATGAAGAATGCTTTTTTCAAGTATAATAGAAGGCTCAAAAGCATCAAGCTCAAAAATCAGTGTGAGGGAGAGAGTAGAAATTACCAAAATTGGAGGAAAAAAAAAAAAAAACTAAAGAAAGCAGTCAGAACAGAACATTCAAAGTCTTTTGGACAATATAAAATAATTAATCCTTACACGCAACATAAGAACACCTCAATATATAAGACAAACACTAACAGACATAAAAGGAGAAGTTGACAGTAACACAATAATAGTAGGAGATTTCAACATGCCACTCACACTAATGGACTGATCATCAAAACAGAAAATTAATAAGGAAACATGTCTTAAATGATATATTAGATGAGATGGATCTCGTTGATATCTTCAGAACATTCCATCCAAATACAGAAGAATACACCTTCTTTTCAAGTATTGCTGTCAACACAAAATATAAAATGAATATTCATGTTTATATGTGCTCAGTTGTGTCTGGAAGAATGGATACAAAAACTAGACCCCTATATATGCTGCCTATAAGAAACTCACTTCAGACTTCAAGACACATATAGACTGAAAGTAAGAGGATGGAAAAATATATTACATACTAACGGGAAGCAAAGGACAGCTGGGGTAGCAATCCTCATATCAGACAAAATAGGCCTTAAAATATAGATTATAAGATATAAAGAAGGATATTACATGATGATCAACGGAATCCAAGAGGAAGACATAACAACTGTAAATATCTATGCAATGGCACCCCACTCCAGTACTCTTACTTGGAAAATCCCATGGACAGAGGAGCCTGGTAGGCTTCAATCCATGGGGTCGTGAAGAGTCAGACATGACTGAGCGACTTCGCTTTCAATTTTCACTTTCCACTTTCATGTATTGGAGAATCAAATGGCAATCCACTCCAGTGTTCTTGCCTGGAGAATCCCAGGGATGGGAGAGCCTGGTGGGCTGCCGTCTATGGGGCTGTACATAGTTGGACACGACTGAAGCGACTTAGCAGCAGCAGCAGCATGCCATTTCCTTCTCTAAGGGTTCTTCCTGACCCAGGGATCAAAACTGCATCTCTTGCATCTCCTGCAGTGGCAGGCAGATTCTTTACCACTGTGCCACCTGGGAAGGCAAATTCATACTAATATAAATAAATAAATAGGTGGATAGATGGAGAAAAGAGGACAAACCAATCTTACAGAATTTCAGATGATATGTTTAGATGTTCCCCTTCAGAAAGTGGAGTTTAATCCACCTAGCCTTGCGTATGGACTTAGTGACTTGTTTAGAAAGAGTGGAATGTGGAAAATGGAAAAATCATAATAAAAGAATATGAAAAACCCAATACCTATAAATTCAATCACTTAAAATTCAGTTCTCTGAATTTTCACTAAACTGTGAAAACTCATTGAAAAATAATTAGGATTCTTAAATAGTGAGAAGGAGGGAGAGAGAGAAAGGGCAAAGGGGTGGGGAGAGAGAGAGTGAACACCATGTCATATCACTGGTAGAATACATGTTTGCACACTCACACACACGTGTATACACAGATGCTATTCAAAGAGAGATTATAAAGTTATATAATCTATATTATGTATGTAATATAGATACAAATTGTATACACACATATATAGATATAGGCATATAAATAATTGAGTATGTTGTTAGATGCTTCTCCCCACCAACAAAGAAAATTCTAGGTCCAGATGATTTCACTAGCAAACTCTGCCAAATATTTTAAAAAGAAATAAAATCAATTCTACAAAATTGCTTGCATAAAGTTAAAAAAATAAGGAATGCTTCCTAGCTCATTTTATGATGGCAGCATTATTGATGAGAATGCAAATCATTTTATTTAACATATGGTTGCATTTTAAAGTTAAACACACTTAAAATATGACTCAGATATTTCACTCTTAGAAACTACCAAAAAAAGAAAAAAAAAAGAAAATATGTATCTTTAAGTAAGAATTTTAATGCTTGTTCTAAGGAGCATTCATTATTTATAACCATCCCAAATTTGAAACAACCTTCCCAAATTTGAAACAACCACATGTCCATCAGCTAGTGAATGGATAAACAAATTTAAATAAGTTAGTTTACACACACAGACACGTGTGTGTGTATACTGAAATACTATTCATCAATAAAGACCTGATATATGCTACATATGTGAACATCAAAAATGTCAAAACATGATGCTAAGTGGAACAGATTACTACACGTTGTATAATTCCATTTTTATAAAATTCTAGAAATGGTTGTATTGTTAAAACAGAAAGCAAATTAGTAGTTGTCTTAGACTAAGGTAAGGGAAGGAAATTCATTCCCCTCTGCAGGAGGAAACTTTTTAGGACAGTGGATCTATTTTACATCTTCACTGTGGTGATTATTACATGACACTATATACACTTACTAAAATTCAGTGAACTGTATGTGTAAAGAGAGTAAATTTTGTTTTATGAAAATTACACATCAGTTATTCCAGAAAAAGTAAATACACTGTCAGATACAGGAATAAATATGTCATAAGGATAGTGCTGCTCCACTTTGAACATTTATTCCATGTTGTAATAACAGCAATAAAGATGAAAATATAATTATTTCATGAAATTCAAACTGTCTAGAAGGTATAATTAGATGATTCAGATTGAATAAATTAATTAACTACCTTACAGTATATAAAATTTTCTTCAGATGTTTTTACCCTTTGTCTTGGAAACTAAGATGAGTATGTTTGTAGAGTCTGCTGCAGTACCTTTGAAATTCCTCTTTCTTGTGATAACGAAATAGGTTTTAAAAAGTGCAAAGATGGTAGTTATTTATGGGGCAAGGTTTCCTCTCCTATTTTCACTTCCCTCCTCTATGATTCTTAATTATTCTTTTGTGAGATGATATTGGGTATCCTATAATTTTACCTTTTGTCCTTTTATAATTATCCCATGTGGTGGCTCCAAGAAAAAGGCATTCCAAATCAGCATTTTCAAAAACAAACTAGCATCTAACCATTCTTCACAACAAAATCTTTGCCAAGTCAGGCCCAGTTTTGTGAAACAAGGAATGATTCTTTTCCCCAACTGAAACCACATTTACAAAAATCTAGTAATGAAAGAAAAATAGAATGTTTGTGGAAGTCTTCAGTCTATTCCTTAGTGGAGCTAAGAGGCCTCTTTCATTTCCATTGACTTAAATTTCTGGCAGGTCTAGATAAGTATGTTTGGAAATAACCTCTTTGTCACATTTGATATTAGTTTTCAGTCTATAAAAAGTAGAGATGGAAAAAATGTATGGGTTCAAAATTGAGTATCAAATGTTGTGTCTCCAAAAATACATTTAAAAATATTTTGGAAATCTTTGTGTTAAAACTTAGTGAACAATCAAATGTAGAAAGATATGCCCACATATTACCAGATCTGACTGACTGCTGTGATGATGTTACCATAATATTTAGGGAAGAACAAGATGTGAATCCATTCATTATCAAAAGCATGCTGAATGAATCATGTGTGTATTTGCCTGTATATCACTTTTAAGTATGTTTAATGAATTTTTCATTTTTAATTTAAAATGGCATTTTGTTACTTCTCTTAAAGCATACTCATTGGGCACCTTCCATGTGTCAGGCTCTGTCCTAGACACTGATCATATAACAGAGAAAAAAAGTGACATAGCTCCCCACATATGAGACCTCTTATTCTAATGGAGATGAAAGATTATTATTTTTAAAACCCCATAAAACAAATATATAGCTACAGATTGGAATAAGTGCTAGGAAGCAAAAGTGTGCTCTGAGAGAGTGGAACTGACAACACAAAGCTTTGGGAAATGAATGGAAGATCTTGCTGCAACCTTGTGGTTGAATCTGGTGTGGTGTACCGGTATTAGCAAAAGAATTGCATAAGTGAAGATGCTGAAGTCGATTTATAAGCTAACGTTAGCAATATAGAGAATAAGCTCAAAGAACTTGGGGCTGAAACATAAGAACAAAAAGTAGATTGACCTAAAGTGAGTTTGGAAAGATAAAGGTAACGTGTCTGGTAGAGCATTACAAAAAATGTGGTAAAGAAAGAAGTAGGTAACATACCACACACATTTGACCACATGGGCCAAATTGATTTTTTTTTTAATTTATTTATTTACTCTAATTGGAGGATAATTACTTTACAATATTGGGATGGTTTTTGCAGTACATCAACATGAAATTGGCCATAGGCATATATATGTCCCATCCCTCCTGAAACCCCTTCCCACATCCCTCTCTCCCTCTCTTTTACATATGGTAATGTGTATGTTTCAATGCTATTCTCTCAAGTCATCTGACTCTTTCCTTATCCTACTGTGTCCAAAATTCTGTTATTTCTGTGTCTCTTTTGTTTCCCTATGCATAGAATCATGGTTCCATCTCTCTAGATTCCACATATATGTATTAATATATGATAACTGTCCTTCTCTTTCTGATATACTTCACTCTGTATAATAGACTCTAGGTTCATTCACCACATTAGAACTGACTCAAATGTGTTCCTTTTTATAGCTGAGTAATATTCTGTTGTGTATATGTACCAGAACTTCCTTATCCATTCATCTGCTGATGGATAGATATTGCTTCCCTGTTCTAGCCACATGTGTCTTTTCCAATTCTGGTTTCCTCAGGATATATGCCCAGTAGTGGGATTGTTGGCTTGACCACTTCTGCTTCATCGACCATGCAAAAGCCTTTGATTGTGTGGATCACAACAAACTGTGGAAAATTCTTCTGGAGATGGGGATACCAGATCACCTGACCTGCCTCCTGAGAAACCTGTATGCAGGTCAGGAAGCAACTGTTAGAACCAGACATGGAACACTAGACTGGTTCCAAATTGAGAAAGGAGAACATAAAGTTTGTATATTGTCACCCTATTTATTTAACATATATACAGAGTACATCATGCCAAATGCCAGGCTGGATGAAGCACAAGCTGGAATCAAGATTGCCAGAAGAAATATCAATAGCCTCAGATATGCAGATGACACCACTCTTAATGCAGAAAGTGAAGAGGAACTAAGAGTCTCTTGATGAGGGTGAAAGAGGAGAGTGCAAAGCTGGCTTAAAACTTAACATTCAGAAACTAAGATCATGACATCTGGTCCCATCATTTTATGGCAAATAGATAGTGAAACAATAGAAACAGTGACAGACTTTATTTTGGGGAGCTCCAAAATCACTACAAATGATGACTGCAGTCATGAAATTAAAAGACACTTGCTCCTTGGAAGAAAAGTTATGACAAAACTGGACAGTGTATTAAAAAACAGAGATATCACTTTACTAACAAAGGTTCATATAGCCAAAACTCTGGTTTTTCCAGTAGTCATGTGCTCAGTTTCTCTGTCGTGTCTGACTCTCTGTGACCCCATGGACTGTATCCCACTGTATCCCTGTCCATGGAATTCTCTAGGCAAGAGTACTGCAATTTCCTTCTCCAAGTAGTCATGTATGTATATGCTAACTGTACCATACAGAAGGCTGAGTGCCAAGGAAGAATTGATGCTTTCAAACTGTGATGTTGGAGAAGACTTGAGAATCCCCTGGACTGCAAGGAGATCAAACCAGTCAGTCCTAATGGAAATCAATCCTAAATATTCATTGGAAGGACTGATGCTGAAGCTGAAGCTCCAGTACTTTGGCCACCTGATTCAAGGAGCTGACTTATTGGAAAAGACAGTGATGCTGAGAAATATTGAAGGCAGGAGTAGAAGGGGATGACAGAGGACAAGATGGTTGGATGGCATCATTGACTCAATGGACATGAGTTTGAACAAAGATGGTGAGGGACAGGGAAGTCTGGCATGCTTCAGACCATGAGGTTGCAAAGAGCTGGACATGACAGAACAACTGAAAAACAACAACAGTGGTTTTATTACTAACTCTTTAATAAATCTCCATAAGTTCTCCATAGTGAATGTATCAGTTTGCATTCCCACCAACAGTGTAAGAGGGGTCCCTTTTCTTCACACCCTCTTCATCATTTATTGTTTGCAGACTTTTTGATGATGGTCATTCTGACTGTAATGAGATGATACCTTATGGTTATGATTTTCATTTCTCTAATAATGAGCGATGTTGACCATCTTTTTGTGTGTTTATTAGCCATCTGTATGTATTCTTTGGAGAAATGTCTGTTTAGGTCTTCTGCCTACTTTTTGATTGGGTTGCTTGTTATACAAGCTGCACGAGCTGCTTGTATATTTTGGAGATTAATTATTTCTCAAAGAAGGCAAAAATATACGACAGAGAAAAGACAGTCTCTTCAACAAATGGTGCTGGAAAAACTGGTCAACTGTGTTTAAAATAGTGAAATTAGTATACTTTCTAACACTAAATACAAAAAATAAACTCAAAATGGGTTAAAAACCTAAATGTAAAACCAGAAACTATAAAACTCTTAGAGGAAAATATAGGCAGAACACTGTTGTAAATTACAGCAAGATCCTCTATGACCCACCTCCTAGAATAATGGAAATAAAAACAAAAATAAACAAATAGGACCTAATTAAAATTTAAAACTTTTGCATAATGAAACTATAAGCAAGGGAAAAGACAGCTCTCAGCATGGGAGAAAATAATAGCAAACTAAACAACTGACAAAGGTCAAATTGGTATCCACCATTTCTCAATTATCTCAAAGCTTTTCTTTAGCTTGTTTCCTTGAATTAGAGCTTTTGATTTTGTGTTTTGGCTTCTCTCTCAACCCCTGCTTCTTTATTTTTGCTTTGAGTATTGTTTTAAACATATCTGATATATGTAGTATATTTTGATCATTTGCAATAGTTATTTTTGTTTTATATTCACATTGTTCTATCTTTGGTCGATAGAAAAAATCTTGTTTGGCTCTTATGTCACCTTGATATGATTCCCACTAGTCTTGCACTTAGTCATTTGCTTCCTGGAATAACATAGTGGCTGAAACGGTAACCTACTATTCTTCTAAGTAGAACTAGTTTTCAAGACTACTTTCTGAGTCTTAAGTGGGGTCATTGCTACTATATTATTTTTGTTTCTAGGTCTTTTCAGTGATAGATTTTTATATTGATATTTCTAATTCAAATGTAGCATTATAGAAATTATTTTTCAAGTTTTCTTTTTTTTTGAAAATTTTATTATAGTTGGTTTACAATGTTTTGTTAGTTACAGATGTACAGTAAAGTGAATCAGTTATACATATATAAACTCATTTTTAGATTATTTTCCCTTATAGGTTTTTATGGAGTATTGAGTAGAATTCTGTATGGTATATAGTAGATTCTTATTGGTGGTGGTGGTGGTGGTGTAGTCGTTAAGTCATGTCTGACTCTTGAGACACCAGGCTCCTGTGTCCATGGGATTCTCCAGGCAAGAATACTAGACCAGTTTGCCATTTCCTTCTCAGGGGATCTTCCTAACCCAGGAGTCAAACCTGAGTCTCCAGCATTTTAGAGAGATACTTTACCAACTGAGCTATCTTTATTATCTATTTAAATTTCTTCATTTTATATTTGTATCATTTTTGCGTGAGATTGAAAAGGTGAGCTCCAAATAATGCAGTGAAGCGAAGTGAAGTGGCTCGGTCGTGTCCGACTCTTTGTGACCCCATGGACTGTAGCCAACCAGGATCCTCCGTCTATGGGATTTTCCAGGCAAGAAAACTACTCAATCTATTGATGGGATTGTGATTATCATCCTAAGGGTGACACACTGCCCCCATCCTCTGGCTACATTTGACAAAGAAGAAAGTCATCTTGTGTTGATATATGATGGCAGTGATTCAGTTCAATTCAGTTGCTCAGTCATGTCCAACTCTTTGCAACCCCCTGAATCACAGCACACCATGCCTCCATGTCCATCACCAACTCCCGGAGTTCACTCAAACTCATGTCCATCAACTTGGTGATGCCATCCAGCCATCTCAACATCTGTCATCCCCTTCTCCTCCTGCCCCCAGTCCCTCCCAGCATCGGGGTCTTTTCCAGTGAGTCTGACAGAATGTGGTCCACTGGAGAAGGGAATGGCAAACCCCTTCAGTATTCTTTCCTTGAGAACCTCATGAACAGTATGGAAAAAGCAAAATGATAGGATACTGAAAGAGGAACTCCCCAGGTCGGTAAGTGCCCAATATGCTACTGGAGATCAGTGGAGAAATAACTCCAGAAAGAATGAAGGGATGGCAGGGATTACTTCCAGTTACTTAAGTTCAAGAAGGTCAAGGATGATAAAAACCCTGAAAAACAGCATACATTTTAAACATTTACATTTTGCTCAGCCTAAAATGCTAATACTACCTCTATAAAGAAGCACATAGAAGCAGAGAGGGGTACCAGAAAGTTAAGGAAACAATTTTCAGAGCCTCTCACTTGCAGTAGTTCCTTGATAGGGTCTCAGAGTACTCTAGCATTCCAGAAATATATTCACATGGTCACATATCCCTTTTTAAACTAACTGTAGTAAACTGTTTTAACTGAAATTGATGAAGATCGCTTCTTCTACACTGGCTTTGACTTTATGCTCACAATTCCCTTTATCTTTGGCAGCTTTGAAGTGGCTACAGACATTTGGGGATCCAACCAAGGGGATTTTTAAAATGTGAATATGATTGGCTTTTTTAGTGGATTATATGTGTGTGGTTTGTTTTCATTACCACGTACAGTTAAGTTGTTACTTGCAGTCCAGTATCGGTGCAGCTTCTTATGGCTCTCCAGTGTTCACTGTACCTGCTCACCTGCATCTAGAAGAGATGTTGCATTCTGATATAAGTATGCCCTGTGCTCACCTCCAGAATTAAATAAGTAGGAGTGAAGATTCAAAGCTAGTCTATGGAAAAATCTTCCAGTCATGGTATTGTTCAAGTTGTAATTGACTTATTTGGTTTTATGGATTCTAAGTCAAAAACCAAAGTTCTATCCTTGGAAGAAATTTCTTAGTAATGCAACATATACAAGTTTAAATTCTACGTATGTGTGTGTGTGTTTTGATGGTACTTGTAAAAACTAAAATATATCAAAATCCTTGTGTTTGAAAGACTGAATATAGTGGTATTTAAATATCTGGTGTATTTGGGTTTGAAATAGCATGCTTCATGCTTCAAAACTATTAACAATAAAAAAGGAAATTTTGTTTACCATGCCAAAGGGAAGATTAAATTATTTTCTTGTCATTTTTCATGNTAAAGGCAATCAGTCCTGAATATTCATTGGAAGGACTGATGCTGAAGCTGAAACTCCAATACTTTGGCCCCCTGAGGCAAAGAGCTGACTTGTTAGAAAAGACCCTGATGGTGGGAAAGACTGAAGGCAGAAGGAGAAGGGGACAACAGAGGATGAGATGATTGGATGGCATCACCGACTCGAAGAGCATGAGTTTCAGCAAGCTCCGGGAGTTAGTGATGGACAGGGAAGCCTGGTATGCTACTGTCCAGGGGGTCGCAAAGAGTCACACACACCTGAGCAACTGAACTGAACTGAATCTGCTTTACAAAGTCCACAGTTCAAATGCTAATCTCTTCCAGAAACACTCTCACGGACATCTGAGCAACCCTTGGGCCATCAGATTGACACCTGAAATTAACCATTACAGCATCCGAAAGCAAACAGTTCACAGTGAACTACTTACCTTGAAAACAAAATGGACTCTGAAATGTCCCACTGTTGCTCTACTTGAAATAAAATGCTGATCATGAATCTTTGAAATGATTTTTTAAAACACCAATAGGTCAAAACTACAGCTTGAGAAACACTAGTGCAAATTAGTCGATTAGATTAGTAGTGTAGGTTTACTATCTGGCCTCTAAAGAGCAGTCCATGGAGTCACATAGGGTCAGACACAACTGAGCAACTGAACAACAACGACTCTGAAGGGCTTGATAGTAAATGTTTTAGGCTTTGTAGGCCATGGAGTTTCTGTTGCAGAAGACAGTCACAGACCATGCATAAACGAATGAGAATGGCTGTGTTTCAAGTAAAACTCGTTTACAAAAACAGGTGACCAGCCCACCACCGGCCATAGTCTGCTGACCTCTGGTCTAGATGAACTAAAGTTTTTTTAGGCGAAAACATGCTAAAGGACTATGAGACTGTGATGCAGATAACCTTAAAAACCTTCTGGGTCTCTAAGACCTTGCAGAGCTTGCTGACAACCTCAGTTTGGTCTCCTGTATCAATCCACTCTCCCAGAAAGAGAGAGTTCTTCCAGCAGCAGAAATAGCCAGCCCTGTGTCTCATGACAAGTACTCCTCCCAGTGCCAATCAGCAACCTGGCATCTGGTCGTGAATTGAATTAGTGTGAGTCACTGCCCGAGAGCCTGATCAGACTTGAGTGATAAAAAGAGTCATGTTCCAGAGCCTACAAAACCAAGGACTGGATTCCAAAATGTCTCATCTCATGAAGCACTGCCTTCCCAGTTCTGCTCCTTCCCCCGCGGCCCCAGCCTGGAGAAACAAGATTGGCAGAGTATTAACTATGGAAATCAAATCAATTGTGCACTGGAATAGGCACTTCCATTTTCAGTTGTTGTTCAGCTGCTAAGTTGTGTTGAATTTATGACCGCTTAGACTGCAGCACGCTAGGCTTTCCTGTCCTTCGCCAACTCCCAGAGTTTGCTCAAACTCATGTCCATTGAGTCAGTGATGCCATCCAACCATCTCATCCTCTGTACCCTGCTTCTCCTCCTCCTCTCAATCTTTCCTAGCATTAGTTGGGTCTTTGGCTAGGAGGAAGGAAATTGCAATGATGTCTCTGGAGAAGGACACATTTTTANAACTCCCAGAGTTTGCTCAAACTCATGTCCATTGAGTCAGTGATGCCATCCAACCATCTCATCCTCTGTACCCTGCTTCTCCTCCTCCTCTCAATCTTTCCTAGCATTAGTTGGGTCTTTGGCTAGGAGGAAGGAAATTGCAATGATGTCTCTGGAGAAGGACACATTTTTACCCAAAGCTGCTTTTTGGCAATCTACATGATCTTTTAGTTTGATCCTCCAGAAAGTCATGATGTCTTTATTTTAAAGTGAGCAGAGGGACTTCCCTGGTGGCTAAGACACCGAGTTCCCAATGCAGGGGGCCCAGGTTTCATGCCTGGTCAGGGAACTAGATCTCACATGCGACAACTGAAGATCCCATATGCCACAACTAAGATCTCATGCAACCAAGTAAATACATAAGTATTTTAAAAAAGAAGAAGTGTCCAAGCTATAATTTAAAAAATATTAATAATAAGCAGAGCAGAGCCCGGTGGCTTTTGACAACAAACAACCTATTGTCCTGCAGCTCCACTCAAGAGAACCAGTGATTTTGACCTCTGTTGGCACCTTACTTAGTGCCTTAAAGGCATAGGGTTTATTATGAGCTCACCAAGGGATCAGAAAGCTCTTTCATAAGGGACCAGGTAATAAATGGTTTAGGTTTGCAAGCCCAGAGGCAAAAGCAAAGACCTATAGAAGCATTTCAAATGTAATCATTTACAAAAGGTGAAAATCATTCCTAGTTCATTGGGCCCCACAAATACAAGAGGAGAGCTACATTTGGCCCATAGGCAGTAGTCTGCCAACCCCTGGTTTAAAGGAATGGAGCGCAGAACAGTAGCATAGGAACATTCTTCAACTGAAAAACGATGACAGATTTGGCTTTTGAAATATTTCCTTTCAAAGTCATTGCCCTTTTTAATGAGTAGTATTAACTGAAGGGAATTTATTATACTGGAATAAGGATAGTAAAGTAATGCTCAAAATTCTCCAAGACAGGCTTCAGCAATACGTGAACCATGAACTTCCAGATGTTNCTTTCTAACACCATACACAAAAATAAACTCAAAATGGATTAAAGACCTAAATGTAAGACCAGAAACTATTTATTTTTTAAATGTTATCAAATTTCAAAAATGTGACTATAATGGGGTTATTTGTTGTTTTACTTTTATTTGAGCTCCCTGGTGGCTCAGTCAGTAAAGAATCTGCCTGCAGTGCAGAAGACCCAGGTTCAGTCCCTGGGTTGGAAAGATCCCCTGGAGAAGAGAATGGCAACCCACTCTAGTATTCTTGCCTGGAGAATTCTACAGAAGAGGAGTCTGGCAGATATAGACATGGGGTCACAAAGATTCAGACATGACTTAGCAACTAACACTTTACTTTTATTTACTCTTTCAGAGTTTCTCAGATCTTACTGAATCTACTTATTGATATCTCTCACCAGTTTTTAGAAATTCTTACCCACTTTTTCCTTCAAATATAATTTCATTTCATTCTCCTTTCTTTTTTCCTAGATACCCAATTTCATGTGTGTTGCACATTTTGAGTTTATTTCACAAGCATCCAATGATCCTAATTTTTTCTCATGTTTTTAATTTCTTCATTTCAGGTTTGCATTTTCTATATACCTAACTCTAAGCTGACAATCTCTTTTTACCTTCCAAACCATGAATCATGTTTTACTAACCCAATCTGCCGTAAAAACTGTACAGATTTATGAATGTCAGATATTGTATTTTTGGTTTAGAAAGCTCTTTTTTTGATTCTTTTCTCAATTTCCATTTTTTATCTGTTCTTTTCATCTTTTCCTTCTTTCAATACCTAGAATTTAAGGTTTTAATTTAGTGGTCTAGGGCCTTATTCTTAACCCCTGATTTTGCACATCACATTGCTTTTGTATTTTATGTACACACACGCACACACACACACACACACACACAGACATAAACAAACAAATTTGTGAGGGAGGGGGATTACGATAGCATTCATAGCCCTTTTTCGGATTTCTATTTGAGTCATTTCAGTCAGTACTTTAAAAAATGCAATGACTGTAAAGATCCAGACCCCTTTTCATTTTCCCCTCCTTATCCATAGCCCATAGAGACAGCAGGCATTTGCCTGGTCCTTCTCCTTTGGGCATCCAATTATGTACTTAAGACTCTATAATTTTCAAGATAAAAGCAGCTTTACAAGCCTTACAAATCCAACAGCTTCAAATACTGCCTCTGTTGCAAAGTCTCCAAAACTTGTAAGTCCTAAAATGGCACACGGAGAGTTCTCATTAGTCTCTTTAATTTAGTTTAGTTCAATCCAATTCAAGAAATAATTATTTAAATAAACTCCTTCTGTGAATACGTATCTCTAGCCCTCTCCTTCCCTTCATATCATTGTATCTTTCGATTAAGAGGAGGAAGGAAAGATTGTCAGCTGCCTATGCCACTCATTAAGAAGAGATGATCACTCTTCATTATTTCTTCTCTGATTTCTGTAGACCTTATTAATCAAAAATGGGTCTCTTGGTTTTAAGTATTTTGCACATAATCTTTTTAGACATGTATTTGTGCTCACTGTGTGTGCTCAGTCGTGTCTGACTCTTTGTAGCCCCATGGACTGTAACCCTCCAGGGTCCTCCGCCCATGAAATTTTCAAGTTAAGAATTTTGGAGTGAGTTGCCATTTCCTACTCCAGTGGATCTTCTTGACCCAGGGATCCAATCCGCATCTCTTGTGTCTCCTGCACTGGTAGGCAGATTCTTTACCACTAGTGCCACTTGGTTAGACATTATTTGCATATATTCCTTTACTACAAATCTAAGATGCTTAAGAAGACTTCAAGTTGTGGAGAAAAATATGGTGAGAAATGTTCAATGTCATTTTCACACCACAAGGGAATACTTTGCATAATTTAGTGATTTTCAAAACTGTAAGACAGATGATGGCAGGCTTCTGAAAGAATATAAACTTTCTCTGAAATATTTGCCCAATAACTCTCTTTGGAGAGGAAAACTAATACATAATTAAGAAAGAAGATGTCTACTGTGGGTTATGCATACTATTTAAGATTGTGAAGCAGATAATGCCCTAGAAAAGTATGTTTATAGAAAACTTAAATAAATGCTTTCAATGAAATCTTGGTATCTTCACAGTACTGGGAAAGAAATGTATGAGTTGAGACACCATGTGACCGTGAATTGGCAGCATTCCTTGCAGGAGATGTCTTCTAGAATTTAATAGCCCTCTCTGCTAAGAAATTCTACCTGCTGCAGGGTCTTGAGTAATTCCCAGCAACTTCTAAGAAAGACCCCCAAAATGCAAGATAATCCTAAACTGAGCTCACCAGTTAAGGTAGCCCAAAAGCACAAAGACAACTTTCTGTAGGCTGAACTCTCAAAAGACCAAATGGAAGAGGAATCTCTGGTTTTTAAAAGTGGGCACCCCCTGTAGTTTGTACACTTGAAGGAGCTCTCTAGAGACTGTCAAATTCAGGCGACAAACACTTAAGTTTTTTCTGGATCCTAAATTATTTAGACAACATTGTCTATCAATCACTTAATCATCTATTCTTGCTTCTGGTCCCAGAAAGAAATTGTTCAGAAAATTGTTTATTAATCTGAGTTATCTGTATGGGGTATTTTTAAACTATCATATTTGGTTTTGCAATCCATTCCATTGATAAGCTTTATTTCTCATCCCTATTTCTATTTTTTTGGAGGAAAAATTGTTTCACTGGGATTCATAAAAAATATGTATATTTTTCTCTATCATTACTAGAAAAATAATGTTCAATTTTACTCTGTAAACTTTGCACACTCAAGATTGGCAACCCCTCTCACCCTTTTTTCCCCTACTTTCAACAAAATGAGTAACTACTTATTTATTTCTGGCCAGATTCTATTTGCTATAGTATGCTTTCAGCTGCCTTCTGATGTGAGACCATCTTCACTATCTTTTTTTAATTGGATGCAAATTTAAAGTTACTTGATTCAGTGCCTTAACTTCCATTTGATATTATAATATCAAATGTTTTATTATGTTAGTCACTAGAGCAATTAGAGCAAAATGCTAATGATGATGGTACCAGAATAGCATAGCATATTTGCCACATGCTGAATTTTTTAAAAAACAAATATAGAATATATTGGCTGTTTGAAAGAACAGCAGGCATAAAATTATCACTGTATATTAGAAAATCTATTCAACAGTTTCTGATATTTTGAAGTTAGTGAACACACACAAATGAGAAACTGTTAAATTCAGATAGTGCTTCTTATAGTCCTTTTGATTCACTTATCAAAATGTGTCCTTCAATAACTAGTCCATCTGTGTATGCTCAGTCATGTCCAACTATTTGCAACCCCATAATTTTAACCTTCTAGGTTTCTCTGGCCATGGGATTTCCCATACAAGAGTACTGGAGTGGGCTGTCATTTCCTTCCCTAGGGACCCAACCCAGGTATCTAACCTTTATCTCCTGCATCTCCTGGCAGGCAGATTCTTTACCACTGTGCCACCTGAGAAGCCACTTCAATAACTATTAATAATCTAACCATTATAAATACAATCATAATCTGTAGGTATAATTCTAATTTTCTGAAACCAAATACCAATGATAACCAATATCCCAAAATCTATCAATATTCTGAATGAGGAAGAATCCCACCAAACAATATAAATTCCTCAGACTTTTACTGGCAGATTGATAGATACAATTTTGTACATTTTAAAACTTGGTCATTTTTCTTCTAGCCAAAGAGGAAAATACAAGAGAAATTTTTTTATTAGTTATCCTTTTGGTGACAAAGTAAATTCCCTGTACTTCATAAACCATTACTTTGACTGCTTTTATATTTCCAAATTAATGTGAAAAACTGAAAAATAAAAATGACTGATATTAAGAAGTAAAATTCCCACCAACAAAGAACTCATCCTGAAGTGTAATCTTAAATTAACTTTTATGTGACAAAAATTGACTAGATCTCAGTTTCTTCTTCTTAATGGTAAAGGTGGTCTTAATCTATATAAGCCACAAGACCCTTTTTAACATACAAACTTTGTTTTAGACAAGTATCTTAAAATAAACATGAAGCTTTACATGAAATGTTTTAAAATTGTCAGAAATCTGCCACATTTGAAATTACTAGCCTTTAATTAAATGATTTGTTGCTAAAAGATTTGAATTCAATGGATTGTTTAATTTTAATTATTAAACTAATCAATATAAGCAAATGAGTTATAATAACTACACCCAAATTTAGAAAGTTAAATAATAGGAAAATGACTTATAAATGTGCAGCACAGTATCCGTTGTTCTATTTTCATTAATTGTCATGTATTTGGCCATGTCCTTTATCTACTTGTGAATTTACAAGTAACACAGCAGGTTGTGAATTTTTAATAGGCTTTCCTCAAGGAAAGAAAAGGTCAGTATTAACATAAAATTCTTCTTAAAGATTTGTGGCACAAATGTTTCACACTGGAGAACAGGTGTTACTGAAGAACTAAAGCTTCAATAATCTGACATTTTTTTCTATGTTAAAGAAACTTTAATATCTCACATAATAAAATAGCTCAAGGTCAAATTAATATAAAATCTTTTCAGGGTAGATGCTATGATTTCTTTGGCACTTTTTCCATAATCTTTCTTCTCAATAACACGAACAGCTGATTTTGTTCAATTAAATGTTTAATAAATCCAAGTATTGATAACTAATATCTAAACCAAAAAATGTAAGAGTAATGAGAAAACTATAATTATAAAAGAGTAAATCTTCCCTGATCTTTGCTTATTATAATAAGTGAATTGAATGTAAAATAAAATTTCTATCACACACACAAGAAATGAGAGAGACAAACAGTAGCAGGGTAAGAAGAGAAGAGAATGCAAAAAAGAAATAATTATGGTAATAAAGAGAAGTTTAAAAAATAAAGCTNAAATCTTCATACATTCCTGGTATAATGCACATATATTAGTGCTACTTCTCCAGAAAACTACACGGCATTACCTGCTAAGGCTGAACGTATTTATACTCTGTGATTCAGCACTTCCTTTCCTAGGAATAGATAGATGTACCCAACAGAAATGAACACACAGGTTCACCAGTAGACATGGTTAAGAATACTCACAACGACTTGATTGATAATAGCCAAAATAGCCATCTGTAGAAGAGGGAATAAATAAGTGGAATGTTTTACAGCAATGAGATGAATGAGTTCCTTCTACATGAGAAATATGAATAAATCTTACAAAAAGAATAAGCAAAAAACCTGCTTTATTTCGCTTATATGAAGCTCAAAGCTTAGAAATTAGGAGAGAGGACATTGGTAGAACGGCATAGTGGGAACTGAAGATGCAATGACCGACTGACCTGATTTACCTGGGGCTGAGGCCTTAATCAGGGTGTTCATTGTTAAAACTGGGTTGATCTCAAACACACTTGAATGGTTTGCTCGCTATAATTGGCAGGATTTTGTGTGGTGCCTCTGTTGAACTGTTGATCTCTTTCTACTCCAGAGTGGTGCTCACATGGCCATCACCTTGTGATAAGCTGTCTGGCTCTCCCTGTGTAACCTGCTGTCTCCCTTTTTTCATATAGGCATCACTAATAAATTTACTAAGCAAACTCTCTAGCATTTATGTGTAGGGTATACATAAAATTATCCCCAAATCCTATATTGATTTATGTGTGCTTTTTCTGCTGATTGGAAAGACTCTTCCTCATTAAGCTCATGCTTATTCACTCACTATATATTTGATCAGTACCTACCACCTGGTCAGCACTGTTCCAGGGCCTGGGAATACAAAAGTGAGCAATGCTTGTTTTCTTAGGGAGCTTTCATTCAAGGAGCAGGAACAAACAAACAAAAAGCCATTACAAAACATGCCAATATATAGCATACTATCAGATATATAAGTGTAATCAAAAAATTAAAAATGAAGAGGGTCAGTGTTTAGAGGGTGATGAGCAACTGATGTTCAGGAAAGGGTGGGTCATAGAAGGCTCTTCCTTCCTTTCATAGAAGGAGGTGACATTCAGTAGAGATCTGAATGAAGTGGAGGAGCAGCCGTGCCAGTATCTTAGGGTAAAGAGAGAAGGAGAATTCCACATGGAGAGAGCAATGACTATAAAGTTCCTGAGATGGGAGCATAAAATCCATCACTTTTGAGTACTTATTACAAATGAAACTATCCATTTAAAGTCTGCCTTTCCTATGACCCACTGGTAGCTTCATTAGGGCCAGGAGCATATCTGGCTTATTCACCAAATGTCCCCACTGTCAAGCATGATGCATACACCTGCCCAGTAAGTATCTGTAAAAAGAACAGGTTACAACACTACATGTTTGCATATCCTTCAGTTTGTTCCTGGGCTATCTCTTCTGTCCCAAGAATCTGTTTATTTGTGCCTTGGTCTCACACTGCTTTAATTACTGTGGCCTTAGTTTGTCGTAACATCTGATGGTGCAAGAGGCATGATTCAAGCAGTGGGCTACACCCTGGAGATATCAGCATGAGTAAAAATAGATAGATGTTGTCATTGTCCTTGTGATGGTCAACTCCTGGTAGGATCACAGAGGGAGGAAAGCTTAATTTCAAAGGCGAGATTGGCAGTGTTATCTAGGTCTTGGGACATAAATGCAGAAATCAAGAACTAGAACAGCTTGTTTGGATGGATAAGCAGGTTGAGGATCTGACATGGGAAAGTCTTCCAAATAGGGCTCAGGGTTTTTATTCGAGGTGAGTTTCTTGGGAGCCATGTGTAGGTTCTAAAAAGGGCGTGTGCTATTTCCAGTCCCCAAACCAAGTGGCGAGTGTTAGTATCTGTGAAACAGAGCCCAGAATAAATTCCTGCTGAGAGGGTATGACTGGTGTGTGGCTTGGTGTGATCTGTCCATCTGATCCTCACGAAGGAGCAGCCACACAAACAGCTCAGATTGTCCCTCTGTGCCCTTGCTCTGAACCAGTGCAGACCTGGGGCCCAGGGGTTAAGTGTGGATTTTTAAAAATTAAGCAGCTATCTGAGACAGCCTGACGCGATAACCCAGCAGTGCCCTTTGGCTGGGGCTTGCGTCTCCCCAGCCCCAAACATGGATAGTGTTGCTGGCTGCCCTAGATTTTAGAGGGTGAAATGGCAAGAGGTGAAAATGTTAGTGTCCTTGGCCAGGAGAGGATGCCAAGGCAGATTTAGAAACCTCAGCAAGCCCATGCACAGGAGAGTAATCAGACATGTATTTCAGTCGTTGCACCTTGGTTGCAAATTATTTCCAAAATCTTATGATTAAGTCCTGCTCTCTCACCACCAGCTTCCAATTCAATGGGTAAAACTGGGTCTATCTTTTATTTTATGTTTCCTGTTTTGGTCTCAAGTTTGAGTCTAACTGAATTTCCATAACCCAATTCATGCTTTATATGATCTTTTAAATTAATTAATTAATGTTTGGCTGCACTGGGCCTTCACTGTTGTGCACAGGCTTTCTCTAGTTGCAGTGAGCAGGGCCTGCTCATGGTTGTCGTACCTGGCTTTCTCACTGGGGTGGCTTCTCTTGCAGCAGTGCACGGGGTTCTAGGCACATGGGCTTCAGCAGTTGCAGCACACAGGCTCAGTAGTTGTGGCATACAGACCTAGTTGACCCAAGGCCTGTGGAATCTTCCCAGACCAGGGATTGAACCTATGTCCTCCACCTTGGCAGACAGATTTTTATACACTGTGCCATCAGGGAAGTCCATGCTCTATATGACTTTCACTGATTATTTAAGTAAGCAGAATAGTTTTATAAAGCTAATAACTACCCAGTTTTGTATGATGAGTTTTCATAAAGCAAGATGACAATGTCATGAAGTCTCACCACCTCCTTGCTGCAGGCAAGCAGGGATGCCTCACCTGCAGGGAGCCGGGCATGTGAAGTGTCTTAGCTGGGGTCTAAGGGAGGTAGGAGAAGACTGTGGTGTTTTCTATTCACCAACTTGCTGTGAGCCTCCACATAGACTTGTTACTGGTGCCTCGTTACCATCTTCATCCCTACCTGCTCAGATTCTTTTTTTTTTTTTTTTTTTGCATGGAGAAGGGATTTCCAAGGAAGAAAAGCACCCTTGGCCCTTCCTGGATTGTCTTCAGGAACAATAATACATCATGGGAATGTGTTTGTGTGCCATCACCTAGCAGGGCCAGCAGACAGCACCCCCACGGTGGTCCCAGTCCCCCCACGAGAGACCTGCTCCCGTGGGACACTAGGCAGTGTCCTTATCCCTTCTAGGGGGCAAAGAATCAGTAGTGGTTGATTGAAAGGATCAAAGGAATTGTCTAAAGGTACAAACTTGAGTTCTCCAGGCCAGAATACTGGAGCGGGTAGCTGTTCCTTTCTCTAGGAGATCTTCCCAACCCAGGGACTGAACCCAGATTTCCTGCATTACAGGTGTACTCTTTACCAGCTGAGCCACTAGAGGGGACAAGGAATCACTAGCGGTTGAGTGAATGGATCAAAGATGTTGTCTAAGGACACAAACTTCCAACTAGTAGAAAAGTTCTGGAGTTCTTAATGCACGGTATAGTGAATATAATGATACTATAGTCTAATCACCACATTTTACTAGGTCTTACTTATTGCCACCAAAATGAAAGAAATGATAATTATGTGATGTGATAGAGGTGCTAAGTAAAGACACAGTGACAATTCTATTACAGCATACAAGTGGCTCAGAGGTTAAAGCGTCTGCCTCCAATGCGGAAGACCCAGGTTTGAATGGTAACCCACTTCATACAAAAGTATCAAGTCAACATGCAGTATACCTTTAAATTACACTGTTATATTTTTAATGTGTCTCAGTTTTAGGAAAGATGATTGAGAGAACCCTACAAAGTAGGGGGATCAATTAAAGGGTCTGGGATGAAACTTCTGGCCTTAGAGATGACAGAGCTCATCCAAGTCCAGCCTCTGGGCTCACAAACCCTTTGCCCTGTGAGTTCCTTGGCCCTCTCTTTGCTTCCACTTCTTCCCCTGTTTGGAGAAGCAAACCCCTACTTCACAGAAGGGTTGTGAAGATTACACTTGGCAGTGCATGTAACGAGCATGGCCTGGCACCTGGTCCTGAGGCAGCACATGAGCGAATCCATTTTGGGGAGCCAGCTGTGCCTCCAGCCGTGGCGCCTGGCCTGCTGTCTGTGCGAACATTGTCAAGATGCCCTCTTTGTCCTTCTATCTGGGGTCAAATCAGTGATTAGGAAATATTCACCTTTTGCATGTTGTTGTTCAGGTGCCAAGTCATGTCCAACTCTTCCCAAACCGATGGACTGCATATATATACACCTTTTGTAAGGACCTTTTGTATATCTTTAAAAAAAAGAAAAAGAGCCTTTAGCCTGTGTCTAATCACTGAATTTCTTCCTTTACCTCTGTATGCCTCAGTCTCTATTCTTCCTGGTGTACAGCTCAGTCCTGTTTGCAACTGTCTGTTCATGGCCTTAAAAACAAATGATCAAGAAATGTTAGGGATTGAAGGAAAAAATAAAATAGCACACTGTACAAGGATACAGCTTACTGAATTTTATTCTTCACCCCTTGCTAATCCCATTATTCTCAATGATGCCATTATGCCTACCCTTATGGGGCAGGAATAATTGATTATCTATCTATAGAGTCCACGTAGACCTCTATTATTATGGTTCTATTAGTAACATAGGAGGAAAGAGTGGTTAACAAAAGTAGTAAGTTTGTAACAGAAGGAAATGATCAGGAGCTTCAGACAGGTAAACAGGGAGAGACAAGAGGCAGATGAATTCCAGCAAGTTAATTTGTGTTCACCAAGTCTCCCAGGTTCCAGAGGACAAGGATGTTGGAAGAGCTTGGAAGTCAAGCTGCAAGGTAAGGATGGAGGGCGTCTTTCTGTGTCCTCACCCTGACCACATGTTTGATGTAAGAATAAGGTTGTCGTGTGGGACCACTATCATCGTCCACGTTCTGAGAGTTGAGCAAAAGTCAAAATGTTATGCAAGATTGTGAACCCGAGTTAGACCCCACTAGAATTTAGCTCATCTTTGAGATCTGATCAAAAAAGCAAAACACCTAGGCTGCTGGTAACAGGACTCATCCTCTCACAGCCTGTTGAGGAGAGGCAGACATAGAAGTGGAGACCTGGAGAAAATAATGAGTTACTGGCCATGTGCTGGAGGCTCCAGCAGATTCATATGAAGAGCTCAAGATGGGCCGTGGGCATTCTCAAACCACAGTTGGCAGTGGAGGGAGTAGTGATTTCTAACTTCCTTGGAAGAGAAAAGTTTTTACCCATCATTGGAATTTTTTAACTTAGCTCCCAGGAGATGCCCTCAAGTCCTTGGTGCCCTATTTTCAATAAATCTCCACGTAAATACACAAAGAGACAAAAAGACATGAGGAACCATCACTGTCTTAGACCTGGGAGAAAAATCTAAGAAAGCTTAACTCTTCTTATCCCATTTTATCTGGGTGAGAGAGAGTTCTTTAACTGTACCATGGTCCTTCTCAGTTTTATTAGGATACAAAGGGATTCATAAGCTGTGTCCCTTCTTCTCATTCAAGTTTAGAACCAGTTGAAAGAGAGACAAAATGCAGTCAAAGAAATGAAGTTACAATAGGTGCTTTATTACTGATTAAGACTCAACTGGACTAGATCAATGGAACAAAATAGAAAGCCCAGAGATAAATCTACACACCTGTGGACACCTTATCTTTGACAAAGGAGGCCAGAATATACAATGGAGTAAAGACAATCTCTTTAACAAGTGGTGCTGGGAAAACTGGTCAACCACTTGTAAAACAATGAAACTAGAACACTTTCTAACACCATACACAAAANGACAAAGGAGGCAAGAATATACAATGGAGTAAAGACAATCTCTTTAACAAGTGGTGCTGGGAAAACTGGTCAACCACTTGTAAAAGAATGAAACTAGAACACTTTCTAACACCATACACAAAAATAAACTCAAAATGGATTAAAGATCTAAATGTAAGACCTAAAACTACAAAACTCCTATAGGAGAACATAGGCAAAACACTCTCCAACATAAATCACAGCAGGATCCTCTATGATCCACCTCCCAGAATATTGGAAATAAAAGCAAAAATAAATAAATGGGACCTAATTAAACTTAAAACCTTCTGCACAACAAAGGAAACTATAAGCAAGGTGAAAAGACAGCCTTCAGAATGGGAGAAAATAATAGTAAATGAAGTAAATGACAAACAACTGATCTCAAAAATATACAAGCTACTCCTGTAGCTCAACTCCAGAAAAATAAACGACCCAATCAAAAAATGGGCCAAGGAACTAAATAGACATTTCTCCAAAGAAGGCATACAGATGGCTAACAAACACATGAAAATGCTCAACATCACTCATTATCAGAGAAATGCAAATCAATGTGTGGTACAATTTTACACCAGTCAGAATGTCTGCTATCCAAAAATCTATAAGCAATAAATGCTGGAGAGGGTGTGGAGAAAAGGGAACCTTCTTACACTGTTGGTGGGAATGCAAACTAGTACAACCACTACAGAGAACAGTGTGGGGATTCCTTAAAATCTGGAAATAGAACTGCCTTATGACCCAGCAATCCCACTTCTAGGCATACACACCAAGGCAACCAGAATTGAAAGAGACATGTGTACCCCAATATTCATCGCAGCACTGTTTATAATAACCAGGACATGGAAGCAATCTAGATTTCCATCAGCAGATGAATGGATAAGAAAGATGTGGTACATATACACAGTGGAGTATTACTCAACCATTAAAAAAGAATACACTTGAATCCGTTCTAATGAGGTGGATGAAACTGGAGCCCATTATACAGAGTGAAGTAAGCCAGAAAGAAAAACACCAATACAGTATACTAAAGCATATATATTGAATTTAGAAAGATGGTAATGATAACACTCTATACGAGACAGCAAAAGAGACACAGATGTATAGAACAGTATTTTGGACTCTGTGGGAGAGGGAGAGGGTGGGATGATTTGGGAGAGTGGCATTGATACATGCATAGTATCATATGTGAAACGAATCACCAATCCAGGTTCGATTCATGATACTGGATGCTTGGGACTGGTGCACTGGGATGACACATAGGGATGGTACGGGAAGAGATGGGGGAGGGGGGTTCAGTATTGGGAACATGTGTATACATGTGGTGGATTAATGTTGATGTATGACAAAAGCAATACAATATTGTAAAGTAATTAACCTCCAATTAAAATAAATAAATTTACATTAAAAAAGAAATATTTTAACTCAACACATACATCAAATCTCTTATAAAAGGATTATTAATACTGCATGACAATTATTACAACTAAGCAAAGAAATTAAGGAGATAATATAAACAACATCATTGAAGTAAAGAACTTAGATAAAAATAATTTATGTTTTTTAACAATTAGTTTTATTTGACCATTTTAATAATCTGGAAAGAGTGATGCAGATAAGAGAAAAAAAGCTATGGCTTAAATCCCTGTGTGATTCAATTAGTTTTTCCCTATATGCAGTCACAGAATTTACCATGACCTATCAGCCATTTTATGATTATCTCCTCTTGTTCACTTTCAGCTGGAACAATAGTATTCTGTTCCCAGAAATAGAAAACTATTCCCAAATGTCTGGTCATTAGTATCATCATATCCTTATCTGCAAAGGGATAGTTTACAGAAATAAGAGGAATTATAAGGTTTCACTATATCACTGACCTAGCCAAACACAATGGCTCCTTTAAGAATCCCGCTTGGACGAAGGACAGAACTCTCCTTAAAGATAATCAGAAAGCAAACCACTTGGTTTTCTATTGATTTCAGATAAATCAACTGAAATCATTTTTTTTCCTACTTAATTTTGGCATATCAGCTTCTTGCAGAAGAAGTTGATTAGATAATATGGAGAAAGTAATACGAAGAGAGAAATCATATAATGTTCAAAGCTGTAAAGAGGTCTTCTGCGAGGACTTTTAAACTCAGGTGAAATTCCAGTTGGGTCTCTTTTGTTCTATTTACCATAATGCTGGGAATTGAACTTGGCAGTTAGGAGCCCTTTTGCTTTCTGAACAATTGTAGCTGGAATCCATTCCTCACACAGAAAATAGAAAATATCTTTGATGCACGTAATTCAAGTCTGGAAATGGTTTCAATGCTAAACAATTGTTTTTTGAAAGGACCCTGTGTTCCAAATAACTGCAATTTAACTGTGCATTCAGTGCTCAGCTATAGCAATAAATTGTAGATCTTTCAGTTTTACTTCAAATGTTATTATTTGGCTGAATTTTATTCACATTCACTGCAGTTTTAACAGTCTACATGATTCCTGTTCATGGATTAATGAGAGCTTATTCTTATTCCCCAAGATAATGCTGTGTTGAGTTTATAAAGCTGTTTTTCAAAAGCAAAGGGAAATGATAAGATCTTTCAAATGCATATATGAATCACCTCAATTGTAATTGTAGCTTCAAAACTGAAAATCAGGTATCTCATTTCAACTTAGCATGTATACAGTTAATGCTGTCCAGCGATCTTTTTAGGAGACCTGCTGCTGCTGCTCCTAAGTCGCGTCAGTCGTGTCCAACTCTGTGTGACTCCATAGATGGCAGCCCACCAGGCTCCTCCGTCCCTGGGATTCTCCAGGCAAGAACACTGGAGTGAGTTGCCATTTCCTTCTCCAGTGCATGAAAGTGAAAGTGAAGTCGCTCAGTCGTGTCCGACTCTTAGGGACCCCACGGACTGTAGCCTAGGAGGCTCCTCCATCCATGGGATTTCCCAGGGAAGTGTACTGGAGTGGGATGCTAAGGCCTTGGTGTGGTATTTATTATGTATATTGTTATATCTGTAGAAAATCGACCTGTCCTTCTGGAGCTAATACAAAAATTAAATATTAAATGCAGGCTGTATTAAGAGGGCTTTTACAGTTTTGCTTGCCATCTTTTGCCTAGCAGTGTTGCATATTCAGCCCTGCACATTTTCAGCAGATTATCATGTATTTTATGAATGAGATTAAACAAAACAAAACAAAAAAAGAATGTTTTTTAAAATCTTGCTTCCACTAGTCTATATTATATAGTCAGAAGAAAGAAGAGGAGATTGCTGTCCTATTAACTATGGAAATATGACCCACAATCCATAACTACTGAGAAAAAGTGTGATATTCTCCAGCCATTCAAGAATGGTGGTTTCCTAGGGGGAGGATGAAAATACTCACAAATTTTTTCATATATATGTGTTTTATGTATGGATTTTCATTTTTCTTGTATATATGGTATTTGTTTTGTGAATAATATAGTTGTGTTTTTTTCCTTTAAAAGCAATAGTGTGCAGAAGTTAAGAGTTTAGTTTCTAAATGTGAATATTTAGTGCCACATCCATCTGCTGCCCACTAACTATGTAAGCTTGGGGTTGTTGTTCAATTGCTAAATTGTATTTTTGTATTTGACTCTTTGCAACCCCATGATCTGAAGAATGCCAGGCTTCCCTTTCCTTCACTATTTCCCAGAGTTTGCTCAAACTCATGTCCATTGAGTCGGTGATGTTGTCCAGCTATTTCATCCTCTGTCATCCTCTTCTCTTCCTGCTCTCAATCTTTCCCAGCATTGGTATCTTTTCCAATAAGTCTGCTCTTCTCATCAGAAGGCCAAAGTATTGGAGCTTCAGCTTCAGCATCAGTCCTTCCAATGAATATTCAAGGTTCATTTCCTTTAGGATTGACTGGTTTGATCTCCTTGCTGTCCAAGGGACTCTCAAGAGTCCTCTCCAGCAAAACAGTTTGAAAGCATCAATTCTTCAGCACTCAGCCTTCTTTATTGTCCAACACTCATATCTGTTCATGACTACTGGAAAAAACACAGGTTTGACTATAGGGACTTTTGTTGGCAACGTGATTTCTCTGATTTTCNCTCTCCAGCAAAACAGTTTGAAAGCATCAATTCTTCAGCACTCAGCCTTCTTTATTGTCCAACACTCATATCTGTTCATGACTACTGGAAAAAACACAGGTTTGACTATAGGGACTTTTGTTGGCAACGTGATTTCTCTGATTTTCTAATATGCTGTCTAAGTTTGTTATAGGTTTTCTTCCAAGAGCAAGCATCTTTTAATTTCATGGCTTCAATCACTGTCAAAAGTAATTTTGGAGCTCAAGAAAATAAAGTGGTTTACTGTTTTCACTTTTTCCCCACCTATTTGGCATTAAATGATGGGACCAGTGCCATGATCTTAGTATTTTGAATGTTGAGTTTTAAAACAGCTTTTTCACTCTCTTCTTTGACCTTCATCTACAGGCTCCTTAGTTCCTTTTCACTTTTAGGGTGGTATCATTTGCATATCTGAGGTTGCTAATATTTCTCCAGGCCATCTTGATTCCAGCTTAGAATTCATCCAGCCCAGCATTTCTTATAATGTACTCTGCATATAAGTTAAATAAGCAGGGCGACAATAAAGAGCCTTGATGTACTCTTTTCCCAGTTTTGAACCAGTCCCTTTCTCCATGTTCAGTTCTAACTGTTGCATTTTGATCTATATCCAGGTTTGTCAGGAGGCAGGTCAGGTGATCTGGTATTCCCATCTCCTAAAGAATATTCCACAGTTTGTTGTGATCCACACAATGGCTTTGGCATAGTCAGTGAAGCAGATGTTTTTCTGGAATTCTTTTTCTATGATCCAACAGATGTTGGTGATTTGATCTCTGGTTCCTCTACCTTTTCTATATCTAGATTTTACATCTGGAAGTTCTTGGTTCACATAGTGTTGAACCCTAGTTTGAAGGATTTTGAGCATTACCTGACACGTGAAATAAGCATGATTGTATAGTAGTTTGAATATTCCTTGATATTATCCTACTTGGGACTGGTATAGAATACAATAAGTAAAGTTGCAGTTTATTATGCTGATATTACCTTAGCTCTATGTATGGGGGGGAAAAAAAAAAAACTGAGCATAGAGCATTTTTTCAGTTCAGTTCAGTCACTAAGTCATGTCCGACTCTTTGTGACCCCATGAATTGGAGCACGCCAGGCCTCCCTGTCCATCACCAACTCCCGGAGTTCACTCAGATTCACGTCCATCGAGTCCGTGATGCCATCCTGCCATCTCACCCTCTGTCATCCCCTTCTCCTCCTGCCCCCAATCCCTCCGAGCATCAGAATCTTTTCCAATGAGTCAACTCCTTGCATGAGGTGGCCAAAGTACTGGAGTTTCAGCTTTAGCATCAGTCCTTTCAAAGAACACTCAGGACTGATCTCCTTTAGAATGGACTGGTTGGATCTCCTTGCAGTCCAAGGGA
>SJYV01015138.1:137506-209968 GCA_006410875.1 Neotragus pygmaeus
AAAAGAGACACAGACATATAGAACAGACTTTTGGCCTCTGAGGGAGTAGGAGAGGGTGGGATGATCTGGGAGAATGGCATTGAAGCATATATACTATCATGTAAGAAACGAGGTGCCGGTCTATGTTCGGTGCAGGAAGCAGGATGCTTGGGGCTGGTATACGGGGATGATCCAGAGAGACGTTGTGGGGAGGGAGGTGGGAGGGGGATTCAGGATTGGGAGCTTGTGTACACCTGTGGTGGATTCATATCGATGTATGGAAAAGCCAATAGAGTATTGTAAAGTAAAATTTAAAAAAAAATAAATAAATTAAAAAAAAAGGAAAATTGGAAATATCAAGGGAACATTTCACCTAAAGATTGGCACAATAAAGGGCAGAAACAATAGAGAACTAGTAGACACAGAAGAGGTAAAGAAGAGATGGAAAGAATACACAGAAGAACTGTACAAAAAATATCTTAATGAACTGGATAACTATGGTGGTGTGGTAAGTCACTCAGAGCCAGACATTCTGGAGTGTTAAGCCAAGTGGGCTTTAGCTAAGTCAAGTGCTGCTGTCAATAAAGCTAGTTGATGCAAGGAAATTCTAGTAGAGCCATTCAAATCCCTAAAGGATGATGCTGTAAAAGTGTCACACTCAATATGTCAGCAAATCTGGACAACCCAGACGTGGCCACAGACAAGGAAAAGGTCAATCCTTATCCCAGTTCCTAAGAAGGGTAGTAGTAAAGAATGTTCTGACCACTGGACAATTGCACTCATCTCTCATAAGGTCATGCTTAAAATCTTGCATGCTAGGCTTCAGCATTACAACTTCCAGATATCCAAGCTGGGTTTAGAAAAGGCAGAGGAACCAGAGCTCAAATTGCCAATATTTGCTGGATCATAGAGAAAGCAAGGGAATTCCAGAAAATCATCTACCTCTGTTTCATTGTCTACACAAAAGCCTTTGACCGTGTGGATCATAAAAAACTGTGAAAAACTCTTAAAGAGATGGGAATACCAGACCTGTCTCCTGAGAAACCTGTATGCGGGTCAAGAAGCAACAGTTAGAACCCTGTATGGCATAACTGACTTGTTCAAGATTGAGAAAGGAGCATGACAGGGCTGTCTGTTATCACCCTTTTATTCAAAACCTATTTGCTGAGCACATCATGAGACATGTCCGGCTGGGTGAGTTACAAGCTGAAATCAAGATAGGCGAGAAAAACATCAACAACCTCAGATATACAGATGACACCACTCTAATGGCAGAAAGCGAAGAGTAATTAAAGAGCCTCTTGATGAGGGTGAAGGAGGAGAGTGAAAGAGCCAGCTTAAAACTAAATATTAAGACAACAGCAACTAAGATCATGGCATCTGCCCCCATTACTTAATGCAAATAGAGGGGGAAAAGGTGGAAGTAGTGACAGATTTCCTTTTCTTGGGCTCTAAAGTCACTGTGGATAGTGACTGCAGCCATGAAATGAGAAGATGATTGCTTCTCAGCAGGAAAGCTATGACAAACCTAGACTATGTGTTGAAAAGCAGAAACATCACTCTGCCGACAAGGTCTGTATAGTCAAGGGTTCCTGGTGGGTTAGAGGATAAAGTGTCTGCCCACAATGCGGGAGACCCAGGTTCGATCCCTGGGTAGGGAAGATCCCCTGGAGAAGGAAATGGCAATCCACTCCAATACTCTTGCCTGGAAAATCCCATGGACTGAGAAGCCTTATAGGCTATAGTCCATGGGGTTACAAAGAGTTGGACACGACTGAGCGACTTCACTTCTCTTCATAGTCTTCTCAGTTGTCATGTATGGTTGTGAAAGCTGGAGTGTAAAAAAGGCAGAGAACCAAGGAATTAATGCCTTCCAACTGTGGTGTTGGAGAAGACTCCTAAGAGTCCCTTGAAACTGCAGGGAGATCAAACCAGTCAATCTTAAGGGAAATCAATCCTGAATATTCACTGGATGGACTGATGCTGAAACTCCAGTATTTTGGTCACCTGATGGGATGAGCTGACTCATTGGAAAAGTCCCTGATACTGGGAAAGATTGAGGGCAGAAGGAGAAGAGGGTGTCAGAGGATGAGATGCCTGGATGGCATCACTGATGCAATGGACATGAACATGGACAATTTTCAAGGGATGGAGGGGCAGGGAGGCCTGGCATGTTGCAGTCCATGGGACTGCAAAGAGTCAGATAGGACTGGGCAACTGAACAACAACAGAAGAATTTAAATAGGAGATTGCAAGAATTTTTTTTTTTTCAAATAAATGTGACTATCTGTGATCAGACTTAGGCTTCTGATGTTGTATTGTAATGTATAATCCTAGATAAGATAGTTTGTCTATCAACTGACTTTTCTATTGATTTGTCATAGATCAATAGATGCTGCAACTATACAGATATAATCTATAATATACCTAGTATCTATTATCTATCCATTGATCGGTAAATCAGCAAATATTATACATAGATCTATCTAGTATTTTAATGTGTGTATGCATGTATATACTCACATACACTATTTACATTATGCAAATACATACTATTTTAGAATGTTTATAATTTGGTTTTTTTCTTTTTCTTAAACTGTACTTGGGGAGTAATATTTGTCACCTCAAACTGTCTATTTAGTATGATGATTAATAATTTAAAAAAAAGAAAAACAAGAGTCAGGAAGTCTTCCTTTTTAGTCCCCCTTAGATGCCTAAAGAATTTAACTAAATGGCTGTAGGATAGAATAGAGCTGTATGCAGAGTTGTCTACAAAGAATATGAGCTAAGTGTAGTGGGAGAAACTTGCC
Organism: Neotragus pygmaeus; assembly: GCA_006410875.1. Taxonomy (NCBI): domain Eukaryota; kingdom Metazoa; phylum Chordata; class Mammalia; order Artiodactyla; family Bovidae; genus Neotragus; species Neotragus pygmaeus. The sequence continues at coordinate 140,296 of SJYV01015138.1, forward strand.
CAAGCCTAGAGATACAGAGTCTAATATGCTTTCATTGTTTCTGCAAGTCCCAGCAAACATTTGTTTACCAAACATGTGCTTTTCCATCTCCATGAATGAACTGCCTTCTTCTCCTTTGAAGTCCCAAACCACTACCCCAACTTCCTCCTTTGTCTTTAGCTGAAGATGGCATTGAAGGTGAGAGTTTCAAATATTTTTAGGAGTTACTCTGGTTTTATACATCTCTATCATGTGTACATATTATTAAACTTTGTTTGATTTTCTCCTGTTGATCTGTCTCATGTTTATTTAATTCTTAGACCAGACTGAAGAACCTAGAAGGGGAGATGAACATATCCTCCTCTCTGATCACAAAATGTGGGTGTGCTATTGTACCAGTATGACTAAATTTATCTAAAACTTTTAAAGAATTATTTAGATTATTTTGTGAAAGTTGTGCTAAGGTTTATTCCATCTAAAACCTATTGTAATCATCATGAATAATAGGAATGCAGAACCTGAACAAAACTAGCAGAGCTAACCCAAAGAGTTATTTGCACAGGAGAAATGTTTTGCTAATGCTTGTATTGTATAAAAATAAAATATCCTCAACTCTCAAATTCATGATCCTCACTAACACTTCCACCTTCAACCCGAACAAAATGTGTATATTTTCTCTATGGTTTTATTTCTTTTGTAATGGAAACAGAAATAACCACCTTACAGGAGTGTTAGAGAAGCAAAGAGTGGGAAACCTGGGATTAAAATTGCAAAAGTATCTGGGGTTCACCTTTCCCCACTAGTACATCAAGAATACATCTACAAGGAACACCTACTGAACACTAGCAGAGGAACTCAGACACCCAAAAGGACAAGAAAAGATCCCAGTATAATCATATAGTACAAAGAGGAGAAAAGAAAGAAAAAGAAAAGAAGAAAAAGGATGGATGCCACATCCAAGAGGGAAACTGAAGAGAGCTTTCCACACCTGGAGAGGCCCCTGTCACTGATGGTTGAGATATGCTGAAATAGAAAGAAGGTTTGAAGGCTTGTGGAAGAAAGTACAGAGGCCAGTTTTTGGCAGTCAGGACACAGAAAGACTTACATGGGTGGTCTGTGCCACAGACCTGGATGTCCCAGCCTGAGACAGGTATCCACCAATGCTAATGGGGGTTGGGTGCTGAAGTGTAGGTTTAAGAGAGAAGACCCAGGGAAACGACTTCTGTTGACTATGTAGAGACAGTCTGGGAATGAGACTGGGAATGAGGAGCTCAACTGTTCAGGGACAACCTGAGGGGACAAGTATGAGAAACTCTGCAGCCAGAAATGCTCCTGGAGGAAGATGGTCTGCCTTGGAATCAAGACATTACTGTTGAGTGATGCAAAAGGGGAGGGATTGCCACTGTAAACTGTGTTCCCACAAGCCATCTTCTGCCTCCGTGGGCACTGGGAGGGACTTGAACCAGAATGAGTGCACCCCAATCTGTCACCAGCTTCTGCTGGCCCCTGCCTCCATGGACACTAGACAGGGATCCTGTTGGAGTAAATGCATGTGCCCCAGTTGTGACTACTTTATTACTCTCCCAAATGAGTAAGCACACAAGTCCCAGTTTGTAGCCGACTTCCTTCCCACCTAAGCAAGCAAATGTGCCCCAGTTAACTGCTGCCTTTGCCCCCTTTTACCCAGGCAAGGAAGCTAAGCTGAGCCCCAGGGACTGTGCAACTAACGAAAAGGAGCAGAAATCTCTCTGTGCAGCTTCACAAACCAACAGTTTAAACTCATACAATTGATTTGGTAAACCCAGCATCTGCAGAATATCTGAATGGACAATGAGTACTCCCACAACTGAGACCAGTCTAGCTTTAGCAGCTGTGGACTTTGAGGCACATACACGTGGGAGTTGGGCCTGGTCAGAGTCTGAGCTGAGCTGCCTCAAAAGTGCCCACAGTAGGACCAGAGCCCTACTTAAAGTTTTGGATGGCCATTTGTAGGGTCAGGGAGTTGGCTATGGCTCATTGTGGAGACAAGCACACTGATTGAGCAGAAGCCCCAGGTAAATATTTTTTTTAATGTTTTTAAATTTTTCTTTTTTATTTTGTTTCATCTTTTAAAAAATTAATATATTTTTACTTTTCTATTTTTAGTTTTTATCTTTTTAAAGAATTTATTGGCTTTTGTACTTTATTTGTGTGTGTGTGTGTGCCTTGGCTATTTATTTTTTAATATAAATTAATTTAGTTTAATTAATGGTTAATTACTTAGAAATATTGTATTGGTTGTGTCATACATCAACATGAATCCTCCACAGGCATACACGTGTTTCCCATCCTGAACCCCCCACCTTCCTCCTTCCCCATACCATGCCTCTGGGTCGTCTCAGTGCACAAGCCCCAAGCACCCAGTATCATGCATTGAACCTGGACTCGTTATTCATTTCATATATGATATTATACATGTTTCAATGCCATTCTCCCAAATCATCCCACCCTCGCCCTCTCCCACAGTCTAAACGAAAGACTAGAAACTATAAAGCTCCTAGAGCAGAACATAGGCAAAACAGTCTCCGACATACATCACAGCAGGATCTTTTATGACCCAGCTCCCAGAATACTGGAAATAAAAGCAAAAATAAACAAATGGGACCTAATTAAACTTAAAAGCTTCTGCACAAGAAAGGAAACTATAAGAAAGGTGAATAGACAGCCTTCAGAATGGGGAAAAATAATAGCAAATGAAGCAACTGAGAAACAGCTAATCTCAAAAATACACAAGCAATTCCTGCAGCTCAATTCCAGAAAAATACATGACCAAAGAACTAAATAGACATTTCTCCAAAGAAGATATACAGATGGCTAACAAACACATGAAAAGATACTCAACATCACTCATTATCAGAGAAATGCAAATCAAAACCACAATGATGTACCATTTCACGCCAGTCAGAATGGCTGTGATCCAAAAGTCTACAAGCAATAAATGCTGGAGAGGGTGTGGCGAAAAGAGAACAGTCTTACACTGTTGGTGGGAATGCAAACTAGTACAGCCACTATGGAGAACAGTGTGGGGATTCCTTTAAAAACTGGAAATAGAACTGCCTTATGACCCATCAATCCCACTGCTGGGCATACACATCGAGGAAACAAGAATTGAAAGATACATGTGTACCCCAATGTTCATCGCAGCACTGTTTATAATAGCCAGGACATGGAAGCAACCTAGATGTCCATCAGCAGATGAATGGATAAGAAAGCCGTGGTACCTATACACAGTGGAGTATTACTCAGCCATTAAAAATAATACATTTGAATCAGTTCTAATAAGGTGGATGAAACTGGAGCCTATTATACAGAGTGAAGCAAGCCAGAAAGAAAAACACCAATACAGTGTACTAATGCATATATATGGAATTTAGAAAGATAGTAATGATAACCCTGTATGCGAGACAGCAAAAGAGACACAGATATATAGAACAGTCTTTTGTTTTTTATCTTTGTTTTTGTTAGTTTTGTTTTTATTGTTTGTTTTGGCTTTTGGAGCTTTTTTGTTTGGTTGTTTTCTTTTTTTTTCTGTTTGTTTTTATTATTTTTCTTGGGTTTTGATAGCTTGATTTCTTTTTTGTTTGGTTGATTTACTTTGCAGGGTCTTAGTTCCCTGGCCAGGGATTGGGTCTGAGTGAGTTCCTAGTCCAGAGAATTCTCTGCCCCAGGGAATGTCATCAGTCAGTATGAATTCTCCCAGAGATCCACATCTCAGCACCAAGACCTGACTCCACTTAATAGTCTGCAAGCTCCAGTGCTGGATGCCTCAGGCCGAACAACCAGCATGACAGGAACACAGTCCCATCCATCGGCAGACAGGCTGCCAAAAGTCATGCTAAGCTAATAGACACCCCAAAACCTACCCCCTACACAAAAATAAACTCAAAGTGAATTAAAGACCTAAATATAAGGCCAGACACTATAAAACTCTTAGAGGAAATTATAGGCAAGAAATTATTTGATATAAATTACAGCAAGATTTTTCTCAATCTACCACCTGTAGTAATGGAAATAAAAACAAAAACAAGGACTTTGAAACTTAAAAGCTTTTGCACAGCAAAAGGAAGCTTAAACAAAACGAAAAGACAACCCTCAGAATGGGAGAAAATATTTGCAAATGAAGCAATTGACAAGGGATTAATCTCCAAAATATTCAAACAGCAGATGCAGCTCAAAAAGAAAAAGAAAAGCACCTCAATTAAAAAATGGTTGGAACACCTAAATAAATATTCCACCAACAGACATACAGATGGGTAACAAACATGTGAAAAGCTGTTCAACAACACTAGTTATTAGAGAAAAGCAAATGAAAACTACAGTTGTGGTATCCCTCTCACACTGGTCAGAATGGCCATCAGCAAAAAAATCTACAACAATGACGAAGAGGATATGGAGAAAAGGGAACCCTCCTACACTGTTTGTGGGAATGTAAATTGGTACAGCCACCTATGGACAACAATATGGAAGCTCCTTAAAATCTAAAAATGGAGCTATTTATGACCCAGAAATCCCACTCTTAGGCATATATCCAGAGAACACCATAATTCAAAAGGATGAGTGCACCCCAATGTTCATTGCAGCACTACTTACAATAGCCAGACTAAGGAAGTAAACTAAATGACTATCAAAGCAAGAATGGATAAAGATGTATCCATTATCATACATGTATACAATGGAATATTACTCAACCATAAAAAAGGAAAATAGTGCATTTGCAGAGACATGGATGGACCTAGAGACTGTCATACAGAGTGAACTAAGTCAGAAAAAGAAAAAGAAATATCATATTGCTTAAAAAACATGGAATCTCAAAAAACATTACAAATGAACTCATCTACAAAGCAAAAATAGTCACCAATGTAGAGACTATGCTTATGGCTACAAAGGAGGGAAAATTTGTCATTGTCTCTAAGTCATTCTAACTCTTTGTGAATCCTTGAGCTGCAGCATGCCAGCTTCATGTGCTTCATTATCTCCCTGAGTTTGCTCAGACTCACATCCATTGAGTTAATGATGCAATCCAAACATCTCATCCTCTGTCTCCCCCTTCTCCTCTTGTCCTCAATCTTTCCCACCATCATTCTTTTCCATTGAGTCAGCTCTTTGCATCAGGTGACCAAAGTATTGGAGCTTCAGCTTCAGGACCAGCCTTTCCAATGAATATTCTGGGTTAATTTCTTTTAGGATTGACTGGTTTGATCTCCTTGCTGTCCATGGGGCTCTCAAGACTTCCTCTCCAGCACCACAGTTTGAAAGCATTAATTCTTTGGTGCTCAGCATTCTTTATAGTCCAACTCTCACATCCTTACATGACTACTGGAAAAACCATAGCTGTGACTATACAGACCTTTGTTGGCAAAGTGATAACTCTGCTTTTTAATAGACTGTCTATGTTTGTCATAGCTATTCTTCCAAGGAACAAACACCTTTTAATTTTGAGGCTGGCAATCACTGTCTGCATTGATTTTGGAGGCCAAGAAAATGAAATCTGACACTGAAAGAAAATGTGAATAAATCTGGAGGTTAACATTGACATATATACATACATACATACATACATACATATATATAGTACCATATACAGAATGGATAACTATATATATAGCACAGGAACCTCTACTCAGTGTTCTGTGATTACCTAAATTGAAAGAAAATTTTTATAAAAAGAGTGGATATATGTATAACTGATTCACCTTGTTGTATAATAGAAACTAACACAACATTGTAAAGTAACTATACTCCATTAAAAATAAATGAAAATAAAATTTTTTAAAGAGTAGGAAAACTGGAGAATATTTATTTTCTAATGTCTTATGTAATCAGAAAATGCTACTCTAGTTGGCACTTCATACATTTTTTAGTTGATTATTTCTGTATCAAGATGTCTTATAGAAAGTGAAGAGGAACTAAAAAGCCTCTTGATGAAAGTGAAAGTGGAGAGTGAAACAGTTGGCTTAAAGCTCAACATTCAGAAAACGAAGATCATGGCATCTGGTCCCATCACTTCATGGGAAATAAATGGGGAAACAGTGGAAACAGTGTTAGACTTTATTTTGGGGGGCTCCAAAATCACTGCAGATGGTGACTGCNTTCTAATAAGGTGGATGAAACTGGAGCCTATTATACAGAGTGAAGCAAGCCAGAAAGAAAAACACCAATACAGTGTACTAATGCATATATATGGAATTTAGAAAGATAGTAATGATAACCCTGTATGCGAGACAGCAAAAGAGACACAGATATATAGAACAGTCTTTTGTTTTTTATCTTTGTTTTTGTTAGTTTTGTTTTTATTGTTTGTTTTGGCTTTTGGAGCTTTTTTGTTTGGTTGTTTTCTTTTTTTTTCTGTTTGTTTTTATTATTTTTCTTGGGTTTTGATAGCTTGATTTCTTTTTTGTTTGGTTGATTTACTTTGCAGGGTCTTAGTTCCCTGGCCAGGGATTGGGTCTGAGTGAGTTCCTAGTCCAGAGAATTCTCTGCCCCAGGGAATATCATCAGTCAGTATGAGTTCTCCCAGAGATCCACATCTCAGCACCAAGACCTGACTCCACTTAATAGTCTGCAAGCTCCAGTGCTGGATGCCTCAGGCCGAACAACCAGCATGACAGGAACACAGTCCCATCCATCGGCAGACAGGCTGCCAAAAGTCATGCTAAGCTAATAGACACCCCAAAACCTACCCCCTACACAAAAATAAACTCAAAGTGGATTAAAGACCTAAATATAAGGCCAGACACTATAAAACTCTTAGAGGAAATTATAGGCAAGAAATTATTTGATATAAATTACAGCAAGATTTTTCTCAATCTACCACCTGTAGTAATGGAAATAAAAACAAAAACAAGGACTTTGAAACTTAAAAGCTTTTGCACAGCAAAAGGAAGCTTAAACAAAACGAAAAGACAACCCTCAGAATGGGAGAAAATATTTGCAAATGAAGCAATTGACAAGGGATTAATCTCCAAAATATTCAAACAGCAGATGCAGCTCAAAAAGAAAAAGAAAAGCACCTCAATTAAAAAATGGTTGGAACACCTAAATAAATATTCCACCAACAGACATACAGATGGGTAACAAACATGTGAAAAGCTGTTCAACAACACTAGTTATTAGAGAAAAGCAAATGAAAACTACAGTTGTGGTATCCCTCTCACACTGGTCAGAATGGCCATCAGCAAAAAAATCTACAACAATGACGAAGAGGATATGGAGAAAAGGGAACCCTCCTACACTGTTTGTGGGAATGTAAATTGGTACAGCCACCTATGGACAACAATATGGAAGCTCCTTAAAATCTAAAAATGGAGCTATTTATGACCCAGAAATCCCACTCTTAGGCATATATCCAGAGAACACCATAATTCAAAAGGATGAGTGCACCCCAATGTTCATTGCAGCACTACTTACAATAGCCAGACTAAGGAAGTAAACTAAATGACTATCAAAGCAAGAATGGATAAAGATGTATCCATTATCATACATGTATACAATGGAATATTACTCAACCATAAAAAAGGAAAATAGTGCATTTGCAGAGACATGGATGGACCTAGAGACTGTCATACAGAGTGAACTAAGTCAGAAAAAGAAAAAGAAATATCATATTGCTTAAAAAACATGGAATCTCAAAAAACATTACAAATGAACTCATCTACAAAGCAAAAATAGTCACCAATGTAGAGACTATGCTTATGGCTACAAAGGAGGGAAAATTTGTCATTGTCTCTAAGTCATTCTAACTCTTTGTGAATCCTTGAGCTGCAGCATGCCAGCTTCATGTGCTTCATTATCTCCCTGAGTTTGCTCAGACTCACATCCATTGAGTTAATGATGCCATCCAAACATCTCATCCTCTGTCTCCCCCTTCTCCTCTTGTCCTCAATCTTTCCCACCATCATTCTTTTCCATTGAGTCAGCTCTTTGCATCAGGTGACCAAAGTATTGGAGCTTCAGCTTCAGGACCAGCCTTTCCAATGAACATTCTGGGTTAATTTCTTTTAGGATTGACTGGTTTGATCTCCTTGCTGTCCATGGGGCTCTCAAGACTTCCTCTCCAGCACCACAGTTTGAAAGCATTAATTCTTTGGTGCTCAGCATTCTTTATAGTCCAACTCTCACATCCTTACATGACTACTGGAAAAACCATAGCTGTGACTATACAGACCTTTGTTGGCAAAGTGATAACTCTGCTTTTTAATAGACTGTCTATGTTTGTCATAGCTATTCTTCCAAGGAACAAACACCTTTTAATTTTGCGGCTGGCAATCACTGTCTGCATTGATTTTGGAGGCCAAGAAAATGAAATCTGACACTGAAAGAAAATGTGAATAAATCTGGAGGTTAACATTGACATATATACATACATACATACATACATACATATATATAGTACCATATACAGAATGGATAACTATATATATAGCACAGGAACCTCTACTCAGTGTTCTGTGATTACCTAAATTGAAAGAAAATTTTTATAAAAAGAGTGGATATATGTATAACTGATTCACCTTGTTGTATAATAGAAACTAACACAACATTGTAAAGTAACTATACTCCATTAAAAATAAATGAAAATAAAATTTTTTAAAGAGTAGGAAAACTGGAGAATATTTATTTTCTAATGTCTTATGTAATCAGAAAATGCTACTCTAGTTGGCACTTCATACATTTTTTAGTTGATTATTTCTGTATCAAGATGTCTTATAGAAAGTGAAGAGGAACTAAAAAGCCTCTTGATGAAAGTGAAAGTGGAGAGTGAAACAGTTGGCTTAAAGCTCAACATTCAGAAAACGAAGATCATGGCATCTGGTCCCATCACTTCATGGGAAATAAATGGGGAAACAGTGGAAACAGTGTTAGACTTTATTTTGGGGGGCTCCAAAATCACTGCAGATGGTGACTGCAGCCATGAAATTAAGACGCTTACTCCTTGGAAGAAAAGTTATGACCAACCTAGATAGCATATTGAAAAGCAGAGACATTACTTTGCCGACTAAGTTCCGTCTAGTCAAGGCTATGGTTTTTCCTGTGGTCATGTATGGATGTGAGAGTTGGACTGTGAAGAAGGCTAAAGAATTGAAGCACCAAAGAATTGATGCTTTTGAACTGTGGTATTAGAGAAGACTCTTGAGAGTCCCTTGGACTGCAAGGAGATCCAACCAGTCCATTCTGAAGGAGATCATTCCCGGGATTTCTTTGCAAGGAATGATGCTAAAGCTGAAACTCCAGTACTTGGACCACCTCATGTGAAGAGTTGACTCATTGGAAAAGACTCTGATGCTGGGAGGGATTGGAGGCAGGAAAAGAAGGGGACGACAGAGGATGAGATAGCTGGATGGCATCAGTGGCTCGATGGACGTGAGTCTGAGTGAACTCCGGGAGTTTGGTGATGGACAAGGAGGCCTGGTGTGCCGCGATTCATGGGTTGGCAAAGAGTGAGTGACTCTTTGCCACGACTGAGTGACTGAACTGAACTGAACTGAAGATGCATGGGGCTGTATTATTACAGGCTCCTCTCTCCACAGAATTCTCCAGGCCAGAATACTGGAGAATTCCATTCTCCAGAGGATCTTTCTAACCCAGAGATCAAACACATGTCTCCCGCATTGCAAGTGGATTCTTTACTGTCAGAACCACTAAAGGAGGCCTTTATAATAATAGTAATAGCTAATGTCAGCAAATGTATATGAGTGTGCATACATAATCTGGTCCAGGAACAATGTTAGGTATATTACTTGCCTAACTCTCACAGAGAAAGAAGAGGAAAGGAAAAGAGACATTTTTATCTGAATTTTACAAAGAATACTAAAGAAGGAAGTTCAGTGAAATGGCAAACTAGAGATATAGATAGAAATTAGCAAACATCAGACCCTCGATTCAAACCCAAGTTTGCTTGGTCTCATAGATAATTTTTTTTAATTAATTTGAAATAGAAACTTCAGCAACTTTAATAATGATTAATTTCATTCATCTTCATACTTTTGCCTCACACTGTAATATATATGCAAATAGCACTTGAACAGAAAAGAAAAATGTAAAGAGAAGACTCAATAAAACATCCAGTGAATAGCTCCCTTAAAGAACAATATTAATATGTCTTTTTCTCAGACATTTAGGGAAGAAATTTTGTCTTGAAAGTTTTTAAACAGGCATAAATAGCGAGCTTGTTCTTTTCCCTTGCTAAATTTCACTTATTTATGGATTAGTATAAGGCAGTTTCTGTAAGTGTTTCTGACTAAAAAGAATGGGTATGTTGCAGTAGTTGGTTATACTGTTCAATGTATTCCATTAGGTCATACTTAAAATTGGATTGTTAATTTTGTGTTTGCTTATTTGTTTTATATTAGCTATCTCGATAACTGTATTAAAATCTCCTATAACATTTGTAGATTTGTATTATTTCCATTTTTACGGTGAGCTTTCAGTTTAAAATTTAAGTGTATGCTATTGGTTTCTGGAGAATTCAAAATAATATATTTTTATAAACTATTATCATTATGAAATCAACTTATTTATTTGTAGTAATGTTTGTCATGCATTGTGAAAATCTAACTTGTAAATATTAATATAGGGCCATGAATTTTTAAATAATTTTTACTATCTTTTTTTCTTCTATTTCAGTTCTTTATGTTTTTGATATATTCCACAAACACCATATAGTTGTACTTATTTCTTCTAATTTGCAAATCTTTAACTGTAACCTTTCCCATTTAATATAAATCTGTTCTGGGGTTTAAATCAAACATTTTATTTTGTTCTAAGTATTTGTAGCACTAATTCTATTTCTTCAGCTTTTTTTTTTAATTGCTTGGCATTTTTTTTTTTTATTTTTCCCCCCATGGTGTTAAAAGCTATAAATAACCTTCTATCTCTTAGTCTTTATCTAGAAATTACATCATCATTCTTACTTTCTCAAACATCAAAGTTAAATATTTTATCTCCTGTTAAATTAAAAGTACTTAATAACATTTCATTTCTTACTATCCCACTCTTAACCAATATTTTATTCATACATTTTAACCTCATCTAGATTTTTAAAAATAATATATATGAGTATTACTATTTTATATAAAAGAATTTTGTTTATGATTATTAACATTTTTATTATTTTCTTTATTCATTTCATTAACATTCACTTAATGTTATTGAGTAGTATCTTTCAGATCTTGTTTAATGAATATCTGTTGGTAATGAACATTTTTATTGAAAATATGTTTTTTTTTTCTTTTCTCTCACTCTTGAAAAATACTTTCCAGGATATGTATGTAAGTTAACGATTATTCTTTTTAGTTCAATGATATCTCATTCTACCTTTAACTTTATAGGTTGCTATTATGAAGAACACTTTTGTTCTAGCTGCCTTTCTTTTCAAATTATTTGTTCTTTTACTGCTTTTAGGACATTTTATTTTCCTTTATGTTTCTTCAATTTCAAAAATATGAAGATGTTGTCCTTCCTTGTTGTTCTTCCTTCCCTCTTTTTTTTCCTTTTAAATTCTTTTCCTTCCTCTTCCTCCTCCTTCATCATCCTTGGGATTCCCTGGTAAACTATAATTTGTGAATTTTTTTTTTTTTACCATTACTAATGGGGAAAAAATGTCCATTATATTTTTAAGTATGATCTTTACATCTTCCCCACCATTATTCCTCTGAGTCAACAATCCAAGATATTTCATTGTACACTTCCCATTTCAGATACACTCTTCTGTATTATTGCTATTTATCTCTTTGTTCTATATTCTGGATGTTTTCTTCTGATTTGTTTTCCAATTTATTATTTTCCTTTTTACATTGTCCAGTGTGCTGCCAAGTATATTATGTTGATGTTTAACTTTTAGTTATTTTATGTTCTATTTCTAGAAGATTTATTTCATGTCTTTTAGTACTCCCATACATTACAGTTTATTTTTACCCATTCCTTACGGTTATTTTCAATCTTATCATTTATTTCTTTAAACATATTAAGCATAATCCATATTGATTAATCATAGTATCAGAGATATATGTGGCTCTATTTATACTATCTCTTGTATTTTCTATTCTTGCTTATTTGCCTTACTTATCCTTCTTCTTTTCAATATTTTTTTTGATTATTTACTATATAGTACCTCTTTGAGACTATGTATAGATATTCTTTAGAGTCTTAGAATGAATGTGCTCTTCTCTAGAGGTATTTTTTGTTAGTTTTGTCGAGTATCTTTAGATGTTCCCAATCAAATTCTCAGCTGAAAAATTCTAGCTTGCCTTGTCTCTCCATACCTGTGCTTTGATGCATGAGGTTAGACCTGATATCCTTTTCCATAATACCTTGAGTTTGGGGCATGGGATGGTTACATTTTTAGCTCTAGTTTACTCTTATACTTTACCATGATGTTTATATATGTGGGCTCTTCATTTAAGGTGGAGAGTAATTGTATGATTCTTGTTCCATGTGCCCTGGGCCCACATGTTCCTGGTTTATTATTGTAATACCAAAACTGAAGTGACAATATCATCAAAATAAAAATAGACTTTGTGTTTTACAGCCAATCTTCTCTGTGTTCAAATTTCTTGAAACAGTTATCCTGGAATTCATTCATTTTCCCAGTATTTTCAGTGTTTCCTATTGCTTCTGTGGCATTCTATTGCCAAAGCAAATCTTACAAGCATCCCTGATTGAAGAGACAGGAGCATAGACCCTATGTCTTAATGAAGGAAAATGCAAAGATATGTGTGAAATTGTGGCTACAGGGAAGAGTGAGTTAATTTTGTAATACACACACACACATGCAACACACTCTGGTATCAAAGATGGTATTGTAATAATTTTAGAACTAATTTGTCATCCAGTAATTCCAGTAGACATGTATGGATGTGAGAGTTGGACTATAAAGAAAGCTAAGCACTGAATAATTGATGCTTTTGAACTGTGGTGTTGGAAAAGACTCTTGAGAATCCCCTGAACTGCAAGGAGATCCAACCATTCCATCCTAAAGGAAATCAGTCCTGAATATTCACTGGAAGGACTGATGCTGAAGCTGCAGCTCCAATCCTTTGGCCACCTGATGCAAAGAACCGACTCTCTGGAAAAGACCCTGATGCTGGGAAAGATTGAAGGCAGGAGGAGAAAGGGATTACAGAGGATGAGATGGTTAGATGGCATCACTGACTCAATGAGTTTAAGTCAACTCTGGGAATTGGCTATGGACATGGAGGCCTAGCATGCTACAGTCCATGGGGTCACAAAGAGGCGGACACAAATGAGCAACTGAACTGAACTGAAGTACAAAGATACTGTTACTAAACAGACCACATATAGGAAAGTAAAAGTAAGGTAAGTTAATTAAATTAATAAGATGTTTATACAGACAAAATTGGGTTGTTGAAAAGAAAAAACATTTTGAGTTTGCAAAATATCAAATAAATTACATGGCATAATTAATTTATTGTATATTAATGGAATGATTTCTAAGTGCAAGACACTGTGCCATGCTGTTTCTTATAAACCAAGCTATTTGCATTTCAAGATCATCTTTAAAATATTATCATCACTTTGACTTTAAAATGTTCCTCTAAGCATGTGGTCAATAGGTTGGAACAGGATTAAATTTAAACATTCTGTCTCCAGAACCACTGTGGATAATTACATGGGAATGAAGACCAGCAAACCACATACTAACTTTATCACATGAGAATACTATTTAAACTTTCTAGATCTTAATATTCTTACTTGGTTGATGGTGGTAATAATGAATGTATAAAAACTTATAATGTTCCAATCCTTTTATATACATCACCACATTTAATATTAATGTCCCCTTTTTATAAATAATCAAAAGAAATTTACAAGGTCACTTGGGAAATAGTGGAGTGAGGGGTCAAATCAAAGCCATTTCACTCTGGAAACCAAGACATGACACAGCTCTTCTGCTACTGACAGGAAAATAGGTGTGGTTGAAATAGGGCTTTCAAAATGTCATGTGGTATTAGTTATATTATTGTTATCACCATCATTATCAACTTTAAATGCTGATTGTCTTTGTAAAAGCCTTTTTTTTTCCCTAAACATCCATTGTTTGTATTAACAAATGCAGCCATCATGCCACACATAATGTCCTGTATAAAAACAAAAAATCAAACTGTCTTTTTCAAATTTAAATAGAGCTATTTTAGTCTCTTGCATATTTCCATCTTCTCTGTTAATTTAGCTTATAAGGAGGAACTCTGTAAATCCCGTGGATCATTTCATCCCCTAATTCTCTAATGAAACTGGGAGTCATTTGGTCCTTGAAAAGACTGTACTTATAGACCAATAATAAAAGCTGTTTCATGTACACTTATTTCAAAAAATTCAAAGTGCTTCTAAATCTGAATATTTCCTTTCATGAACTAATTTTATACTAAATAAATGCTATATATACTTCTTAGAGCACCACACCTCCTGAGAACACTATGGAAGGCAGTGACAAAGGTTAAAGATATATGGTAGAAAAGCTCAGGCTTTGGACAGGTAGAGGAGAAAAATAGAAACAGACAGAGAGTACTCATAGCTGAAATCTTTGCTTCAGGAACCTTATCTGCAGTCAGGTACCTTGAGTAGAATTCACCATAGCAGTCACAAAACCAATTGGAATTGAGTGCAGTGAAGCTTGTGACATGGAAGAGGATGATGCTAATGCATCCAAAACTAGTCTGGTTACAACTGTTAAAGAATATTTTTCACCCTTATGGTTGAAATAGTGCATTATTGACAGTTGGGGGTGGGACAGAGCTGTGCACATTCAGTAATTGCCTCTGAAATAGAAAGTGAATGTTTCAGCAAGATAAAATATTTGCATTTAAATAAGAAAAAAAAAATCAAGTCAGCACTATCTTTGGTTTAGGCTTTCTGTTCATTGCTTGTATTCTATGTTTTTCTTGTTTAAGGTTTGTATTTTGCCTAGCTGGTAGAGATAGGCATCAGAAAAAGTAACTCAATGATGTGGTCCTATATAATTCTCATGTTTTGGAATAGTGGATTTGGAAAATAGATAAAAATAATTGTAGGAAGGAAATAAGATGTAATATACCAGTACTTAACTGACAAGGGAATATTCTGGAATAATTGTCATGATTCAGTAAAATAGACTGTGTTACAATGATCAGTTAACTACATTATGTGATACTTCCTCTCATTTTTAAAAATCTCATGTAACTTTCACTCTTTCTATGTATTGAAGTACTAGACGCTCAGTCGTGTCTGACCCTTTGCAACCCCATGGACTATAACCCACCAGATTACTCTATCCATGGGATTTTTTCCAGGCAAGAACACTGTAGCAAGTTGACATTTCTTCCTCCAGAGGATCTTCTCCAACTGAGGGATCAAATCTGGCATCTCCCACATTGCAAGCAGACTCTTTACTGTCTGAGACACCAGGGAAGCATAGAATTGGCCAAAATATTCCATAATATCTTATGGAAAAATCCAAATTAATGTTTTGGCTAACCCAATACATGAGTTCTTCTCATAAATGTAAATAATAAATTTATTTGCATACTTGATAAAGAGAATCCATTTACATTAGGTATAAAAACAAAAATGTAGCAAGTGAAGACCACTAGCATTTATAACTAATATGTATATTTTGTATATTTCACATGCTAGCAAGATAACATTCAAAATCTTTCAAGCTAGGATTCAACAGTATGTGAACTTCCAGACGTACAACCTGGATTTAAAAACAGCAGAGGAACCAGAGATTAAATTGCCAACATCTGTTGGATCATAGAGAAAGCAAGAAAATTTCAGAAAAATATCTACTTTGGCTTCACTGACTATGCTGAAGCCTTTGTGTGGATCACAACAAACTGGAAAATTCTGAAAGAGATGGGAATACCTGCCTCTTGAGAAACCTGTATGCAGAACAGGAAGCAACAGTTAGAACCAGACATGAAACAATGGACTGGTTCCAAATTGGGAAAGGAGTTAGCCAAGGCTGTATATTGTCATCTTGCTTATTTAACTTATATGCAGAGTACATCATGTGAAATGCTGAGCTGGATGAATCACAAGCTGAAATCAATGTTGCCAGGAGTAATAACAACCTCAGATAATGCAGATGATACAACCTTAATGGCAGAAAGCAAAGAGGAACTGAAGAGCCTCTTAGTGAAGGTGAACGAGGAGAGTGAAAAAGCTGACTTAAAATGCAACATTAAAAAAACTAAGGTCATGACATCTGGTCCCATCACATCATGGAAAGTAGAAAAAAATGGAAACAGTGGCAGATTTTATTCTCCTGTTCTCCAGAATCATTGTGGATGGTGACTGCAACCATGAAATTAAAAAACAGTTACTCCTTGGAAGAAAATATGTGACAAACTAGGCTGTGTATTAAAAAGCAGAGACATCACTTTAGCAACAAAAGTTGATATAAAAAGCATAGCTAAAAAAAAAAAAAGCATAGCTATGGTTTTTACAGTAGTCATGTACAGATGTGAGTTGGACTATAAAGGCTGAGTGCTGAAGAATTGATGCTTTCAAGCTGTGGTACTGAAGAAGAATCTTGAGAGTCCCTTGGACAAGAGGCCAAACCAGTCGATCCTAATAAAAATCAGTCCTGACCATTCGTTGAAAAGAATGTGCTGAAACTCCAATACTTTGGATACTTGATGGGAAGAGCCAACTCATTGGAAAAGATCCTGATGCTGGGAGAGATTGAAGGTAGGAAGAGAAGGGGACGACAGAGTATGAGATGGTTGGATAGCATCACTGACTTGATGGACATGAGTTTGAGCAAGTTCTGGGAGTTGGTGATGGACAGGGAAGCCTGGCATGCTGCAGTCCATGGGGTTGCAAAGAGTCAGAGATGACTGAGTAACTGAATTAAACTGAACAGAATAGTAGATTTGAAAATTTTACAGAATTTAGAATAATAGTTAATCACTTCTTTCAGTAAAAGTGTTTTCAGTCCTGAGACAGTATCTGCTGCTGCTGCTGCTAAATCACTTCAGTTGTGTCCAACTCTGTGCGACCCCATTGATGGCAGCCCACCAGGTTCCCCCATCCCTGGGATTCTTAAGAACAATGGAGTGGGTTGCCATTTCCTTCTCCAATGCATGAAAGTGAAAAGTGAAAGTGAAGTCACTCAGTCATGTCTGATTCTTTGCAACCCCATGGACTGCAGCCCACCAGGCTCCTCCATCCATGGGATTTTCCAGGCAAGAATACTGGAGTAGGGTGCCATCACCTTCTCTGGGACAGTATCTACTCAATATCAATGTAAATTTAAAATGAAATATAGAAGTTTTTACATCCTAATGCCATAGCATAGAATATTTAAAATGTATAAATCTGAAGTTTTCATTCATGCCAAAAAGTTACTTGTTTTGATGTTCTTTTATTAATAAAGAGGAAAATTTGTAAATAAATACTTGTTAATTGTTTTCAAACAGGCTTACTGAACGCAAATTCCTAAGTCCTTACCGTCAGTCACTCAATCATGTCCAACTCTTTGTTACCCCATGAACTTTATCCCACCAGGTTCCTCTGTCCATGGAATTTTCCAGACAAGAATACTGGAGTGGGTTGCCATTTCCTACTCCAGGGATTATTAAGTCCGGAGAAAAAAGCTTTTCTTTTTTCTTTTTCTTTTTTTTTTTTTTTGCTTTTTTCAAAGAAAAAATATTCCATGATATTGCAGAAAACAAGAAAGGTACTAAGAGTAGAATACAGAGAGGGATAAATTTATAGAAGTTACTGAAGTAGATTGGGTCTATTTCTAACTATTTCTCTAAGGGTGAATTAGCCTCAGCAACTGGTTTTTCCCCCTAAAACTAACACTATAGAAACCATAAAAGAAAACAAACACCCAAGTTAGGATAATATGTATGTTTTAGAGCATATTTTGAATTCCAGAGAACATCCTTCAGGGTCTTCTGATTCTATGGATTTTAACAATTAATAATGACATTCATCTGGGCATTTAACATTTCTTCATATCTTTCTGTGACTTGGCAGCTTATTTATATTTTACCACTTCTTTTATTATCATATATCATCTGTTCCAAAATTCTACTTTTTTTTTCACCTTTTAACATCTCCTGAAACAGGTATGTATTATAATCAATGGTGACTTAAATGCAATGGAATACTATAAATTGATTTAAGTTACATACCTTGATTTTGTATGATAATACTTAATAAATATTTCAGTTCTCCTGAATCTAATTTATAAGCTCACTGTTGTACTCAGCATCATTTATTTATGAATTTTTATTTTTGTGAGTGAAAGTTGATGATATTTTATATTTTACTTAGAAGGGCAAAAGATTGAGAAAAAAACAGTTAAATCTTTGTATTAGATTAGAATCTTAACTCTTATTCTACTCTATTTCCTCTTAAGTTTGTATTTCCTACCTCAGTGAATGGCATTCTACTCACTGTTTCTCAAGCCAAAATTCTTGGAGTCATTCTTATCCACTCTGATTCTTTTATAAATTAAATCTAACACAATAGTGAATACTATGATCTTTTTTTTAATTAATTATTTTATTTTTTAAATTTTACTTTACAATACTCTATTGGCTTTCCCATACATTGACGTGAATCCACCACAGGTGTATGATCTTTACTTCCAAAATATGTTTGAACGTGACAGCTAGTCATCTAATGCTAACTCCCTTAATCTAGAAAGCCAGTGTCTCTTGTCTGGACTATTTCAGTGCATAATTAATTGCTTTTTAAAAATCTCTTCATCCTCACCACCTATCTTCTGCAAAGTCTGTTCTTCATATAGCAACTAGACAGATCCTTGAAAAATGCAACTATGATCATTTCACTCTTTCCTCAAAGTTTGCAGTGATTTCTTTTCACACAGAATAAGTTTTGAGCATGACTTGTAAGTGCCCTCTTCATCAGGTTCCTGATTAATGCTGCAAATTAAGACAATCCTTTCTCCTTTACTCACTGCAACCTTTCTAGACTCCTTTTTGTTAGTGGGGATATTCCCCTGACCTAGGGCTTTGCATTTGCTATTTCCTTTCTCTTAAATGTCCTTACCAAAATTTGTATAGCTCATTCCTTCCTTTATTTCTGTTTCAACTCAAATATCATTCCTTATAGACAGTTTGCTGTGTTGTCTATGCTTAGTCGCTCTTCATGTCTGACTGTTTGCAACCCCATGGACTGTAGCCCACCAGGCTCCTCTGACCATGGAGATTTTCCAGGCAAGGATATTGGAGTGGGTTGCTGTGCCCTCCTCCAGGGGATCTTTTCAACCCAGGGATCAAACCCAGGTCTCCCACATTGCAGGCGGATTCTCTACCATCTGAGCCACCAGGAAAGCCTAAGAACATTGGAGTGGGTAGCCTATCCCTTCTCCAGGGGTTCTTCTTGACCCAGGAGTTGAACCAGGGTCTCCTGCATTGAGGCAGATTCTTTACCAGATGAGTTACCAAGGAAGTCCATACATAGTTTGCTGCTGCTGCTAAGTCGCTTCAGTTGTGTCCGACTCTATGCGACCCTAGAGACAGCAGCCCACCAGGCTTCCCTGTCCCTGGGATTCTCCAGGCAAGAACACTGGAGTGGGCTGCCATTTCCTTCTCCAATGCATGAAAGTGAAAAGTAAAAGTGAAGTACATAGCTTAATGACCAACTAATATAAAATAGTGATTTTTACTTTCTCTTTCCTGTCACCAGTATGACTAAAACTGTTTCCTCATATTCTTCATAGTTAATATTTTAGTGATATCTGTATCTATATATATAACCATATTATAAACCATAATGTGTATCATTTATTGTTTATGTGAGAAAGTGACAAAGATATAAACAGACACAGACACAGAGAAAGAAATTTCACAAGAGAAGGTAATCTATCATGCTTAGAACTGTATCCACAGTTCCTATGGTGAGTACTCAATAAATATTTGCTAAATAAGAAGAATGATTAAGGACACAGACCATGTACATATGGATTTCATGGATGATAAATATAGCATTCTTAATTAGTGGTGGAAATGTTGGGCTAATAAGTTACTATGCATTGGGGAAAATAAATTAGATGTGTGTGACCAGTTTTAGTAAAAGAAGTTTTAGGTTTAGTAAATATACACACAAACAAAATTTATTACAATATAATAAATATTGAGGTATATTTTTTAAATTCTATTTTGGCAAAAACTTTTAAAGTAAAATACAAGCCCTAAATCTGTTCATAAAAGAGACAGATGTGACTTCATATAAACTTTAAATTTCTTATGAAAAGATGTCATATAGAAAGATAATTGTCAAACTATAATAACTTTTGTACAATGTAAAATATTAAAATGTTTATGTTTATAAAAATATACCAAAAAACCCCAATAACCTATTAAGAAATTGCCAAATAACTATATATGTTTTTCAGAGAAATGCAGTTGACAAGCTAAAATATCACCAAGCCTAAAATAATCTAGAATATACACATTAATATGTGATACAATATTTCTTCTGACATATTTACTAAAATTAAAAGATTAATAATGTCCAGTGTTAATCAAGATTTGGCAAAATGGCATCATTGCATTTTGGTGGAGCCGTAAAAGTCCAACTTCTTTTGAGAGTAAATTTTTCAAAATTTGAAAATTACTTATATTCAGAAGTTTACTGAAAAATATTATTATATATGACCAAAAATAAATTCACAAAATATTGTATTTTTATAAGGTTTAAAATTAGAAACAGTTAAGTTAGTTATGCTGTTTCATTCTGTGGAATATTATGCAGACATCAAAAGGGATCAAATCCAAAGATAATGAAATGGACAAAGCTCCCTATTTCTTATTATTAAGGGACAAAAGAAAGATGAACAAGTGTGCCAGTATAATCACATTGAAGTAAAAAAATATTTAAATGAATATATATATATATAGATAGATAGATATAGATATAGCTATAAGTATGTATTGACAGATAGATGTATGCATATACCTATGTTTGTAAGTAAATATACACTAGTCTGTCAGTCAGTCAGTTCAGTCACTCAGTCGTGTCCCACTCTTTGCGACCCCATGTATTGCAGCACACCAGGCCTCCCTGTCCATCACCAACTCCTGGAGTACACTCAAACTCGTGTCCATCGAGTCAGTGATGCTATCCAGCCATCTCATCCTCTGTTGTCCCCTTTTCCTCCTGCCCCCAACCCCTCCCAGCATCAAAGTCTTTTCCAGTTAGTCAACTCTTCACATGAGGTGTCCAAAGTACTTGAGTTTCAGCTTCAACATCATTCCTTCCAAAGAACACCCAGGACTGATCTCCTTTAGAATGGACTGGTTGGATCTCCTTGCAGTCCAAGGGACTCTCAAGAGTCTTCTCCAACACCACCCTTCAAAAGCATCAATTCTTTGGTGCTCAGCTTTCTTTACAGTCCAACTCTCACATCCATACATGACCACTGGAAAAACCATAGCCTTGACTAGATGGACCTTGATTGGCAGTGGCCATATCTAGAATGTTGTGAAACTGATCTGATTTGACTGGAGAACTTTTATATATTGAAAAGAAATTTTGAACATGCCTCCAGTCTTCATGCATTTCCATGCAAAAAAATAAAATAATTGATTGGCAAGACTTCTGCCATTGGCCTTGTCCAAAGTGTGCTCAGTCAGAGCAATTTATCCAATATAATCTAAATGTATAATTCATTATATGTTCTTGGGTTACTTTTTTTAAAATCTACATCACCTATGATAGACTCTCTCAATGCGTAATCTAGAATTTAAAGAAATTTCCATTTTTAAAACTTTTTTTTCTATTTTTATGTACTTTGGTTTTCATTTTATAATTCATTTTATTTGAAGTTAGAAATGCAGACTAAATATTATTTTAAGATTATAAGCACATTTTTATGAATGAAAATTATTTTTAAGCTATATATTATGTCTCATTTATTGGAAATCTAGGTTAAGTGAGCTAAGGTAATTCAAGAAATAGTCAATCCACTTTAATATTAGCAAAACATTAATGATACCTCTATCTCATCCATTCATATCCCAGCACTTATGTGTCATAATGCTTTGACAGTTCTTATGTCTGCCTACAAAAATGACTTCAGAGTCCCTTGACATTTTATCATCTAAATTTACATAAACACTCTTTTTTTAACAGAAGAGAAGCAGAGCTTAAGAATTCTTTGAATTTTTACTTGATTTAGTATTAGAGGTGTGGGTGAGTGTTACTGTTTGATTTTAGAATACCTGAGAAAACTAGAAGGCTGATCTCAATTTCTTGTAATAACTTTTGGGAAATATCTAGGTAACTAACAATGTCTATTTTTTATAGATAGTTTTTTTTTTGGGGGGTGGTCAACCATATTTCACAGAATTTGAAGTTCAGGTTAGCATGGCTTTTATTGAAGCATTTACTGGCAGCAATATGTGTTGTACATATTATTTGTTAAAGAGTGAAGCTACAGACTGGTTCCAAATAGGAAAAGGAGAACGTCAAGGCTGAATATTGTCACCTTGCCTATTTAACTTATATGCAGAGTGCATCATGAGAAATACTGGGCTGGAAGAAGCACAAGCTGGAATCAAGATTGCTGGAAGAAATATCAATAACCTCAGATCTGCAGATGACACCACCTTTATGGCAGAAAGGGAAGAAGAAATAAAGAGCTTCTTGACGAAAGTGAAAAAGGAGACTGAAAAAGTTGGCTTAAAGCTCAACATTCAGAAAATGAAGATCATGGCATCTAGTCGCATTGCTTCCTGGCAAATAGATGAGGAAACAGTAGAAACAGTGACAGACTTTATTTTGGGTGGGTTCCAAAATCACTGCGGATGATGACTNTTTTGTGTCCCTTCCTTCTACTTAACGTTTTAATGCATTGGTCAGAATTTCCAAAAGGATGTTATATAAAAATGTTAATACTGGTCTTCCTGGGTTAGTTTTTGCTACTAATAATGGGCTGATTTGAATTTACTCAGAGATCCTGGGAATTTAAGGCCTAGAGTGAACCTCCTTTAGCTAGGCAAGAGAGGCCCAGTCGTAGGACCCACAGATCACAAATACCAGCTGACAAAACTGTTGTTATAATTATCTCTATCTGGTTAGAGATTTTTGAGCTTTCTGACTGTTTTGGTCACAGTGAATTGCAGGAGAGGAAGTGCTGAGCAGAACTGGGCCTCCCAGTGAAAGAGATAAGAGATAGATAGGCTCCAGGCTGGACATTTACCACTAGCCTCCTGTTTGCATTTCCTGAGAGGAAAGGTAGGTGGGCCCCAGCTGAGGAATTTACAATCAGCCTCCTGTTTACAAATAGCCAGTCCTTGTCTCTTGTAAACATCTCAAGGTAATCATCATGGCAAGGAGGAAAAGGGAAAGAACAAAAAACTGAGGAAAGGATTAAGGGCTCTCCCCTTCTCCCCTTTCNAGTTAATTCTCTCTACATTTGTTGATCCATTATTTTTGAAAAGAACCCTAGAAAGACACTTTATACCTAACTCTCATATCTTCAAAAGTTAATGAAACAAAATCTGTCTTTCAGTTATACTTTTCTCTTTTTTTAATGAATTAATTTATTTAATTGGAGCCTAATTACTGTACAATATTGTGGTGGTTTTTGCCATACATTGACATTAATCAGCCATGAGTGTATATATGTCCCCCATCCTGAAACCCCTCCCACTTCTTTCCCCATCCCATATATTTTTCTTTAAGTATTTCAGGAAGTCTCTGTATCACGTCCAAACAGTAGGCCTACACTTCTGAAATATTATTTTATCCAAATCTATTACTTTATTTAGAAGTTATTCTTTATGAACATTACTTCACCTTTAAGAAAATAAAACACATCAGTAATAGAAATATTAAGTGACTGCTCTGTGTATGTATAATTGGAAGCTTCTTGGGCTGTATTACTGTTCCATAAATTATCTACCAAAGGCTTGGTGGGATTAATTATAACTATTACATGAATCCCAAGGGTAATTTTTTCTTTGGTGATGAATGGATGTAACTACATTAGACACACAAATCCTCATATTCTATAAATTAATCAGCTCTTCTAAAGCAGTACAATAAAACCCAACTGAGGCCATCATGTGCCCAAAGGATTTGTAATTCTGTCCTGGTTTCAGAAACATAAAGACTATTAGGAACTTCCTTATACTTGCACTATATTGTCATTAATATGATAAACCCAGGAGATTAAGACATCAAACCTGAACCAAATACCAAGACAGTTTTGATAAATATCTATTTTGGGTCACTGATTGGTTGGCTTCATAATCCTTCTTTCTGAGATTCATTAAAAGACTATTTTTTATAGATAGTTTATTTTTGGGTGAGGGGTCAACCATATTTCACAGAATTTGAAGTTCAGGTTAGCATGGCTTTTATTGAAGCATTTACTGGCAGCAATATGTGTTGTACATATTATTTGTTAAAGAGTGAAGCTACAGACTGGTTCCAAATAGGAAAAGGAGAACGTCAAGGCTGAATATTGTCACCTTGCCTATTTAACTTATATGCAGAGTGCATCATGAGAAATACTGGGCTGGAAGAAGCACAAGCTGGAATCAAGATTGCTGGAAGAAATATCAATAACCTCAGATCTGCAGATGACACCACCTTTATGGCAGAAAGGGAAGAAGAAATAAAGAGCTTCTTGACGAAAGTGAAAAAGGAGACTGAAAAAGTTGGCTTAAAGCTCAACATTCAGAAAATGAAGATCATGGCATCTAGTCGCATTGCTTCCTGGCAAATAGATGAGGAAACAGTAGAAACAGTGACAGACTTTATTTTGGGTGGGTTCCAAAATCACTGCGGATGATGACTGCAGCCATGAAATTAAAAGACACTTATTCCTTGGAAGAAAAGTTATGACCAACCCAGACAGCATATTAAAAAGCAGAGACATTACTTTTCCAACAAAGGTCTTTCTTCTAGTCAAGGCTATGGTTTTTCCAGGAGTTATGTATGGATGTGAGAGTTGGAGCATAAAGAAACCTGAGTGCCAAAGATGGATGCTTTTTAACTGTGGTGTTGGAGAAGACTCTTGAGAGTCCCTTGGACTACAAGGAGGTCCAACCAGTCCATCCTAAAGGAAATCAGTCCTGAATATTCATTGGAAGGACTGATACTGAAGATGAAACTCCAGTACTTTGGCCACCTGATGTGAAGAGCTGACTTATTTGAAAAGACCTTGATGCTGGGAAAGATTGAAGGTAAGAGGGGAAGGGGACGACAGAGGATAAGATGGTTGGATGGCATCACTGATTCAATGGACATGAGTTTGAGTAAACTCTGGCAGTTGGTGATGGATAGGGAGGCCTGGCATGCTGCAGTCCATGAGGTCACAAAGAGTTGGACATGACTGTGTGACTGAACTGAACTCAAGCTATGTGACAGCCCCTCTAGTTATACTTTCAGAAGTTACTTAATCAATGGTATACAGTCTGTTTCTGTGGCTTTTTTTTAACATACATTGACACTTAAACTTAGCACAACTCTCTCTCCTAGGGAAACCTGATTTTTGTCCAAGCTCAAAACTGCCGCATTAAAGGGCTGTTTGAAGGCTTACAACAATCCTAAAGAAAAAAAATTATATTTATATTTTAAATACTACACTAATAAATATTTAGTTCAGTTCTGCTCAGTTGCTCAGTCGTGTCTGACTCTTTGCGACCCCATGAATCAGAGCACACCAGGCTTCCCTGTCCATCACCAACTCCCTGAGTACACTCAGACTCACGTCCATCGAGCCACTGATCCCATCCAGCCATCTCATCTTCTGTCATCCCCTTCTCTTCCTGCCCCCAATCCCTCCTAGCATCAGAGTCTTTTCCAATGAGTCAGCTCTTCGCATGAGGTGGCCAAAGTACTGGAGTTTCAGCTTTAGCATCATTCCTTCCAAAGAAATTCCAGGGCTGATATTTAGTACTAAGTTTTAAATATGTCCTTATTTAACAATATTCAAAATCCTCCAGAATCCTAACCCTATAAAAGTTATGTTTCTTTATAAATTTTATTAAAATCTGTGTTATTTGTAAATTGTTAACTGTAGTTGTATTGGCATCCTCATTGATAAAGCCTAACTTCAATATCAATCTGCTCTTACATCTCCCGGAAAATGGAACACCATCCTTAAAAACACACAAACACACTCACACACATACACACACACATATTATTTTCTTAGTCAAGATCTAGATCAAGCTTCATCTTTTTATTTTATTTTTTAATATAAATTTATTTATTTTAATTGGAGGCTAATTACTTTACAATATTGTAGTGGTTTTGCCATACATTGACATGAATCCACCACGGGTGTACATGTGCTTCCTATCCTGAACCCCCTNGAGCAGAAGTGTTTTGAGTATAAACAATTCCAAAACACATGAGTTTGACTGAAACTTAGGCCATGAATCATATTAAAAGTATTTATCTTTGTATAGGAAGGATGATGAACTCTGCAACAGAAGATATTGAACTGGAATGTTATTCCTAGCAGTTTCTAAGATATGAAGGCAAAAAAAGAAAAAAGAGAAAAATTGGGAGAAAAAGCATCCTGAGAAGTCTTCCAGCTCCACCTCTGCAATGTTTCAAGTGTGCAAGTTGGTTAATGCTTAATACTTCTTACCTTGGGGCTGTGGATACCTGCTGTTTAAGGCATTAGGAAAGTGATCAGCTTGCTCTGGATGAAATTGATGCAGAATAAACAACCTTATAAGCCTAGCACTACTGTGCTTTCACTGTATTATTCACCCGTTCAGTTTCTCTTCACTCTCTGGAGGTTTCACAGGGTTTCACAGCATCTACTCTGAACCGATGATATTAATGATGCCAATAGGAAGGCCCCAGAGATTGCTGTTTTAAGAAAGCTTTACTGGAGCAATCTTAATATAACTATCCTGAGTCTCTTTGGATTTTTAAAATTTTCTTTGGCTCTTTTTTCCCTTTGCCCTTGAGAAGCCCNAAAGTTATGACCAACCTAGACAGCATATTCAAAAGCAGAGACATTACTTTGCCAACAAATATCCATCTAGTCAAGGCTATGGTTTTGCAAGTAGTCATATATGAGACTCATGGAAGAGATTTGGACTGTGAAGAAAGCTGAGCACCGAAGAATTGATGCTTTTGAACTGTGATGTTGGGGAAGACTCTTGAGAGTCCCTTGGACTGCAAGGAGATCCCACCAGTCCATTCTAAAAGAGATCAGTTCTGGGTGTTCATTTAAAGGACTGATGCTAAAGCTGAAACTCCAATACTTTGGCCACCTCATACGAAGAGTTGACTCATTGGAAAAGACCCTGATGATAGGAGGAATTGGGGGCAGAAGGAAAAGGGGAGGACAGAAGATGAGATGGCTGGATGACATCACGGACTCTATGGACATGAGTTTGAGTAAACTCTGGGAGTTTGTGATGGACAGGGAGACCTGGTGTACTGTGATGCATGGGGTCGCAGAGTCGAACACAACTGAGCGACTGAACTGTACTGAACTGAAATGAATATCTAAATTACTGAGCAAGAGTTGCAAAAGGAAAAGAGAATACTTAGAGGACTCAAAGTATATTTTAAAAACCTAAACTGCACAACAATTCATATATTCTTAAATTATCCAGTTGTTTTTTTTTTAATTATCAACTTTCATTCTTTCTGCATTAGCCCATGTCATCTTTCTGTACTCTACTAAGAGTTTGGTGGGTCTAATTCAAAGAGAATTTTCTCTGGCTTCTCAATGAAATACTGTAACAAACGGGAAATATTTTTATTAACAAGATCATATTTACTGATTTTAAATGTTATATCTTTTTCACTGAGGTTTTCACTCCAATCCTGAAAGAGTTGTCTTATACTTAGTATTCTATTCTACACCATTATTGAACCATTTCCATACTGATACATGTCATTGATCAACAAATGTTTTAAGGAGATTTTTTTTTTATGATTTGTGGAAATAATAGTATTGTGTGTGTGTCCTCAGTCACTCAGTCATGTCTGATTCTTTGTGACCCTATGGGCTGTAGCCCAGGAGGCTCCTCTCTTCAGGGATTTTTCCAGGCAAGGATACTGGAGTAGGTTACCATNTTTTTATGATTTGTGTAAATAATAGTATTGTGTGTGTGTCCTCAGTCACTCAGTCATGTCTGATTCTTTGTGACCCTATGGGCTGTAGCCCAGGAGGCTCCTCTCTTCAGGGATTTTTCCAGGCAAGGATACTGGAGTAGGTTACCATTTTCTTCTCCAGGAAGTCTTCCCAACCCAAGAATCAAAGTATCCTGCATTTCATGGATTCTTTACTGCTAAGTTACTAGTGAAGCCTGGAAATAATATTATAAAATAATAATAATATCATTAAAGTTCCCCCTTTCATGACAAATGAAGGAATCATCTGAATATATCATAAATAAAAGTCTCATTCAACTGTGTTGGGATCTTTGGGACAAAAAAGAGGCTTTTATATCTGCACTTCCTCTCCAGGTGCTGATTCATCTGAAGTGAGATTGAATCAAAATAGTAGTCTACTTTTAATCTTATTTAATTTTTTTACATTTAAACATGTAAAGACAGTATTGATATGATCTTTCATGATGATTGCATCAAAATAAAGTCATAGAAATTTAGCACTGATATTTAAAATTGTTCATTCTTTCAATTATTAAATTATTAATTGAAAGGTTTCCTTTCTTAATAGTGTTTATACACAAAAGTTCTTGTTCCACAGTTGAGAAACAGAAGCAATTCCTTTAAGAGCCACAGGGGCTAAAGACTGGAGTTTGTCTTGTGATAATCTCCTAAAATTAAATGTATTCCTTCTAAGGAAATGTACTAGATTCAGCTTCAAAGGTGAGTTGAATTCACTTCCCATAAAAATTATACTATAAGTTTTTATTTACCCCCTCCAGTTAACTATTATAAAATTTCCTATACTTTTTGTCTTTCCAATTTTGGTTACTTTGAGTCCATTCCATTGTACATTCTGAGAAGGCAATGGCAACCCACTCCAGTACTCTTGCCTGTGAAATCCCATGGATGGAGGAACCTGGTAAGCTGCAGTCCATGGGGTTGCAAAGAGTCGGACACGACTGAGAGACTTCACTTTCACTTTTCACTTTTCATTTTCATGCACTGGAAAAGGAAATGGCAACCCACTCTAGTATTCTTGCTTGGAGAATCTCAGAGACAGGAGCCTGGTGGGCTGCCATCTATGGGGTCGCACAGAGTCAGACACGACTGATGTGACTTAGCAGCAGCAGCATTGTACATTCTCAGTAACATCTTCACTCTTGCATTGGAGCATGTTTTCTCTATTACTAAAGTTCCTGCAGGCTGTAAGAATGTAATTTTTTTTTTCTCCGAATAGTAGATTTTCTTCACTCTCAGATTTTCCCTGGATCTTGTGTATTTGTTATTTGATATCAGTCTCGACTTGGACACGACTGAGCGACATTCACTTTCTCAACTTTTACCATTTTGCTCTATTTGCCCTTTTCTGCTTTTTATTTCAACTGCTCTTCCTTTGGGTTTGATATTCACAGTTTTTTAATAAATGAGCTTATTGGATAAATGAGTCAGCATTCTGTATAAAATCACATACTAAGCAGTCCTTATGCAGGCTATCTAATAAGCGAAGGTGACTATTCCTTGTCCAGTTTGTTGAGACCAGGGTCAGAGAAGTTTCTATGATATTTATTTTCTCATGTGAATGATACAGGAATCAGGGTGTTTAAAGCTCTGTGAGCTTTCCAGTATATTTGGTTTATTGAAAAACTAGCCCAAAAAGAATCTATTGACTTAATGTATCTTGGTTCAGTTCAGTTGAGTCACTCAGTTGTGTCTGGCTCCTTGTGACCCTGTGGACTGCAGCCTGGCAAACTTCCTTGTCCATCACCAACTCCCAGAGCTTGCTCAAACTCATGTCCACTGAGTCAGTGATGCCATCCAACCATATATCATCTGCCATCCCCTTCTCCTCATGCCTTCCATCTTTCCCAGAATCAGAGTCTTTCCTAAACAGTCAGTTCTTCACATCCGGAAGCCAAAGTATTGGAGTTTCAGCTTCAACATCAGTCCTTCCAGTGAACATTCAGGACTTATTTCCTTTAGGATCCTGGTTGGATCTCCTTGCAGTCCAAGGGACTCTCAAGAGTCTTATCCAACACTACAGTTCAAAAACATCAATTCTTCGGCATTCAGCTCACTTTACAGTCCAACTCTTATATCCATACATGACTACTGGACAAACCATAGCTTTGACTAGACAAATCTTTGTCAGCAAAATGATGTCTCTGCTTTTTAATATGCTGTCTAGGTTGGTCATAGCTTTTCTTCCAAGGAGCAAGTGTCTTTTAATTTCATGGCTGCCATCACTATCCACAATGATTTTGGAGGCCCCCCCCATCCCCAAATTTAAGTCTGTCACTTTTTTCATTGTTTCCCCATCTATTTACCATGACGTGATGGGACTAGATGATATGATCTTAGTTTTTTGAATGTTAAGTTTCAAGCCTCTTATCCTTATCCATCATAGGGCAGGCCAAATGAAATCCACAATCACAGAAAACTAATCAAACTGATCACATGGACCACAGCCTTGTCTAACTTAGTGAAACTATGAGCCTTGCTGTGTAGGGCCACCCAAAATGGATGGGTCATGATGGAGGGTTCTGGAGAAGGGAATGGCAAACCTCTTTAGTATTCTTGCTTTGAGAACCCCATGAACAGTATAAAAAGGTAAAAAGAGATGTATCTTGGTAGACATCCCTAAAGAGATGAGGTCCAAGTCAAATCCTAAAGGATAAATAGAAGTAAAGGAAAACAACAGGGAAGCCATGATGGGAAGGATATTTCAGAAAAGAATTAATTGCTATGAATGTTTATTCTTTTATGTGGCAAATACATCTGTCTCCTATATTGAAGTAAAGTGAAAGTCGCTCAGTTGTGTCCTACTCTTAGAGAACCCATGGACTGTATAGTCTATGCAATTGTCCAGTCCATAATACTGGAATGGGTAGCCTTTCCCTTCTCTAGGGGATCTTCCCAACCCAGGGATCCAACCTAGGTCTCCTGCATTGCAAGTGGATTCTTTACCAGCTGAGCCACAAGGGAAGCCTGAGAATACTGGAGTGGGTAGCTTATCTCTTCTCCAGTAGATCTTCATGACCGAGGAATCAAACAGGGGTCTCCTGCATTGCAGGTGGATTATTTACCAATTGAGGTGTCAGCCCTTAATATAGATCAGTATATAATCTTAGAGATACCTATGTTAAGCAAACAGTGACTTGGTGTTCTTGAACAATAATCAATATCAAGGCTACAAAGTACAAAGAGCTTTATTTGGGGGTATTAAAAATTGCAATTCAGGAGACACAAATTCAGGTAAAACCAAAAATATGTTCTGGGGAAGAGAAAGAGTTAGAGGCAAAAATCCAAAGATTACTTAAGAATTATGATTGACCTTAGTACAAGAAAAAATATTNACAAAGTACAAAGAGCTTTATTTGGGGGTATTAAAAATTGCAATTCAGGAGACACAAATTCAGGTAAAACCAAAAATATGTTCTGGGGAAGAGAAAGAGTTAGAGGCAAAAATCCAAAGATTACTTAAGAATTATGATTGACCTTAGTACAAGAAAAAATATTTGTTTTTAAGAGATAGACTGTGCTATGCTCAGTCACTCAGTCCCATACAATCCTTTGCAACCCCAGTGTACTGTAGCCCATCAGGCTTCTCTGGGGGATTTCTCAGGTGAGAATATTGTAGTGCGTTGCCATTTCCTTATCCAGGGAATCTTCCAAACCAGGGATCAAACCCATGTCTCTGGCATTGCAGGCAGATTCTTTACTGCTTAGCCACCAGGGAAGTCCATAGGTACTAAGTGCCCATTAGCAAAAATATAGATGAACTAACATGCTAAAATCAATCCCAAGATTTATAGCAGAATAGTCTAAATTTTGTATGTACTATTAATACAATAATGCTTTTTAAAATTTTTGTTTATTCTTTGTAATTGTTCTTTTCTGAGACATAATCCTCTAAGAGAAATAAAAATTTGAGTTGATATGCATCACAAATACTGTCTTTTTATGGATAAATATGACTATATTCCCCATGGCTTCCCTTGTGGCTCAGACAGTAAAGAGTCTGCCTGCAATGCAGGAGACCTGGGTTCAATCCCTGGGTCGGGAAGACCCTCTGGAAGAGGGAATGGCAATCCACTCCATTTTTCATGCCTGGAAAATCCCATGGACAGAGAAGCCTGGTGGGCAACTGTCCATGGAGCCCCATAGAGTTGGACATGACTGAGTGGCTAACACACACAACTATATTTCCAAGTCATTACTTGAGAATAAACACAACATTTCAAATAAGATGGCCTGCTTATATCATCAAAAGTTGAGAAAAAAAAAGAAGTAAGACCAATGAATCACAAGTAATAATTTGTAAAAGTTTATTGTGCACACACTAAAAAGAGTTTATAAACTGGGAGCACTCAAATCAGGACACATAGAATGTGGTGAACAGTTTATATATTGTATAGGCTGTGACTGTTCTTCAAATTGGTTTGAATTTTAAAATTTTTTAAAAGGGAATTGGATAGTAGTTTAGAGTTGGACTGTGAAGAAGGCTGAGCACCGAAGAACTGATGCTTTTGAACTGTGGTGCTGGAGAAGACTCTTGAGAGTCCCTTGGACTGCAAGGAGATCCAACTAGTCCATTCTGAAGAAGATTAACCCTGGGATTTCTTTGGAAGGAATGATGTTAAAGCTGAAACTCCAGTACTTTGGTCACCTCATGCAAAGAGTTGACTCATTGGAAAAGACTTTGATGCTGGGAGGGATTGGAGTCAGGAGAGGAAGGGGACAACCCAGGATGAGATGGCTGGATGGCATCACTGACTCAGTGACCGTGAGTCTGAGTGAACTCTGGGAGTTGGTGATGGACAAGGAGGCCTGGCGTGCTGCGATTCATGGAGTCACAGAGAGCTGGACATGACTAAGCGACTGAGCTGAACTATCTTGAATCAGTTTGGGGGAACAGTTTAAGTTTTGCTTTTCATTGTCAGAGGCATAAGCAAGAGAGGTGACCCATATCAAGTTAGCTTCACTTGTCTTGCAAAAGCTTTTTGACTAAACTCGTTTTGTCTGCTCAGAGAAATTTTAAGTCTGGTCTCCTCTTGTGTTTGACTTTAACAGTACTAATTATTTTTAATGTAATGTTGTCTTTCAGCTTTGTTTTCTGCTGTCTTAAATAACTAACTAGCCTATGAATTTCAGCAAGAACTTATTTAAATACCATGAACTTCAAATTCTTTGAGATTTGTTGAACTGAATTATATAAGATGCATTAAAACTTGACTATTCCATAGTTCTAGGAACTTTTTGAAAAGTAATTATGAAGACTGTATAATGTGAAAAATACTGAGTGAGTTTTAATGAAAGAAATACTTACCAAGTGTCCTGTGAGTGGATTGAATTTATAAGGTATTACAAATCTGGTTTCTACAATTTAGCTCAGATGGTAAAAACTATTCCTTCAGTGTATGAGTCCAGAGTTTGATCCCTGGGTTGGAAAGATCCCCTGGAGAAGAAAATGCAACCCACTCCAGTATTCCTGCCTGGAGAATTCCATGAACAAATGAGACTTGAAGGCTACAGTCTCTGGGATTGCAAAGAGTTGGATAAAATAGAGTGACTAACACACACTTGTGTAAAGTGAGTCACTCAGTCATGTCCGACTCTTTGGGACTCCATGGACTGTAGCCTGCCAGGCTCCTCTGTCCATGGAATTTTCCAGGCCAGAATATTGGAGTGGGAGCCATTCCCTTCTCCAGGGGATCTTCCCATTCCAGGGGTCTAACCCAGGTCTCTCTCATTGCAGGTGTATTCTTACCATCTGAGCCACCAGGGAAGAAGACTTTTGTGAACTAATTAAATTTATAATGTAGTGCGAATCTGGTTTCTAAAATTTTAGATGAAAAAATATATGTATAGAGAGAAATGATCAACAAAAAGAGAAATAATCAGAAATAAAAGTAAGCTTGATAAATAAATGTTGCAAGAGATTAAGGAGAAAATGTTCCAATATAGACAGAGCAGTAAACAAGTACTAAGAGGCAGTCCACTATGCTGTGTCAAAATTTTATTATCTGAACAACCACAATGAGCCAACTGAACTGACCTATTTTACAAAACAGGAGCAAATTAAATATCTCTGTACTTTATCAAATAAACCAGATATTTGGTCACCAAAATACCTGGGTGCATAGCTGATGATTTGTTTCCTACTCCTACTATAAAAAGTAAAAAAATTAATATAAATGTCCTCAATATTAAACAAGGTCAGTGTATTTTTGTCACATCTTCAGTTCTTTCAGTTACATAATTTTAGCTCTGATAAAGAAAAAGATGAAGGAAAGAGATGAGAGCTCTTTGTGGAGTAGAAGGATTTTCCTATCATCCTAATTATAGAACTGTGTGAAACTGAATTACTTTCTAGGTTCTTCCAGTAAATCTGGTAGGAATATTAAACTTAAATTAGCCTTTTCCTTGAAACTCTCTTATGCCCTTTCTGGAATAGGAAAGAGTAAAGAATTTCAACTCTCTGATGACCAATACATACAAAAAGCCTATGGCTTTCGATCTAAGAATAGGAGGAAGTCATAAGGTCTCCAGGCACTTTATTGAAGCTTAATTAATAAGTATTTGCATTCATTTTCACAGCTATATTTTTATTTGCTACCAATTGGCTTAGCAGATGGTAAGGACTAAAAATCTGGTACATCTTGAAAAATGATCAAATCTCATCAAGTCAATTAGTTTTAGAAACTACATTAGAAATTCTTTGCTGACTTAAGGAAAAACAGTTTACAAATAATGTTTGTTCTGGGAATACAATTTGTGCCAAAAACATTTTTTCTCTAGTTAATTCCTGCCTACTTCTCTACTCACACATGACTCTGCACATACCCCTCCACACACACACACACACACACACACACACAAACACACACGGTGGTGGAAATAAATAAAAGCAGGGATGGTGTAGTGGTGGTGGTTTAGTTGCTAAGTCATGTCCAACTCTTTTGCAACCTTGTGGACTGTAGTTGGCCAGGCTCCTCTGTCCATGGAATTTTTGAGGCAAGAATACTGGAGTGGATTGCCATTTTCTTGTCCAGGGGATCTTCCCGACCCAAGAATCAAACTTGTGTCTCCTGCTTTGCAGGTAGATTCTTTACTATTGAGCCACCTGGGAAGCCCCGAAGACAGGATATTTTCACCTACATGAAATTTTAACAAGTTAGCCTAGTCTCAGGCTTGGAGAAGTCACCAGAAGCTGATGTGGCCCACTTTGGCTCACTCCAATGACTGAAAACAAGTTTTTCTTCTTTTAAATGAGCATACACACATACACATGGAAGAAAAAGAAAAGTGAAATTCCAAAGCAGTGGAAAAGTATAAGTAGAATAACAGGGTATATTCTCCAATGGAACCAGTTAGTCTACTGCCAGCAAACCCAAGGT
Organism: Neotragus pygmaeus; assembly: GCA_006410875.1. Taxonomy (NCBI): domain Eukaryota; kingdom Metazoa; phylum Chordata; class Mammalia; order Artiodactyla; family Bovidae; genus Neotragus; species Neotragus pygmaeus. The sequence continues at coordinate 175,788 of SJYV01015138.1, forward strand.
GATTAATACTAACACCACAAAAGGTAGACTTTTTTAAAACAAGAGAAAAAAAAAAAAACTGAAAAAAATTTTAATGTTAAAAAATTAAATCTCTTCAAAATTATTTGATAACCAATTAAGTAAAAAGATTTTGACAAGAGTTGAATTCTTTAATGCCCCTATTGATAGCAGGTCAGAGATAGGGCCATAGAATCACTAGAATCCTTTCCTAAGGATGACTATTTACTGATGCACAAAGATACAAAAATATTAAACACCATGAAAGCAATGCCAAAAATATAAATATATACAATAGAATTAGAAACCAATTTTTTATGTTAAATAATTTTTATTGTTGTTGGTATTAGTATTAATTTATACATTTATTTATAATGTACATGCTTTAAAAATAGTAGTTTTTTTTTTAAACTTCTACACTAGGTGGGATTCTAGGGGGAAAATATAGTGAACAAAAATATACAAAAATCCTGGCTTTATAGGGTTTACTTTGTTTGAGATAACTGATATTAAACATTAAACTCAAAATGTAGTATAATATAAGGTGATGCCCACTTGAAAAAAATAAAGCAGTGTTGAGGGATAAGGGATTTTAGGAAAAGGGTTGGTAACTTTATATGGGTTGGTCAATCTGAACCAAGATCCAAAGGTTAAGGAGAGAACTATACGGGGAAGAAGAAACAGTAGGCGAGAGGACTAAATAAGTCTGTCTTTGCTTGAGTTGTAACAGAGAGATAATACTGTACAGTGAGCAAACTGAGTAAAAAGAATAAAGAAGACAAGATGATGCAATGGTACGTAGGTAATAGCAAGTGAAATTGGAGGAATTTCAAAAGTTTTTAGCATGGTATTCCGTCTTTTTCTATCAGAATAGAATGACAGGGACAAAAGCTGAGGCATGAGGAGTACTGGAAAAGTCTGGACTTCAGATATAAATTAGGAAGTTATAGGAAACATGGATATTAATGACACCTGACAATATTTTATTATAAGGTAATAGTTTTACCTGATCTTCCAGGTAATAGTTTTTGGTTGTTTTTATTTTAAGAAATCGTCAACAATGAGACACACAGTTCAATAGCTCTTAGGCTCTTGAAAAGAAGTTTGAAAACCTATAGTCATCTGTGAAGAAATGTAAAGAATATGATTTGTTCTCTGAATTTAATTTTACAATGATGTATTTTTGGCTATCTTTAAGCAAAAGTCTAGTAAGTCGATCCATATCAGGCATGACCATCACCTAGGAGCTTGTTAGCAATTTGGAATCTGGTACAACATCCAACATCTACTAATTTTCATTAATGTTAAAGTTTGAGCAACACTATTCTCTGTGGATTTCCTTGGTGGTTCAGTGATAAAGAACCCTCCTGCCAATATGCGAGAGGCAGGTTCAATCACTGGGTCAGGAAGATCCCCTGGAGAAGGAAATGGCAACCAGACTTAAACATTCTTGCCTGGGAAATTCCATGAAAGAAGAGCATGGCAGACTACAGTCCATAGGGTCGCAGAAGAGTTGGACATGACTTAGTGACTAAACAACAACAGCTCTATCTATAAAATTAAATTTATAAATTAAAAGATAGAGATTATGATTATGACAAGAGAACATAGGCTCCCTGGATCCTTTACACTCATTTCTGTCTTTGGTTGTCTCTGATGATTTTTATTTCTTTAAGAAGATAATAACCACTTTGACACAAGTTTATCATAATCATAAAATCAATAGAGATAGGAACTTTGCTTTGTTTATTGCTGTGTCCACAGCACCCAGAATAGTTTCTTAGCCTAAGTAGGTGCCAAGCTTTGAATTAACTAATATTTTTGCATATACCTCAGGCTTACTGAAAGTTCAAACCAACCAGACACAAGAATGCACAGACAAATGTGAAAATGAAATTAATTGAATAGACATTGGCCAACAATGTTTATCTTGCTTGCTCCAGAAACAGACACTCACTTTCTCAAGCTCTTTTTATGTGACATTTGCTTACAATCAGACAAAGCTAGACATATGGTCAAACTCAAAAATAAGATACAAGGTCATAGATACCATCTCCTGATTATGGAATCTGAAATATAACTAAATAAATGACCACTCCAGTACTCTTGCCTGGAAACTCCCATGGACGGAGGAGCCTGGTATCTTGCAGTCCATGGGGTCACTGAGTCAACACGACTGAGCGACTTCACTTTCATGCATTGGAGAAAGAAATGGCAACCCACTCCAGTGTTCTTGCCTGGAGAATCCCAGGGATGGCGGAGCCCAATGGGCTGCCGTCTGTGGGGTTGCACAGAGTCGGACACGACTGAAGCGACTTAGCAGCAGCAGCAGCAAATGATGTAGTGAAAGGATGACACAAAAATTTTAGGCTTTAGGTCAATTTGATTTATCAATATCATGTGGTAGATCTTTACTTACTTCATACTGAATTGATTCACAATCATCACAACCTGAAGTATTTTCCACCAACCCAGCATTGCCTTGTGGCTCAGAGGTTAAAGCGTCTGCCCACAATGTAGGAGACCGGGGTTCAATCCCTGGGTCGGGAAGATCCCCTGGAAAAAGAAATGGCAACCCACTCCAGTATTCTTGCCTGGAGAATCCCACGGATGGAGGAGCTTGGTAAGCTACAGTCCATGGGATCGCAAAGAGTTGGACAGGACTGAGGGACTTCACTTCACTTCACTTCCAAACTTTGCTCAAATATCTGCTTCATAATAATTCTTCTGATCACTCTAGCAAAAAATTAATTTTTCTCTGTTTTCTATGTCTCCATGTTATTTTCTTTATATCTGTAATTTAGTATTCCATCTTACACATCATTTTCGTTAGTTCAGGACACTCCTGGGCCTCTATCCCAGCCAATTAATACTGTGAAATCCAACAAGTTGCCAAAATATAAAAATTTCTAATTGATAGAGCTTTTCAGAGGGAGATTCTCTAAATTGTTATAGGAAGGAATGGAAAGGGATAAAATATGCTTATAATTTTTATCCTTCCTCTTTGATTTTAGAAGACCTTATGGAAATCCTGTTTTCCCATATTTACTTTGGAAGCAGCATCTCAAATCAAGGGTTACAAACCCATGGTGCTCACACAGTCTCTGAGCAATTTCTAATTTTGTCACATCTTGATTTCCCAAGATGTTACTATGTGACACAGTTTGTATGCCATCTCCTCCTCCTCTTATCAGTTTCCCTGGTTTCCCAAGCATACTTCTCATTGGGATGAACTAAAATTCATTTTCTTATAATTAAATGCATTTGAAATGAAGTTCACCAAGCATGAAAATGTCCCAATCTTCTGTATACAAAAGCCCAATAATGAAATCTGTAAGAAGAAGTTCTTAACTTTAAACACACAGGCAAGTGAGTGAGCTTTAAAATTATTTATTTATTATTATTATTTTTTTTTACTTTATTCTACTTTACAATACTGTATTGGTTTTGCCATACATTGACATGAATCCACATGTGTATATGAGCTCCAAAGGACTAAAGTTTGAGGCAAAATTTTATATACTATTAAAACATAGGGAAATATTTGTTGAAGTGAAGTTATATGAAAACTCTAACTCATGAAAATAAGCCATCATTAATGGTAATAGATATGCATTGACTATTGGCATTATTGGCATATGTATTGGCAGTAGATATGCATTGACACTAATTGCAATAGATATGCATAGAGATACCACACACCTTACCTGCCTCCTGAGGAATTTGTATGCAGATCAAGAAGCAACAGTTAAAACCAGACATGGAACAACATACTGATTCCAAATTGGGAAAAGGATATGTCAAGGCTGTATACTGTCACCCTACTTATTTAATTTATATGAAGAATATATCATGTGAAATGCTGGGCTGAATGAAGCACAGGCTGGAATTAAGATTGAGAAGTATCAATAACTTCAGATANAATCTTCAAGGTTTTATTGGTAAAATAATGAAATTTCTATCAAAAGTATAACCCATTAAAAAAAAAAAACCTTGATAAATTGGATGTCATCAAAATTTAAAACTTTCACTATCTAAAAACACTGTAAAGAGAATAAATGATATGCTGTAGACTGAGACAATAAAGTTACAAGCCGCATACTTAGCCAGAAACCTGTAAAATATAGAAAGAACTTTAAAAACTCAACAGCCCAAACCAAATAATCCAATAAGAAAATGGGCAAGAGGTATGTGTAGACTTTTCACAGAAGTAGATATAGAGATATATCTAGAGGTCAAATAACACAAAGTATGTTAAACATCATTAGTCATTAAGAAAACTCAAATTGAAAACACAAGGGAGATTACTACATACTCCTCAGAAAGGCTAAAAAATGAAACAAACAAACAAAAAAATCAGTAGTGAAAGCACCAACTTCTGTTATAAAGATGAAAAAAAACCTGATCACTCATAAACTGTTAGGGAGAGTATAAAATGATACATTTTCCTAAAAAATTAAACATACAACCAACTTGCACTACAACAATTACAGTAATAAACATTTATTTCAGAGAAATTAAAAGTTATATTCACACAAAAGTCTATATATACAAATGCTCTTAGAAGTTTAATTTACAATATGANGAGTATAAAATGATACATTTTCCTAAAAAATTAAACATACAACCAACTTGCACTACAACAATTACAGTAATAAACATTTATTTCAGAGAAATTAAAAGTTATATTCACACAAAAGTCTATATATACAAATGCTCTTAGAAGTTTAATTTACAATATGACAAGCCAAAAAAAAAAAAAAATTTTTAGAGGTGCTATTGTCCAAATGGCCAAATTCCTTTAAGAATATTTATGCTAAAAGAAACCAAAATTGAGGCAGAAATAAGGAAAACCCCAAAATTACTTGCAAACAGTGCAAACAGTGTCAGGATAGAATCATAGTTTGACAATAAAAGTAAGTGATTGTATGAGAACTGCCAAAAGTAAGAATAAAAATTTATAATGATGGGTCATTTGGGAAATTATTTATTTACTTTTATTTTAACTGCCAAAAAATAAAATTTTCTGCCACATATTTACCACAAAAAAGCTTTGCAATCAGTGAAAAAGAATGTAAATTAAACAATAGGTAAACTTAGACTTTTAGACAGCTAGGTTACAACACTCAAATCTAACTTAAAAATGAAATTGGCAGAATATTAAAAAATCCCTTCCCTTTCCATGAAAGGTGATATTGACAGTATTAATAGAAAATGGTAAAGACATTGGATACTGCCAAGTAAGAAAGACATAAAGGTATGTGAACATAAATGCTAGAAACAATATTGTAGGTCATATTTTTAAAAAATGTAGGTAAAAAGTTATTACTAAGTTATTTTTCAATAGACAGCCACAAAATCAAATGTCTGTAAAACTTTTCAATCAGTCCTGGAACAAATGCCATGCAGCCTTCCAGGCTCCTCCATCCATGGGATTTTCCCAGCAAGAGTACTGGAGTGGAGTGCCATTGCCTTCTCTGATTTTAAAGGTTAAAACATTTAATTTTCCAGAAAAGATAAGGTTGTAGGGGAGGAATTTAAGTGAAAATGATACTTTTTAAATGAAAAACTTGTTTTTTTTGTTTTGTTTTGTTTTGTTTTTGCTTGAAGCTACTCCATACTCAAAAGAGTCAGAAATATCTGAGGCAACTAAGAAAGATTCTTGGAGAGTATGGANATTTTCCAGAAAAGATAAGGTTGTAGGGGAGGAATTTAAGTGAAAATGATACTTTTTAAATGAAAAACTAGTTTTTTGTTTTGTTTTGTTTTGTTTTTGCTTGAAGCTACTCCATACTCAAAAGAGTCAGAAATATCTGAGGCAACTAAGAAAGATTCTTGGAGAGTATGGAAACAAATATATATACACATATATACAAGTGACATAAAAACAAAATACTTTGCCATACATATACTTAACAGAAAAAATCATTTTGATAGTTGAATAGGAGTAGGGGTGTAAGATCTTTCATTACTTTAGAGTTTAGACTTAGTCTAACTTGTTATAACTACTGGTAAAGTGGAAGAAGCAGATATTAATATATTGAATTAATAAAATATTATTACATTGGGAAATAAAATACAGTGAAATTATTTAACCAAATAGGGAGAATATAATGTATTTAGATAGAATAAAATACCTTATTGAATCTCAATTTTAATATTATTTGTCATTAATTTTAAGCATAAAGACGTTTCAGCAAATCAGTTCTTAAANTGGAGTTATTTCTCCACTGATCTCCAGTAGCATATTGGGCACTTACTGATCTGGGGAGTTCCTCTTTCATATGTTATCAATTTGCCTTTTCATAGTGTTTATTTCGTTCTCAAGGCAAGAATACTGAAGTGGTTTGCCATTCCTTTCTCCAGTGGACCACATCTCTCCACCATGCCTACCCATCTTGGATGGCCCCACAGGGCATGGCTTAGTTTCATTGAGTTAGACAAGGCTGTGGTCTTAGTATGATTAGCTTGACTAGTTTTCTGTGATTATGGTTTCAGTGTGTCTGCCCTCTTGCAACACCTACCATCTTTCTTTGGTTTCTCTTACCTTGGACATGGGATATCTCTTCACGGCTGCTCTAGCAAAGTGCAGCTGCTGTTCCTTACCTTGGACAGGGGTATCTCCTCACTGTCGCCCCTTCCAACCTTGAATGTGGAATATCTCCTCTAGGCCCTCTGGCCTTTCTTATTCAGTCTCCTACCCCACACCCAAGGGCTGGCGGCCAAGAGGAGCTACCCCACGTCCGAGGTCAGGGGCAGCAGCCAAAAAGAGTTATCCCACATCTGAGGTCAGGGGCANTCCTCTAGGCCCTCTGGCCTTTCTTATTCAGTCTCCTACCCCACACCCAAGGGCTGGCGGCCAAGAGGAGCTACCCCACGTCCGAGGTCAGGGGCAGCAGCCAAAAAGAGTTATCCCACATCTGAGGTCAGGGGCAGCAGCCTAGAGGAGCTACCCAGTGTCCGAGGTCAGGGGCGGCGGCCAAGAGTGCCAGGCTGTGACAGCACAGGAGCAGCCGAGAGGAGCTACTCCTGTGAGGCCAGGGGAAGTGGCCGGGAGGAGCTGCCCCATGCCCGAAGCCAGGAGCAGCGGCCAGGAGGAGCGATCCCATGTCCAAGGTTACAATCCGTTGGGTCATAAATTGTCAGTCACTACTGTAACCACTTAGCATACACACATGAAGGGTATATATGTCAATCCCAACTTCCCAATTTATCCCCTTCCTCCAAACCTCCCACCTGGTAACCATAGATTTGTTTTCTACATCTGTGACTCTATTTCTGTTTTGTAAGTAAGTTCATTTGTAGAACCATTTTTTTAGATTCCACATATAAGTGATATCATATGATATGTGTCTTTCTCAGTCTGACGTACTTCATTCAGTGTGACAATCTCTAGATCCATCCATGTTGCTGCAAATGGAATTATTTGTTCTTTTTATGGATTAGTAATATTCCAGATTACTCAAGATTTATCCTGTATAGGTTTCTCTGCACTTCCTGGACATGGGTGGACATAGGTCAAAAAGGGAAGTGATTTTGTGCTTATAGATTGGAAAACATGTTAAAAATGTTAGTTGTTCTCAAATAAATACACAGCTTTAATGTAATCCTCATCAAATTCCCAGTGATAATTTTTATAGGTATTGATTATTCTAAAATATATATGAAAAGCCAAAAATTAGAATAACTCAAATTATTTAGAAAATCAATAAAGGAGAAGGAATCAGTCTAATCTATTGCAACATTCTGTATGTAAATACATAATCAAGATTGTGGTATTGATAAAGAGAAACACAAAAAGATCAATGGTACAGAATCGAGATCTTAGCAATGGACCTAGAGAAGTAAGTCCAACCAATTTCTGATGTTTTACAAATGTACCAAAGCAATTCAATGGAGAAGAGATGTATTTTTAGCAAATATTGCTGGAGCCATTGGTCATCCGTAGACCAAAAAGAAAGCTGTACCATATACAGATGTGAACTCAAAGTGGATGACCAACTTAGCCTAAAACTATGAAAATTTTAGGAAAAACATAGAAGAAAAAGAAAATCTTCAAGGTTTTATTGGTAAAATAATGAAATTTCTATCAAAAGTATAACCCATTAAAAAAAAAAAAACCTTGATAAATTGGATGTCATCAAAATTTAAAACTTTCACTATCTAAAAACACTGTAAAGAGAATAAATGATATGCTGTAGACTGAGACAATAAAGTTACAAGCCGCATACTTAGCCAGAAACCTGTAAAATATAGAAAGAACTTTAAAAACTCAACAGCCCAAACCAAATAATCCAATAAGAAAATGGGCAAGAGGTATGTGTAGACTTTTCACAGAAGTAGATATAGAGATATATCTAGAGGTCAAATAACACAAAGTATGTTAAACATCATTAGTCATTAAGAAAACTCAAATTGAAAACACAAGGGAGATTACTACATACTCCTCAGAAAGGCTAAAAAATAAAACAAACAAACAAAAAAATCAGTAGTGAAAGCACCAACTTCTGTTATAAAGATGAAAAAAAACCTGATCACTCATAAACTGTTAGGGAGAGTATAAAATGATACATTTTCCTAAAAAATTAAACATACAACCAACTTGCACTACAAAATTACAGTAATAAACATTTATTTCAGAGAAATTAAAAGTTATATTCACACAAAAGTCTATATATACAAATGCTCTTAGAAGTTTAATTTACAATATGACAAACCAAAAAAAAAAAAAAAAATTTTTAGAGGTGCTATTGTCCAAATGGCCAAATTCCTTTAAGAATATTTATGCTAAAAGAAACCAAAATTGAGGCAGAAATAAGGAAAACCCCAAAATTACTTGCAAACAGTGCAAACAGTGTCAGGATAGAATCATAGTTTGACAATAAAAGTAAGTGATTGTATGAGAACTGCCAAAAGTAAGAATAAAAATTTATAATGATGGGTCATTTGGGAAATTATTTATTTACTTTTATTTTAACTGCCAAAAAATAAAATTTTCTGCCACATATTTACCACAAAAAAGCTTTGCAATCAGTGAAAAAGAATGTAAATTAAACAATAGGTAAACTTAGACTTTTAGACAGCTAGGTTACAACACTCAAATCTAACTTAAAAATGAAATTGGCAGAATATTAAAAAATCCCTTCCCTTTCCATGAAAGGTGATATTGACAGTATTAATAGAAAATGGTAAAGACATTGGATACTGCCAAGTAAGAAAGACATAAAGGTATGTGAACATAAATGCTAGAAACAATATTGTAGGTCATATTTTTAAAAAATGTAGGTAAAAAGTTATTACTAAGTTATTTTTCAATAGACAGCCACAAAATCAAATGTCTGTAAAACTTTTCAATCAGTCCTGGAACAAATGCCATGCAGCCTTCCAGGCTCCTCCATCCATGGGATTTTCCCAGCAAGAGTACTGGAGTGGAGTGCCATTGCCTTCTCTGATTTTAAAGGTTAAAACATTTAATTTTCCAGAAAAGATAAGGTTGTAGGGGAGGAATTTAAGTGAAAATGATACTTTTTAAATGAAAAACTAGTTTTTTGTTTTGTTTTGTTTTGTTTTTGCTTGAAGCTACTCCATACTCAAAAGAGTCAGAAATATCTGAGGCAACTAAGAAAGATTCTTGGAGAGTATGGAAACAAATATATATACACATATATACAAGTGACATAAAAACAAAATACTTTGCCATACATATACTTAACAGAAAAAATCATTTTGATAGTTGAATAGGAGTAGGGGTGTAAGATCTTTCATTACTTTAGAGTTTAGACTTAGTCTAACTTGTTATAACTACTGGTAAAGTGGAAGAAGCAGATATTAATATATTGAATTAATAAAATATTATTACATTGGGAAATAAAATACAGTGAAATTATTTAACCAAATAGGGAGAATATAATGTATTTAGATAGAATAAAATACCTTATTGAATCTCAATTTTAATATTATTTGTCATTAATTTTAAGCATAAAGACGTTTCAGCAAATCAGTTCTTAAAATATTGTGAAATACTGCAAACCCAAAAGAAGAATAAAGATAGATACAATGTGATATTTTCTCAAATGTGTTGTGATTATTAAAACTAATTGTAGATTAAAATTTAGTTTCAGAATTCAGTCAAATTCATAACATAAAAATATGTTCTATATTTTTATATATAGAACATATATATAAATATATTTATAATATATATAAACATAATAAAATATGTATTATATACCTAGTCTTGAACCTAGTACTATGATTTCTGAAAAAATGATAAAGAAATAATGTGTTATAATTATTAAACATTTATGAAAGTCTTTTTAAGGACAAAGAATATATTTACAATGTTATGGTAACTTCTGAATTCTGATATTATATTAAAATTTTCTATATTCCAAAAAAAATCTTAGTAGAAATGTTAAATAAGAATAGTTTTGTTCTGCATTGCTTAGCAAAAGTTCTACTCAACATAGGTATGTTGCATATCTGCTCAAGTCGCGTTCATGTTCCTTCTTAAATTGTACTGTAGGCAAGACCAGGGATACGAAATAAATAATTTCAGATTTTATTCATTTCTCACTCTTATGAGAATCATTATTAAATATTTGCTGAGCTAGCATGCCTGGCTTTGCAATAAAATGCTAAAGGTTAAAAAATTACTGAAATCCATTCCCGCCCCTCAATTATTTTTTGTATAAAGGGAAGCATAAAGATAAAAATTATAAGGAAAATCTAGCATCTCCCTGATGAGGTCAGAGGTAATATTTTTTAATCTTTGCTTTCTCAGCACACAATATGAGAAATTTATTCAATATATATTAGTTGAACGAGGTAATAAAATGTCATCTGCAGTTAGACCTTTGATTTCTCAATTATTGAGAGAGAATATCTATACACAATATTTGGAAGTATTCTGTAAGGAAGAATTGTCACTTCTGGATTTATTTGTTTAATTATTTACATCATTTGAACTTGTGTAATTTATTTAATGAACTGGGTTATAGTCAATTAATATATTTATTTTTTGTTCAGATCTTCCAGCTTTAGTGACTGGGACACAGATTAATCCCTGTGTCCCTTTAATGTATTGCCATTTTTCAATTTTTATGCACTGCTTTCTCGCTTCAGGCTTATCTTACATTTTTCTTTTTCCAGCCATAGTATCAGTCATTTCTCCAACGAGCTCTTGATTTCTTTTAGTAACTCAATAATAAGACACACACAAAAGAAACAATTTCATGTTGGCAAAATTTTGATCAGATATATCTCAAAAGAGTATTCACTAACCATCAGAGAAATGCAAATTAAAACCACAATATAATTCTCTCTGTCTCTGTCTCTGTCTCTGTCTCTCTCTCTCTCTCTCTCTCTCTCTCTATATATATATATATATATAAGAAGGTTCAATATATATATATTATATATATATATATATAAGAATAGCTAAGATATAAAAAAAACAAACCATAGTTTCATTAGGAGGGAAAGCAAAAATAAATCCAGATAAATTGCTAGAAGTCAAACACAGAAGATTACACATTGTATGATTTCACTTATATACTTATATGAATGAAAAATTAAACACCTGCTTTGGAAAACAGTATGGCAGTGTCTCAGGAAGTTCAGTATACACTTACCATGCTATTCATAAATTGTATTTTATGAAAAGTAAAAATAAATGTTCACACACAAACTTTATTTTCCCAACTTTTTGAGACATTTTTGGCATATAACATTGTGTAAGTTTAAGGTACAAAATGTGTTCATGTGATACACTTATTATTGCAGTCTGATTATCACTATGACATGAGATAATACCACCATTCCATCATATAAGAGTATGTGCATGTGTATATATTTATTTAGTTTCTCATTTTGTAGTATTCATTTAATATTGAATATGGCTTAATAAATACTTGGAGAAGGCTATGGCAACCCAACTCCAGTACTCTTGCCTGGAAAATCCCATGGGTGGAGGAGCCTGGTAGGCTGCAGTCTATGGGGTTGCTAAGAGTCAGACATGACTGAGGGACTTCACTTTCACTTTTCACTTTCATGCTTTGGAGAAGGAAATGGCAACCCACTTCAGTGTTTTTTCCTGGAGAATCCCAGGGATGGGGGAGCCTGGTGGGCTGCCGTCTATGGGGTCTCACAGAGTCGGACACAACTGAAGCAACTTAGCAGCAGCAGCAGCAATAGCTACTTAGTGGAGATCTGTCCAATAGAAAGCTTTGCTGAAGTTAAGGGATAAAAGCTTCTAGACAGTTTTGTATATAAATGAATTAAATTATATATACTGTACTTATGGAATTTTACATATAATTGCTTCAAATAATCTTCATAGTTATGATGTAATATTATTTTTTAAATGTAATAGCAGTGGTGGATATTATGACCTTAATTTTTCTAAAATGAAATGTAATTTTATGTTCAACTTTTATGGATGCAGTGCCTAATTTTTATATTATATTAAAAGGACTTATGTCAGATCTCCAAAATCTCTTGTGAGTGTAGATTGGGAACCTGAAAGTAAGAGAGAAAAGAGGAATTGTAAAAAGGAGGAAGGGAAAAAGAGAAACAAGAGGAAGTGAGGAAAGAAAGCAGAGGGAAAAAAAAGAAAGGATGTTCATTAATTATAGTGTTAAAATGTGAACGTTCTTAAAATTAGGAAAATAAAAACTGTTCATATAAACACACATCTGTAATGTTAAGTAAATTTGCTCCATATTTTTCCAAATTAACCAAAAGAAAATTTTAAAGAAGTACAAAATTTTAAGAAGAAAGCCTTTATTTTAGGAAAGGAAAAAGACCAAGAACTGCTATTATCACTGTAGTGTTCAGATTTCTTGGTGATATACCAACTTTTACTTTTAAATTTTTTGATAGGAAAAGTTATTCACATGCATATAATTCTCCAAAATGCATATGAAATATCAGAAAATAACACCTACCTTATAAAAATGCATTTTTAGGTCAATGGATATATGATCAAACCCATCATTACACAAAGTGTAATCACATTTCCCTTACAACTGATTTGTATTATCCTTAAAGGTTGTTGGCAGCAAGTTAATTTGGAATAGGGGCATATTCAGATTTTCAAACATAGGTTTTTCTCTTGGGCATTCCCTTCAGTTCTCTATCATCTCTCTTCCATTCTCTCTTGTTAATAAAAAGTGTTATTCTCTCAGTCAGGCCTAACTCTGCATAGCTCTATGGACTCTTTGTGACTCCATATAGCCTGTCAGGCTCCTTTGCCCATGGAATTCTCCAGGCAAGAATACTGGAGTGGGTTGCCATGCCCTTTTCCAGGAGATCTTCCCAACCCAGGGATTTGATACAGGTCTCCTGCATTGCAGGCGGATTCCTTACCACCTGAGCCACAAGGGAAATCCTAGAAGAGACTTCCAAATCCTATATTTTGCTTATATGTAAGAATCATTATCTGCAGTTGTCTAAAGACAACCATGCTTGTTTATAAGAATGGTATTCGCTTGTCTTGCAGGGAAACTTCAGTGTTTATAAGCTTTTCTTTTTTTTTCCCAATAATAATCTGAAATAATGTTGGCCTCTTTGTAAATGGTGATCCAGTAAATTATAAAAGAATGATTCATCTCCTTAGGTTTACTGGGATAAAAAATTAGTACTGTGTTGAAGCACTATTACATTTTCCTCATTAATAATTGGAGAATTCACTGAAAATGCTATTAAGTAAAGTAGTAATCAGTGCTCTGAGAAGATTCCCTTGAGAAGGAAATGGCAGCTCAATATTTTTGCTTAGAAAATCCCTTGGACAGAAAAGCCTGGGTGGCTGTGTAGTCCATGGAGTTACAAAGAGTTGGACACGATTGAACATGCATATAACCAGAGCTCAATTGATAATAACATTTTATTTATTTAGTATTATCAAAGAATAGTGTATTTCACTAAAATTAATTTTGTGTTCAATCAACACTTAGCTTTCTAATTAGCAAAGTGCCACTGGGGACAGACATCTTTCTAAAATATAGGTCAATCGCTATTTGCTTTTTAAAAAATTTTAATGTTCTTAAATATTGAATTGTGTTTAATCTACTGGAAATGTACTTCTATTACAATGTTTCGGCTAGACTTATCCAGTCCATATGTTATTCATGTAATAAGGAAAAAGTCAAAACTATCCCCCTAGTGTTTGTATAAATGTGATTTATGGACTACTAATGTTAATTGCCTGTTAAAATGTTGATACTTCTACCTGTCTGTTATTTACCTTTATTCAGTTGTCTGGGTTATAACCTAAGAATTTATACGTTTAACAAGTAACTCAGCATGGTTTTGATGCACTAAAACAGAATAATTTAACTGTATTTTTGTACATGGTGATATTTAATCAAAACGAATGAAGAATGTATTCTCACCATCTCAGAGAATAAGATTGATATGCAATTCTATAATGCAGTGAGTAAATAGAAGGTGTTTTCATTTCTTTGCTAAAATTTCCTTTAGAGATTATGGCACATGAGTAATTTAAAAGGAAAATGGATACTGTTAATGTAAATAGGTTTTATCCAGTCATCAAAGCTGGCCTGGTAGTATCTGTACATATAAATGATTGATTTCAGTTTAACTGAACTGAGTGCCTAAAGGATATAAAATGGTATTTATTTACAATTTATAGTATATTGTCCTGATTTAAGACTCAAATTTATTCAAGTAAGTTTCAGTTTGTAAAGTGATAAAATAGTAAATTACTCCCCCCAATATTTTCCCTGACTTTGGGGAAAACTGGGTCTTGGTCTGATGGTTGAGGCCATGCTCAATAAATCTTTGATCCAATTTTCTGTTGATGGGCAGGGCTGTATTCCCTCCCTGTTTTTTGACCTGAGACCAAACTATGGTGGAGGTAATGAAGAAAATGGCAACCTCCTTCAAAAGGTCCTGTGCATGCATTGCCACACTCAGTGCCCCAAACCCTGCTGTGGACCTTGTCCGCAGCAGGCCACCGCTGACCCAGGCCTCTGCCAGAGACTCCTGGACACTCACCAGCAAGTCTAGGTCAGTCTCTTGTGGGGTTACTGTTCCTTTCTCCTGGGTCCTGGTGTGGACAAGGTTTTGTTTGTGCCCTCTAAGAATCTGTTTCCCTAGTCCTGTGTAAGTTCTGGCTGCTCTGTGATGGGGTTAATGGTGACCTCCTCCAAGAAGGCTTATGTCATACCCAGATCTGCTGTACCCAGAGCCTCTGCCCTGAGGCAGACCACTGCTGACCCGTACCTCTGCAGGAGACACTCAAACATTCAAAGTCAGGTCTAACTTTAACAGCATCATCAGATGGCATCACCGACTCAATGGACATGAATTTGAACAACTCTGGGAGTTGGTGAAGGATGGGGAAGCCTGATGTGCTGCAGTTCTTGGGGTCTCAAAGAGTTGGAAACAACTGAGCGATTGAACTGAACTGAACTGACTGAATATTTTCTCTTTATCTAGAGATTCTAAGACAATAAATTTCACATATAAGGTATAAAATTTATGTATCATTTTACATAATATATTGTTTATATATACTTTAATTTTGATTCTATAGCATATAACTAATTCTTCTATAGTAGAAATTCAATTTAAAAATTATATATATTACATATAAATAATTCCTGTGGTATTAATCAAAATTATTTTAAAGGCTATTATTACAGTTATTCCTGATCAATTGTCATATATTATCATTTGTTCTGATTTACCTCACATAAATAGGAAAAATTCAGGGAATCTCAGAAACCTCAGAATGAGAGTGGATGTATACCAAGACACTTCGTGCAACTTTTTTGAAAATTATACATAATTTATTGCCACATTCACATAAATGAAATAAAATAATCATTACCTGATGAAATACTGAATTCATATAGAAACACATAGAAAGGGAAGGAATGATAGGATAAATTCTTGGTTACATTCAGAAACATAAATTTCTTATATGTTTGTTTATATATTTGTGGCATGTTCAGTCAAAATAAGGGATACAAAAATACAGTAGGTGTTTCAATAAAAGAGATTTAATGTAAGAAATTTATTATATTTCATTATATAATGTGGTGCAGAGGAGACAATCTGCCTGCCAGTTCAGAAGATGCAAAAGATGCGAGTTCAATCTCTGGATCAAGAAGATCCCCTGATATTCCTGGTGGTAGATAGGAAATGGCAACCCCCTCCAGTATTTTTTCCTGGAAAATTCCATGGACAGAGGAGCATGATGGACTACAATCCATGGGATTGCAGAGTCAGACACGACTGAGTAACAGAGCACACACATACGTTTTATAATGTGGCTCAGGCCTTATAGATAGGGTGCTTTATGGTTATTGCTGGTACCCGTGGTGCTGAGTATGCATGGCAGGGAGATCATCGATGAAATTTGCTATAGAAAGTTTTCAAATGAGTGGAATCTACAATCAAGTGCTATTGCTTGATTGTCACTGAATGACAGGCAGTTTCTGCTAATGGGGCATATTTCCCATTTTGATGGCTCTATGCTGATAGAAAAATAAAGATACAAAGTTCTTCCTTCCTGCTTTTCAGTCTTTTCTATATCTCCTGTTGGCAGAAACTAATAGGAAGACAGATGGATTAATATAAACACATTACTATATATAAAATAGATAACTAATAAGGATGTACTCTAATATTCTGTAATAACTTATATGGAAAAACAAACTGAATAAGAATATTATATATACACTGATTATAATAAGTATACACACACACACACACACATACATAAAACTTATTCACTTTGCTGTACCCTTGAAATTAATACATTGTAAATCAACTATACTCCAAAAGAAAAATTAAAAAATTAAATGGCAAAGGTATTTGTGAAATGTAGTTTGCAGAGTTCCTATAGCAGCAGAATAGATCACAGAAAAGAAGAGTGAATTTGAAGCTAAAAGAAAATAGGTAGCGCCTGGCACGTATTGTCTCCACAAATTCTGGTGACTTTGTGCTATTCCAAAGGATAAGTGCACAGAACCAGCCATGACTAAGTAAGTGTGAAAGACTACAGCAACAGTTATTTAGGTCTCAGGGACAAGATTTCTTTCTCCTTTTATTATTTTTTTAAATTTCTTTGTGTGTGTTTGTCTATAGGAGAAACAAAAGAAAAAAATAAATAAAGTGAGAAAAGTGCCTAAACCCTGTTTCAAGGTAGACAGAGTCTCAGATGTGAGTAGGCCTGATTAAGGACACTGGAGCTAGGGAGAGAAATGATTGAGCTGGCTCAGAAAACTGGATGGAAAAAAAAGTAGAATCTATGAAATGTTGGATTTAGGGGCAAAAACAAAATATAAATGAAGTTTTAAAACATATAGAAAAATAAAAATCTAATAAGACAGTGTAAGCAGCATAAACAGAAAAAGTCCATTCAAACAAACCACTTCTGAAGAAAATAAGCAAAAGAGGTAGAAGCGACAGAGGCTTCACAAGGTCGTGGGTCATGAACAACAAGACATTTATTCCTTTTTAAAAAAAATGTGTTTTGCAAAATGGAAATCTTTTATTAAATTTCTCTAATTATAAAGACTGCATACATTCTTATCTAGATCAGTAAATCAAACAATTTACTTTTTTTTAAAAATTGAAGTATACTTGGCTTACAGTATTATATTAGTTTTAGATGTAGAACATTATGATTTTATATTTCTATAGATTATCCTTCATATGAAGTTATTACAAAACATTAGCTATATTTCCTGTACTATATACTACATTTTTATATCTTATTTACTTTATACCTAGTAGTTTCTACCTCTTAATTCCCTCCCCCTATCTTGACCCTCCCTTTACCCCTCGTCCTACTGGTAACCACTGCTACCAGTCTGTTCTTTGTATCTGAGTCTGTTTCTGTTTTGTTTATATTTGTTTTATTTTTTAGATTTTGCATTAATGTAAGTGAAAGCATACAGTATTTGTCTTTCTCTATCTGACATTTCACTAAGCTTAATACTCCCTGGGTCAATCCATATTGTTTCAAATCTCAAAATTTCATTCCTTTTTATGGCTGAGCTACACACACACACACACACACACACATACATATTCAGTCACGAGTCATGGCTCCCTCCATGTATTGTGACCAGTCAGGCTCGCTCCTCTGTCCATGGAATTCTCTAGGCAAGAATTCTGGAGTGGGTTGCCACTTAGGAAGAAACTTTGACCATCCCCCTAACTGTTTAAAGAATGTAGATAGAGGACTTGTTCCAGGAAGGAAGTGATCATCGTAAGTCACTACACCATGAACTAGTTATACTGACAGGGAGGAACCTCACAAAGCTTATTTGTTAAAATTCCTATGTCCCATTGTCACTGCAGAGTTCAGCAAGCATTTATCAACCATTAGCTTTTCCATCACCATGTAAATTCTCTTCCTCTTCTCTGAGGTCCCAAACCACTATCGCCAACATCCTCTTTCCTCTTGAGCCTAAGATAATATTTTAAGGTGAGAGTTTCAGCCATTTTTGCAAGTTATTTAGTTCTCCTAAGTCTTCCCCATGTATACATGTTATTAAACTTT
Source organism: Neotragus pygmaeus (assembly GCA_006410875.1). Taxonomy (NCBI): domain Eukaryota; kingdom Metazoa; phylum Chordata; class Mammalia; order Artiodactyla; family Bovidae; genus Neotragus; species Neotragus pygmaeus. Next base: position 194,326 of record SJYV01015138.1, read on the forward strand.
GATTTTTTCCTATTAATCTGTCTCATGTCAATTTAATTCTTAGACTGACCAGAAGACCCTACAAGGGTAGAGGAAAATCTTTTCCTCCCCAATAATCACACCTTCTTCATGTATTTATCTGTTGATGGATATTCATGTTACTTCTATATCTTAGTTATTATAAATAATGCTGCTATGAACATTGTAATAAATATATCTTTTTGAATTAATGTTTTTATTTTCTCTGGATACATACCTAGTAGTGCAATCGCTGGATCACCTGACAGTGCTATTTTTGTTTCTGAGGAAACTTCATACTCTTTTCCATAGTGGCTACAATTACCAGTACTATGTTGCTACTAAGATTTCCTTTTCTCAACAGCCTTGCTAACACTTGTTATTTGTTGTCTTTTTCACAATAGTCATTCTGACAGGTGTGAGATGATATCTTATAGTAGTTTTGATTTGCATTTCCCTGATGATTAGTGATGTTGAGCATATTTTCATGTGCCTGTTGACCACCTTTATGTTTTGGGAAAGATGTTCTTTTCATGTCCTTTGCTCAGTTTTTAATCAGGTTTTTTGTTTGTTTGTTTTTAGTTGTATGAGTTCTTTATATATTTTGGATGTTAACTTATCAGATAAAATTCAAAAATATTTCCTTCCATTCTATAGATTGCCTTTTTGTTTTGCTAATGATTTCCTTTATTGAACAAAAGATTTTACATTTGATTAGGTTTTATTTGTTTATTTCTGTTTTATTTGCCTGAGGGAGGAGACAGATCCAGAAACATATTGCTAAGCCATATAGTCTTACAATTCACAACAATGGTGTCATTTAACTTGTTCTTCTAAATTACCTATAAAGTTAGAATCACATGTTAAGTTCAGTTTTGTAGGCAAGGATATTTTAATGGGGATGCTGCATACTTTCTTTCCTATTGCATCATATTATGAAACATATGATATTTTAGAAGAAAAAATAATCTGATATTTTCTTGTCCATCTGTGATATGGCATTTTCTGAATATCAGTTCCTATACTGAAAACCCAGATCAGAATCTTTTTCACATGGTTCTGGCAAAATTGCATTGCTCTGACAAGCAGATAAATTATAGATATTTCTTTGCTTGATCATTTTATCTGACAAAGTATTTGTTCCTATTTAATTGGTCTCTGAAAGGGGAGTTGGAAATCTAGGAATTTATGTCATCTTTCAAGAAGATAAAGAAGAAAGGAATCATTCTTTATAGTTGCAACACTTGGCTAGGGAAACAAGAAGGCCTCAAATAGGCTCATGAAGTATTGAATGCACAGGAGAGAGGGCATGGACAAAGAAACCAGCTCTCAGATGTGTCCAAATGGATTGGCTTCAAAGGCTAAGTGAAGAGGCAAAAAATGAGCAAGGGTTAGAATGCAGGATGAATTTAAAAGGTGAATATTGCTTGCATTTACTTCACCATTTTTATGAAAAAGGTTTTAATTTTCTCCATGTGCTTTTGGAGATCTATTTTGGTGTAGAGTCAGAAGTCATTAAAAAAAAAAACACCCTGAACACTGTCCTTATATATTTAACTGTTAGAAGGACACAATCTTATGCATGGGACTTTATTCTAATAATAATTTTGTTAGTTTAACAATGGAACAATATATAAAATCATTATCATATCATGATTTTTCCATAAAGTTAAAAAAATCTTATCATTGTATAGAGAATGGAGGCAGACAGGGGATATACTGTTAAGGTTTATAGAAATTATTGGGGAGGTTGGGAAAGAAAGCAATGACCAAGAAAAAATAAAGGAATTGTCAGTTCAGTTCAGACCTCAGTGGTGTCTGATTCTTTGTGACCCCATGGACTGCAGCATGGCAGGCCTCCTGCTCCATCACCAACGCTCAGAGTTTACTCAAACTCATGTCCATTGAGTTGATGATGCCATCCATCCAACCATCTCATCCTCTGTCATCCCCTTCTCCTCCTGCCTTCAGTCTTTCCCAGCATCAGGGTCTTTTCACATGAGTCAGTTCTTCCCATCAGGGAAGTATTGGAGTTGCTGCTTCAGCATCAGTCCTTCCAATAAACATTCAACACTGATTTTCTTTAGGATGGACTGGCTGGATAACCTTGCTATCCAAGGGACTCTCAAGAGTCTTCTCTGACACCACAGTTCAAAGGCATCAACTCTTTGGTGCTCAGCTTTCTTTATAGTCCAACCCTCACGTCCATACATGACTACTGGAAAAACCATAGCCTTGACTAGATGGACCCTTGTTGGTAAGTAATGTCTCTGCTTTTTAATATGCTGTCTAAGTTGGTCATAGCTTTCCTTCCAAGGAGTAAGCATCTTTTAATTTCATGCCTGCAGTCACCATCTGCAGTGATTTTGGAGCACCAAAAAGTAAAGTCAGCCACTGTTTCCACTATTTCTCCATTTATTTGTCATGAAGTGATGCGACTGGATGCCATGATTTCTGTTTTCTGCACGTTGAGATTAAGCCAACTTTTTCATGCTCCACTTTCACTTTTATCAACAGGTTCTTTAGTTCTTCTTCACTTTCTGATATAAAGATGGTATCATCTGCATATCTGAGGTTACTGATATTTCTCTCGGTAATCTTGATTCCAGCTTGTGCTTCCTCCATCCCAGCGTTTCTCATTATGTACTCTGCATATAAGAGAAATATGTAGGGTGACAATATACAGCCTTATGTACTCCTTTTCCTATTTGGAACCAGCCTATTGTTCAATGTACAGTTCTAAATGTTGCTTCCTGACTTGCATACAGATTTCTCAAGAGGCAGGTCAGATGGTTTGGTATTCCCATCTCCTGAAGAATTTTCCATAATTTATTATGATCCACACAGTCAAAGCCTTTGGCATAGTCATTAAAGCAGAAATAGATGTTTTACTGGAACTCTCTTGATTTTTTGATTATCCAGTGGATGTTGGCAATTTTATNATTAGAGCTTTCATGTGACTCTCTTAATTTTTTATTTTATTAATAACTGTGTATGGCTAAAATATATCTTCATTATTACATTATTTCAAAAATTAAGATGAAAGAGAAAAGCTAGATTTTTTTCTCAAATTTGTACATAAATTTAAAAATAAATTTGAATTAGAATGATTAAATATATTTTTATAGTAGAAAATCACATAAATTCTCTCAATTTCATTTGCTTCACTTATCTAATGGGAACATTTTACTTTTAGTCCTTGAATGGTTGCTTTTTAGCCAGCTTGTCTTTTACATTTCTTCCAATAACAAAACTTTTGTTTCTGTGGTTTGTGAATCCCACTTTGGTATAATTTCCTTCAAACATTTTTGCTAATGCNTGGGAACATTTTACTTTTAGTCCTTGAATGGTTGCTTTTTAGCCAGCTTGTCTTTTACATTTCTTCCAATAACAAAACTTTTGTTTCTGTGGTTTGTGAATCCCACTTGGTATAATTTCCTTCAAACATTTTTGCTAATGTTAACATAAAAAGATTGCACAGTTTTTTGTAAATCATATTTTCATTTTTCTCCACTTAATAATGTGAATGTTTACAAATATTTTCACTTTGCTTTTTACAACTGTGCTAATTATTCACCTGTAGCATCTTAATTAGAAGATGTTATTTCTGGGAACTAATACTAGCAGTATAAAAATAGTCACTGCTATTGTCATTTCTTGCTTGTTTAATTCATAAATTATTCAAAGGTGTTTGATCATATAACATTCTATTCTGTGAAAACTGTATCTCAAAAACTCAGTTGGAGACAAGGAAAATGTCATATCTAGGATAGAATTGTTTCTAATTTGGTTGAGAATTCACTCAGTGCTAAGATAAGGATCTAATTTGGGGCTGTCTCCTTGAAAGGAAAAAAAAAATCTATTTATACGATCTCAATTTTCCTGGTCTGTGTTAACTATCTCTTGGGTATAGAATGATCAGACTGCTATTTGCTCAGAGAGCTTCTACAAAAGCAAGCAGGTTCTTCCCAGAGACATCTTAATATCAGTCCTTTATCAGAGTTGTGTGTGTATGCTCGGTCGTGCCTGGCTCTTTGCAACTCCATGAACTGCAGACTGCCAGGCTTCTTTATCCATGGAATTTTCCAGGAGAGAAAACTGGAATGGGTTGTCATTTCCTACTCCTGGGAATTTTCTCAACCAGGAATTGAACCCACATCTGTTGTATCTCCTGCATTGGCAGGTGGATTCTTTACCGTGGAGCCACCTGGAAAGGGCTTTAGGTCTTCTTTATTAATGAGGATGCTTGGGGAAAATTATAAAAAGGTTCAGTTGTCTGGATGAAACTTCCTTGTCATTACTTAGTACCCTTTCCCAGAATTTTAGATTGAATCTCTCTTTTTACATGTAGGCTAATTTAGTATGTTTCTTGGATGAAGAGTTGCCAGTAATGTGATCATAGTGAATAAACCATCTAACAGACTCAGATTTGCATGTCCTACTATCAGAGAATATGCAATTCAAGATTTCACGTATTTATCTTTACAAATGCCTTGCAAAGCTGTAGGTTATAATACAAACTTTAATTCAAAGAAACAATGAAAATAAAACTAACTATTAACATGTCAGAAAGAGTCATATAAGTCAAATAATTTTAGTGTGATTCCTGAACTTACTTATCTTTGACACATAATCTTGCAAAAAAAAAAAAAAAACAAACTTGATCTGAGTCTTGCTTATATTCAAACCATCACTATACTACCAGAATTTGTCATTTACTCACTGTAAGCTGTGCTCAATAAAAATAAATGTCCTTATTTAAGTGAGGCAGCGAGTTATGATAGAAATAGCATTGAGTTTACAGCCCAATGGGTTTTAATACTATCTCTTCCTTTAATAGACTCAATATGTTGTTGAGTCAGTTACTTTAATACTCCTGCATGCATTTTCCACATCTGTCAGTTAGGAAAGGTGTTATCGGCTTTGAAATGTTATTTTAAGGATTAAAAAGGTGACAATTTATATGCAATATATATTTACATATATACAGCATACATTAACACAAGTACAGTGCTTGCAACAAAGTAGGTAAATCACCTCCAAAATTTCTGACCCATTATTTTAACTCCAATTTACATCAAATTATTCTATCATTTTGTCTTATCTTGGTTTAAACAATTTCTTATTTCTAGAGATACATTCACTGTCATAGCTACTGTTTCATTTGTGGAATTATTTCTTCACAGTTCCAACAAACTGATAGAGCTGTACTGAAATTTAATAAAATCCCTTGTGCTTATCTTATTTTTCACTCTCTAGAAGAGGAAAAATATAAACTGTAAATCAATGTTAATTGAGAAATTTATTAAAATATTTTGTTATTTCACAGATATGGTGGCTAAAACTAAATTATGAGGAAATAAGTAAGAACTGATAATGATTATATAAAATATAAAGATGGTGCAATGTTGAGATAAAAAATACTGGAAATGTGAATCATTTTTAAAAGGTATTATTTATCACATTCTCTTACATGATGCCCAGTATAACAAGTCTTTCTGGCCAGAAAATATAGTTTAGATTTTTAGTTTCCTAAAATAGTTAGATTCATTTATGAAAACTTCACAAGCATGAAGTCAAATATTAAACAAAATGTAATTTTTTCTTAAGCCATAAACATCAGAATATGGTGAAGTAAGTAAAGATTTCTGCAAGATCTAAGATGAACTAGGATCAGAAAATGCTGTTATGAATATATGAGGAAATATAGGACAACTTATAAATGTACTTTACTAAAAGGTAACAGAGTACTGAGGAGTGACCAAGTGAACAATTCCATACTTATGGGAAGTCTTGACTATGTTTTTTACCTTGTTTTGCAAATAATTGCTTATGTGGTAATTTTCCTTATTTTGTTATACAGAAGCCTGTTATTGAAATTTTCATCTAAAATACGTAAATTAAGTTAAGGACTGTTGTCCTATAAATATGAAATATATTTAAAACGGCATGAAATGTATATAAAAGCAAGTGATTCAAAAATGGCAGTCAATTCAGTTCAGTCTCAATCTTGTCCGACTCTTTGCGACCCCATGGACTGCAGCTTGCCAGGCCTCCCTGTCCATCAACAACTTCCTGCACCTACTCAAACTCAAGCTTATTGAGTTGGTGATCCCATCCAACCATGTCATCTTCTGTTATCCCCTTCTCCTCCTGTCTTCATTCTTTCCTAGCATCAGGGTCTTTTCCAGTGAGACAGTGCTTTGCATCAGGTGGCCAAAGTTTTAGTTTCAGCTTCAGTATCAATCCTTCCAATGAATATTCAAGACTGATTTCCTTTAGGATTGACTGATTGGGCCTCCTTGAAGCCCAAGGGATGCTAAAAGAGTTTTCTCCAATACCACAGTTCAAAAGCATCAATTCTTCAGTGATCAGCTTTCTTTATAGTCAAATTCTCACATCCATACATGACTACTGGAAAAACCATAGCTTTGACTGGATAGATCTTTGCTGACAAAGTAATGTCTCTGCTTTCTAACATGCTGTCTAAGTTGGTCATAGCTTTTCTTCAAAGGAGCAAGTAAGCGTCTTTTAATTTCATGGCTGCAGTCACCATCTGCAGTGATTTTGGTGTCCAAGAAAATAAAGTCTGTTACTGTTTACATTGATCCCCCATCTATTTGCCATGAAGTGATGGAACCAGATGCCAGGATCTTCGTTTTCTGAGTGTTGAGCCTTAAGCCAACTTTTTCACTCTCCTCTTTCATTTTCATCAAGATGCTCTTCATTTCTTCTTCACTTTCAACCATACGGGTGGTGTCATCTGTGTATCTGAGGTTATTAATATTTCTCCTGGCAATCTTGATTCCAGCTTGTGCTTCATCCAGTTTGACGTTTTGTACAATGTACTCTGCATAGAAGTTAAATAAGCAGGGTGACAATATACAGTCTTGACATACTCTTTTGCCAATTTGGGACCAGTCTCTTGTTCCGTGTCTGGTTCCAACTGTTGTTTCTTGACTTGCATNCATCCAGTTTGACGTTTCGTACAATGTACTCTGCATAGAAGTTAAATAAGCAGGGTGACAATATACAGTCTTGACATACTCTTTTGCCAATTTGGGACCAGTCTCTTGTTCCGTGTCTGGTTCCAACTGTTGTTTCTTGACTTGCATACAGATTTCTCAGGAAGCAGGTCAGGTGGTCAGGTATTCCCAACTCTGGAAGAATTTTCCACAGTTTGTTGTGATCTACACAGTCAAAGGTTTTGGTATAATCAATAAAGCCAAAAATTCCATGGTTTTCTGGAATTCTCTTGCTTTTTCTATGATACAATGGATGTTGTCAATTTGATCTCTATTTCCTCTGCCTTTTCTAAATCTGGCTTGACATTTGGAAGTTCACAGTTCGTGTACTGTTGAAGCTTTGCTTAGAGATATTTGAGCATTACTTTGCTAGCTTGTGAGATGAGTGCAATTGTGTGGTAGTTTGAACATTCTTTGGTATTACCCTTCTTTGGGATTGGGATAAAAACTGACCTTTTCCATTCTTGTGGCCACTGCTGAGTTTTCCAAATTTGCTGGCATACTGAGTGCAGCATTTAATAGCATCATCTTTTAGGATTTGAAATAGCTCTATACATGGACTCTACATGGAGATCACCCGATGATCAATACCAAAATCAGATTAAATATATTTTTTGCAGCCAAAGATGGAGAAACTCTATACAGTCAGCAAAAACAAGACAGGAAGCTGATTGTGGCTCAGACTATGAATTTCTTATTGCCAAATTCAGACTTAAATTGAAGAAAGTAGGGAAAACCACTAGACCATTCAAATATGACCTAAATCTAATTCCTTGTTTATACAGTGGAAATGACAAATAGATTCAAGGGATTAGGTCTGATAGACAAGAGTGCCTAAAGAACTATGGATGGAGGTTCATGACATTGTGCAGGAGGCAGTGATCAAGACCATCCCCAAGAAAAAGAAATGCAAAAGGCAAAATGTCTGTCCGAGGAGACCTTACAATAGCTGAGAAAAGAATAGAAGTGAAAAGCAAAGGAGAAAAGGAAAGATATACTCATTTGAATGCAAAGTTCTGAAGAATAGCAAGGAGAGGTAAGAAAACTTGCCTCAGTGATCATTGCAAATAAATAAAGGAAAGCAATAGAATGGGAAAGACTAGAGATCTCTTCAAGAAAATTAGTGATACCAGGGAACATTTCATGCAAAAATGGGCACAATAAAGGACAGAAATGGTATGGACCTAACAGAAGCAGAAGGAGAAGGAATTGGCAATCCACTCCAGTCTTCTTAGAGAATCCCACTCATATAGGAGCCTGGTGGGGGTCCATGGGATCACAAAGAATTGGACACAAATGAGCCACTATGACCACAAGAAGTAGAAGATATTAAAAAGAGGTGGCAGGCATAACAGAAGAACTATACAACAAAGACCTTCATGACCCAGATATCCACGATGGTGTGATCACTCACCTAGAGCCAGATATCCTGGAAAGCTTCCTTGGGAAGAATCACTACAAACAAAGCTAGTGGAATGATGGAATTTCAGTAGAGTTATTTCAAATCCTAAAAGATGATACTGGTAAAAATGGCATTAAAAGATATCAATCAAATTTGAACATGTTGGCGAAAACACAGATAAAAGTTTGATGCTTTTGTACCATAGTTACGTGATATTTGAACATATGATTTTAAAGAGTTGATTATTGACATTTTAATTGGTAACAAAGAGAAAGGAATTTCTGTTAAAAAAATAAAAAGATCTGTACAAACTCTGATTTTAAGAATAAGAGTCATGCTAGAGATCAGTGGGTAAATGTATGATTTCATATGAACAAAAGTGAAGCAGAAAGTACTAGCAGACAATGGAAAAATAGGAAAAGATATGAATAGATGATTTTTTAAAAATTATATATTTGTGTGTACTATCTGCATGGGTATGTGAAAGTGAAGTCGCTCGGTCGTGTCTGACTCTTTTCGACCCCGTGGACTCTAGCCTACGAGGCTTCTCCCTCCATGGGATTCTCCAGGCAAGAGAACTGGAGTGGGTTGCCATTTCTTTCTCCAATCTGCATGGTGTGATCACTCACCTAGAGCCAGACATCCTGGAATATGAAGTCAACTGGGCCTTAGAAAGCATCACTATGAAAAAAGCTAGTGGAGGTGATGGAATTCCAGTTGAGCTATTTCAAATCCTGAAAGATGATGCTGTGAAAGTGCTGTACTCAACATGCCAGCAAATTTGGAAAACTCAGCAGTGGCCACAGGACTGGAAAAGTTCAGTTTTCATTCCAATCCCAAAGAAAGGCAATGCCAAAGAATGCTCAAACTACCATACAATTTCACTCATTTCACATGCTAGNTCCCTCCATGGGATTCTCCAGGCAAGAGTACTGGAGTGGGTTGCCATTTCTTTCTCCAATCTGCATGGTGTGATCACTCACCTAGAGCCAGACATCCTGGAATATGAAGTCAAGTGGGCCTTAGAAAGCATCACTATGAAAAAAGCTAGTGGAGGTGATGGAATTCCAGTTGAGCTATTTCAAATCCTGAAAGATGATGCTGTGAAAGTGCTGTACTCAACATGCCAGCAAATTTGGAAAACTCAGCAGTGGCCACAGGACTGGAAAAGTTCAGTTTTCATTCCAATCCCAAAGAAAGGCAATGCCAAAGAATGCTCAAACTACCATACAATTTCACTCATTTCACATGCTAGTAAAGTAATGCTCAAAATTCTCCAAGCCAGGCCTCAGCAATATGTGAACCATGAACTTCCAGATGTTCAAGCTAGTTTTAGAAAAGGCAGAGGACCCAGAGATCAAATTGCCAACATCCACTGGATCATGGAAAAAGCAAGAGAGTTCCAGAAAAACGTGGAAGAGTCAGGCATTTGCAAACCTGATCTTGGAACGTTTGGAGATATCTAGAAGGCAGAGCTAGGACAAAATTTAATGGCTAGAGCCTCAACATTTTCAAGGAAATCACACTGTTTCTATAAAGTTAGCGATAATTGAAAGGATAAATCAGTCTCAGATAGAAAATTTGCAAGAAGACATTTATAAGCATTCATGTTTAAAGTTAAAATTCACCATGCGTTCATTAACAATTTATCCAAAAATAGGAGATATTAATTTCATTATTACTAAATTATTATTACACAAGGTACAATCAATGATTTAAATCAAGCTGGGCTAATTGAGAATGAATTATCATCATCCTCTGTGAGAATATTGCCCATTAATTACCTCTGAAGTCCAAAGGATTATTATGCATTTATTCTTGTAAATTATGGCTCCATGGTAAATTGGATAAGATTTTAATATTTTAACATTCATTAAATTCTGAAAGCTTAGAGCCAGCATAGTGATGAGCAAGCCTGTTTTGTCCTCTAATGAGAATAATTCAGTTGCAGCTAATTGCCATCATTATCATATGTTTATATAAATTCAGATTAATCTGTAGAATTAAAGTTAATATTTATATTTTATATATATCATTTTAGAATTAAGGAATATAGGTTGTGTTTCTACTCTTAAGCATAAAAACTTAAACATGTGCAATATTGATAATCATTTTTATTTTGTATTTAGCATACAAACTGTATAATTAGAGCTAACTTGCATTAGCTTTAAACTGTTCCTTAGTCTGTGTTATTATGTACACATTTATGTTTTCATATTTGTAGTTAGTGATAGATTGTGCTGAAAGACTGAAGTATCTGGGGAGAGGGCAGCTTCTCTAGAAGTACACAGGCTTCGTGAGGATGGACTAGAACTCTAAATAAAAGTCAGAGTATTGCTATCCAGAAAGAATGGAAATGGATAACTGGCTTCTGAAAATACAGATATTGACTATAAGAACAGAGGAAAAAATCCCCCCAAAATAATAGAAAGGAGAATCAATTTGGCTTAGAAAAAATCCTATTTGAATCATCAGAGAAAGTGAACTAGCCTGCTAATAAACTGTGTATTGCCCATTCTGTAATGTGAATTAGAGCTCTTTCCCAGTATTTTATTAGTCAAATTAGAAATATATAAATTTGGGAAGGAAATTCAACAGCTATTTTTACTGGCTAGTTTGATGATCTTATTGTGTCACTATACAAGCATCTATATATTAATTAATATGCTAGCTTACCAATATATTAAGGTGCCTGATGACTCTTGATGATATTTCTGTGAGTATATAAATTATTAAATCGACAATCCTGTAAGCTTAGACCCAGATGTAAATTTGCCAAACCCCTAACCATATGTTTTTAGTTTTTTTAAAAAAACATTGATTATTCTACCATTTTTTTGCATGAATGCACTGCCTTTAATGCTTTATAACAGTAGATATACACTCTACTTAACATAACTTAAGAATCTCATGATCAAATTAGATACCAAATCCTGTGGTTTTTAAAATAAATACACCTAGTATTCTTTAGTAACAATCTATTAATAGTAGAAATGACATGGAAAAGCTTATCTTTATGTAGGTAGTAGCTATTTATTTCATTCCCATGAGGTCCTTGAAAGTAAGAAACGAGATAAAAAATATAAATCAGACTAAAATATTAAGAAATGAAAAAAAAAATTTTAGTGTTTTTATTTCATCTCAAATGTATATATTTCCCCCTTACAATAAAACCATCCCAATTGTTCCAAACATTGAAAACAGTGTCTACTTCTACTTAACAGAAAAAAAACTATTGAACTATTCTTTGTGCTTCCATTGGGTATTGCAGTGACTTAACTGCATGACAGCTTTCAGTCAGAAAGTAAAGAATGAAGTAGGCCAGAAATAGCAAAGAGTTAAAAAAAAAAAATCTAGTCCATTCTTTCTGTAATCTGCTTTTTGTCTTTATTATACCAGATTTTGTCTCAAAATAATTGTAAAATATAGCCAGTAAATATTTCTACTAAGAGAAAGGTGCAAAAATTCCAAATCAAGTATTTGGATTTAATGAATTTTTGTATATGTTCCTATTCATTAGCTGCCATTCCCATTTCCTCATTAATATGATATGAGATACTCAGATTTTTATATTTGCTTTCTTTTTCTTATTGGGGACAAAAGTGAATAAAGAATATTGTGTCATCTATTTTGCAAGGCATTCATTTATTTATTTAACAACCATTTGTTAGTCATCTACAATTTGGTATTTATTACAAGACAAATAGACAAAGAAGATTGACATTGTTTTCTGCATTCAGAAAAAGCCTAGTCTAGGAAGAATTATTTATAATTAATTATGTTTTGTAATTGTTTTTATAAAATATATACTATGTAATATATAATACATAGGTATAGTGTATATCATTTATATATATATAGTATTTTATATTCATGAATAAATAAATACCAACATCTTAATAGTGAGATCTGAATAGTGAATAAGCATTATAATTGTGAAGATAAATGGAGACAGTGTGTATCACACACAGAGTCAAAGTCATTATACTGGAGAGACCTTGCTGCTTCCAAATATCTTAGTGATGGTCAATATGTTAGGGTCCTAGAAAAAGGAAAGAATATCCCAAGCTCAGAAGGTAACTGTGGCTGAGGACGATAGAGATTTGTGAGCCATGTTAAGGATAAGGCATGTTTTTATAATTGTCAAAGAAAATACTTAAAGAGGATACTTAAGGAGAGTGGTAACATGGTAAGTTTTGCATTTTATATGTAATCATTTTATTTTTTTTAATTCTTTTTTTTAATACTTTATTTTACTTTAAATACTCTATTGGCTTTGCCATACATCGACATGAATCCACCACAGGTGTACACAAGCTCCCAATCCTGAATCCCCATTTTAAAGTGCTACTGATTTCTTGGAAAGAGTCACACAGAAGTAGGAATAAGAAGAGGCATTTGAAGGAAGTCATATGAGAGATAACTGTGGCTTGGGCTCTGGTATGGAAAGTGAAACTGAAACTTAAGATGGAAGATTTGGAATATAAATAACATATAGAATGGATGTATCCATTAGTGATCTTTTACTTCCTTCTCACAAAAATCCGACAAATATTAAAGGTTATGGAATTTTCCCCAATTCATTTAGTGTGTCTTAGAATAAAGAGTAAAACCCAAGTATATGAGTTCAAAGCCTGAGAAGGTGTGTGTGTGTGTGTGTGTGTGTGTGTGTGTGTGTGTGTGTGTGTGTATATGCTCCTATGCACTCATACCAAATGTTGTAGGACACCTAAAATGAGAAATGAAAAGTCTATATTGGATTTAGCACCATGAACGTTATTGAGTTTGGGAATGTTGCTTTATTTTGTTTGTTGATATGGGTAGCTGTTATGTGGAGCAATATGTACCAATCTCAGACTTTTGGAGTTTGAATCATTTAGCAGCTGTGTGATGTAATGAATATAGTTAAACTTCCTTCTCTCTTTCTTTCTTCATCTGTAAAATGTATAGGTCTTTAGGAAATTAGTATTATTGAGTTAACCAATTGTAAATTACTCTTTGGCATGCATTACCTGTTTAGTATATATCATTATAATGATGGTGATGGCAAAGAAAGACAAGCTAGATTTTATGAGTCAAAGGGAGATGGATAATTGGAGATAGTAAGTATACATAACTCTTGGGAGAGGTAAATTTTTTAACAATTTTATTTATTTATTTATGGCTGTGCTGGGTCTTTGTTGCTGCACGGGCTCTTCTCTAGTTGAGGTGAGTGGGGGCTACTCTCTAATTGAGGTGTGCAGGCTTCTTATAGTTTTGGCTTCTCCTAATACAGAACATTAGATTTCTAAGGCATGCAGGTTTCAGTAATTGCAGTTACAGGGCTCTAAAGCACAGGCTTAATAGCTGAGGTGCATGGACTTAGTTGCTTCATGGCATGTGTGATCTTCCCAGGTCAAGGATCAAACCCATGTCTTCTGCATTAGCAAGTGGATTATTTACCACTGAGCTACCAAGGGGAACCCTGGAAAAGTAAATTATTGAAGTGATAATTATTGAAGTAGGAAATATAGTGATGCAGGCAATAATTTGACTATTCCCAAATGGAGACCTAGTTTTTCCTTCATCTTCTTGGAGTTAATCTTTATTTGCCTGTCAATCTTTAGGGTCATCATATAGTAACAGTGTGATTTAGGGTGAAGGTTGAATATACATGACAGTCTTAAAGTGGGAGAGGCCATGTCAGGAAAAACAACCATGTGCTTTAGGGTAGGGTCATCGGGTCACATTAGCTGATCTGAAGTTCAACCTTTTGGGCAATAAGTCATCATTCCTATATAATGAAGCCCCAATAAAAACTGGACACTTTAGATTTGTGAATTTCCAGGTACATTGTCAAGCCTATTGTCACACATCAATTCCAGGAGGAAAATATGTCCTGAAAAAAATATCTTCAAGCTGAATATAATTTTGGGCATGCTCATGTACACCCCCAGTGAAGTTACAGTTAATGTAAGAAGTGAGAATCATTTATTGTGGACTCTTCCCTTTAACCTTGCAACTGTACCCTAATTTCCTGAAGTTTATGNAAATATCTTCAAGCTGAATATAATTTTGGGCATGCTCATGTACACCCCCAGTGAAGTTACAGTTAATGTAAGAAGTGAGAATCATTTATTGTGGACTCTTCCCTTTAACCTTGCAACTGTACCCTAATTTCCTGAAGTTTATGTCCTAAGCCTTGAGTAGACTTGGCAGTCTAGATGACTGTGCCTTCAAACCATGAAGTTTGATTAGCTTGAGATTTTCTCTAGCCAAAGGAAATTAAGTTATGTAAGAATGTTCTTTAATTATGTTCATAAAATACTTCATGACATTTATTCAAAATGTAAAGCTACAGGGGAAAAAAGTTAAAGAAAAATGGGCCCTAAACTGACTACTACTGAAGTAATGCACTTGTAATATGCGGCATACTTCATTTCAGAATTCTATTGATATATCTCTTACCAATTTATTTACAGCTCAATAAATAAATAGATATTAGAAAAATATCACTCTAAATATATAGTTTAAGAGTATATTAAGTCAATATTGTCTTGAATTTTTTTAAAAAAAGAATTGAAAGAACTGGTGTATTGAAAATAACTTAGAAAGTCATCTTCAATTCGCAAGAACAAAACTTACTAACTTTAGGGAAAATGTAAATAACCAAAGATTAGAGTATTCTAGGAACTAATATTTTAACATAATTAGAAATGATAGATATTCTGCTTTTAATTACAAAGATATTTGCACACAGTTCTTTCTTTCCTGCCCTTACATCTTGATTATGTGAGTTTATACTATTCTTGTTTTATAGATATTCTTTTGTGCAAACACAAATCTCTAAATTGCTAAACTCAGTTCTAAGTCCAAGCAAGTGGTTTTGCTTCTTAGCATCATTCATTTATAAAGGCTTCCTGATTTTGTTCTACTTCTTGGTTGGCTGAATTTATCATTGATTTTTTTTTCAATAATGTATAACAGAAACTATATTCTATGAGAATATCTTTTCAGTCATAACTTGTCAGCTTAACCTGGTATCATAATTTACCTCCTCATAACTTTACTGATAACATAGTCATCTAGACTTGAAGCTTATGCCAAATTTAAGACCAGTCTTATATTCTCTTATTTAGAACATCCTTTGATAAACAAACATCCATTAAGATAACAAATTTGCTGCCAAAAAAAAAAGAGAAAGTTCAGGTAATTTCAGCCTCTAAAAATGTAACCAAGT